>CM059186.1:63695590-64135229 GCA_030323885.1 Branchipolynoe longqiensis | reverse complement strand
AACAAGTCCAGTCCGTTATAATATAATCTGTGTTCTCTGTGGCGGAGTGGTTAGAGTGTCTGACTTTTTTCTAGGTCGGACTCCTAATCTGAAGGTCGGTGGTTCGATTACCCATGCCCCCACCTCTGCCAATTTGGATTTCCACCGCTGTGTATATAACTTACAGCGACATCAAAGGCCAGTTGCTCTCATACCATGTCTATGTGGTGTGGGAGGTTAAAAATCCCTTGGGTCAGTAAAAGTGTAGACTCAGGCTTTCTATCGACAAACTGTCTAATGGTGAAAACAAGTCTATTCAGACTTATCCATGATAGGCAGTATAAATCTTCAAGAATAATCCGATTGTTCTGGAAACCAGAGATTTTCGGACATACTTAGGACATTTTTGTGCATGCTTATTCTGAATTGCAAACAACTACGCTGGAACCCCTCCCGACTCGTTGTCCGCACTTGTCCGACCGCCCCTGTATAACCGAGTCTTGCTTTTCTACATATGATCTACTTCATAAGTGGTATATGATTTGATTAATCACCTATAGCACTCTTTTACACAGAATCAAGTACACGTAGCTGGCAGTGCCAGGGTTGCACATAGATACTATTTTACATGGTTTTATAATTTAGTCTTTTTCGGAGTATAAACACACTAAAGGGGGAAATACTACACAACTCCAGGGATTCCGATCGGGCCCATTCGGATGCCAATTATTAATCTAATCCACAACAAAAGTCAAGCATCAAAGTGCGTTTTCTTTTTCTCAGCATTCCCGTTGTGGTACTAAAGTTACTGTATGTCTGTGCGGTTGTGTCATGTGTATAGTAGGTAATCTAGGTTATTGTATGTCTGTGTGGTCATGTCATGTGTATACTAGGTAAACTAGGTTATTGTATATCTGTGCAGTCGTGTCATGTGTATACTAGGTACTCTAGGTTATTGTATATATGTGTTGTGGTGTCATGTGTATACTAGATAATCTAGGTTATTGTATGTATGTGTGGTTGTGTCATGTGTATACTAGATAATCTAGGTTACTGTATGTCTGTGCGGTCGTGTCATGTGTATACTAGATAATCTAGGTTATTGCTTGTCTGTGCGGTTGTGGCATGTGTATACTAGATAATCTAGGTTATTGTATGTCTGTGCGGTCGTGTAACATGTATACTAGATAATCTAGGTTATTGTATGTCTGTGCGGTCAGGTAATGTGTATACTAGATAATCTAGGTTATTGTATGTCTGTGCAGTCATTTCATGTGTATACTAGATAATCTAGGTTATTGTATGTCTGCGTGGTCGTGTCATGTGTATCCTAGATAATCTAGGTTATTGTATGTCTGTCCGGTTGTGTCATGTGTATACTAGATAATCTAGGTTATTGTATGTCTGTGCAGTCGTGTCATGTGTATACTAGATAATCTAGGTTATTGTATGTATGTGCGGTCGTGTCATGTGTATACTAGGTAATCTAGGTTATTGTATGTATGTGCGGTGGTGTCATGTGTATACTAGGTAATCTAGGTTATTGTATGTATGTGGGGTTGTGTCATGTGTATACTAGATAATCTAGGTTATTGCTAGTAATGTATTGGATCAAGGTGACAAAACCAAAACAATCAAATTCTAACCACTTCTGGGTGGAACGTGGGTGGAGGTGACGAAAATAACAATTTCTCCAGTTGATTGTGAGAAAAGTTATGGGAAAGCACATTGGATCTTGCATTTTAATAATTGCGGGTAGCACAACCAGTACTTTTAATGAGCAGTTAAAATAAGTGTAACTTTCTGTGAATGAACAGTAATTACGATTCTCCGAATAATAAGTCCACAAACTCAAACACACCGTATGCATTCACAAGCAAGTGCTGCTAATGTTTCAATATCAAAGTCTCAATATTTCAATACAATATGCAGTATATTGGTGTTAATAGCATTTTCATCATTGTTTCTCGTCGTCGTTTACGTGGCTTCTTTTACTATTACTTAGCCTGTATGACAATATAGCCAAATATCAGTGTCACGATCCCTACCTAGGTACCTATCTACAATGTAATATATAAAAAAAAGTATGTAATATAAAAAAAAAGTATGTTTTGATGAATAAACTGTTTTATCCCCCCCAACTCCCCTCCACACCCCGAATTAAATTAAATTGTTTAAAATATAAATGTCATCATAGATTTAAAGAATATCAATGCCCAAGTTAACGGCAAAGTTGTCTGGCTGCAAACACCCCTGGCGTGCTTTGAGATGGTTTTCCGAATGGTGCCCACAGTGAGCCGGGGGCAGGAATGGGCCCGGTGTGGCGGTTTCAGCGTGTTCCCGTGCTCAGCCGTCTCCCGTTGCTTCTGCGCATGCGCGGATTTCGCATCAACTCGGATCACCCGAGACACTTATTGGCGCATGCGCACATCCTACAAACTCGGGTCGAATAATCGAATACGCTTCTCCGCGCTTGGGTGGACAATCTTTTTTTTTTTTTTAATAACCGATCAAAAATACAGCAAAATAGGATTTAAAGTATTTTATGATGGCCTAGTTTACCTATATTTCCATTTAATTAATCTAAGTTATTCTTTTTTTTGCACACGGCACGTGTATTTGTCGACTCCACTCGCCGTGTTCTATTTGAAATTCTGACGACTGGGATGACCCAAGTCGCCCGGGTAGTGTTAATCGATTACGGCCATGTTTATTAGATTCTGACGCATGCGCAGAAGCGAGGTACACGTCTGAGCACGGGAACACGCTGAAACCGCCACACCGGCCCGGCGCGGGTCGCGAGCACCTAACCACAGGAGCACGTGGAGGCGAGCGCTAACTACCCGTGTTAACCCGCCTTGTCCACCGGCACGCGCCCGGTAGGTGGCGTGACAGCGAGGCGTCGAACCCTTGGTGACCTTACTTATCAGCACAGCGTCGTCATGGCAACCACGTGCCGTAACATCTAATAGATGCAATCTACCATCACCGTGCGTGACGGTTATATACATTCCCCGGACTACCGGCAAACCCTCGTTTCCGGTTCTTACTAGGGCCATTTCCGGTCCACGTAACAATGGTGCAGGCGTAGTATCGACCAGGCGTTACAATAGTAGCGTTCCTTCGTGTCTGTTACGCAGGTACCATAGAATTGTGGTGTGCTTGTCAAAACTCTGACCCCATAGGCTTGAGTACTGACAGGTTTAATTAGATTGACCTTTGTGTTGCAACACATACTTAATAAGTACACCCGTGTCGAAGTTGGATATGTAGTTTCTTCGCTTTTGAAAAGTGTATGCTTTTAATTTTTATCGGACTATGCACCTATAAATTTTAAGCTGAAATTTGGTGCGTTCTCATTTATGGAAGGACACCATCTCATGTCTTAGGACCAATATGTGCACAAGTTCATTTCCAATGTAAAATCCATATGAAAAATTAACCCCGCCCTAATTATTCCAGCAGGACAATCCATGCTCTTGATCACTTGGTAGATTCGCATTTGACTCATTTTGAGACTTGCGACGTTTAGAAAACACACTACGGGCAATACCTGATCCAAGATTAGGGGAATCTCGTCTAGTTATGCACTTTTGGTTCCCGACGAGTTGGAATACTGTTGCTCTGAACCGCCGTGTATTGGTACCGACCTCAGTGTGCCGAGTACAACATAGCTCTAACATTAACAACCCCCCGGCTGCATCGGCTAACAATTAATTATCCACAATCGACTAAGTGTACCAAGCCTTAATCCTTAGGTACGCACGTTAATGTTATATATTAATATCACCCTCTCAACCATGCAACAAGGATAGAGAGCGGACAGGTTTCTGATATCGTTGTACACCAGTCAGGACATACCAACGCACGGTCTTCCAGACAACGACAGAAGAAACCTGTCAGGTGTCTACCCTCGTTAATGAGCTGCAGAAGAACCACCCACCCCCTAAAAAAAACACCTTTAAATTATCCATCCAAATGGGGTTATCTAATACTGTTTTTAACTTTATGCTCACACCGTTGGAACCGTTGATAAAAATGAAAATATGAACTATAAAACAATTGTGAAAATAGATATGTTGAGCGTTTCAACAACAAAATGAATATTATTACGGTTAGTTATTATGTTGACTGTTAGAACTAGTAGGCGACATCGAGCAAAATGTTCTATACTGAATAATATAGTATGGTAAAATGTCGTGCCTAGCAGCCCAGACCCCTTATAGTCAAACTTAATGCTCTGTGTGTAGTGGCCAGAGTGATGGGGGAAGGGAACATCAATATAGGGTATGCACCGACGTCACGCTAAGCGGAAGTGCGGCCATTGCGGCGATAGTAACCACAATAATAACACAGTCACAGTGCAAACTGAATGGCTATGAGGGCGATAGTAACCACAATAATAACACAGTCACAGTGCAAACTGAATGGCTATGAGCAATCTTCCTCCCGAAAAGGTTAAATATCTCTGAAACTACACCACTTAGAAACAAACTGATTGGAATACACATAGAAAACATGTTTACCAAAAAGATTATATTAAATTGATACGGTTAGGGTTATGGATTTCTATTAAATTTGAATAAAACTGGCGTTTTGCACTGCGCGTACCGGCAAACTGCCCGCGAAGGGTAAAATCGGCAATGCTATGTCTATGTGGAGCATTTATTTTTGTAAAATAAATTTAAAAGCTTTCATTGGATCGATTAAAAATATCTTAATGCGCGATTGAAGAGGAAGATCTGAAGTATTTAATGTAACCTAAGAGCAATTTACGCTGAAAGTATTAAAAACAGAGGTAATAGTGAAAGTTGGGATATTCTGAGTGTCAGTGCCAGTGCATTGTCAATGGCCGTGAGCAATTTTCATACAGAAAAAGTGAAATATCTCTAAAACTACACCACTTAGAAACAAACTGCTTGGTACACATATAGAAAACATATTCAACGAATAGATTATATTAAATTTATAAGGTTAGGGTTCCGGAATTCTATTAATTTTGAATGAAATACACGTTTTCCACTGCGCGTACAGCCAAACTCTATGGGATGTTTACTGGTTGATATCGCCACAATGGCCGCGCATCCGGTTCGTGTCGTCACGTGAATACCCTATATAGGGGCGAGTGACAAAGATTGATTTCAATACACGACACTCATGGTGATTAGAACATGGTTCTGCAATAAACATCCATGATTGATGTCGTGGTTAACAAAATGAAAAATACTCCTGTGGTGTAGTACCATTGGTGTAGTTTGAAACTTAAAAATGACTAAACTTCGCTTAGTAACCAAGTTGTTGTAAAGCACGTGATGAAGTCAAGTCAGTTATATATATTAACCCTTTGGAGCCCGCAAGGTCTAAACGCTTATATTATATCATGGGTTTGTCTAGTTTAATTGCATTTCTATAAATGTTTTCCTGAAAATTTGTAGATCAGATCAGAAATACAGTGATGCTCGCTTGCAGGTGCATTCATGCGCTCCAGGACTGTAAGCGCGCGAAACGTGTGGGCGCACCTGCGGGCTGCCAACCCCAAAGGGTTAATACTAAAATAAGCCCTCCTTGTAGTCCTAAAGTCGTGTATTAGCTAATAGTTGGAAATGCCGTGACACAGTGAGATATCCATACCCTTGAGAAACACTTGTAAACTGTATCTGTTAACAATAGTCTCACCAGGCTGCGCGTCAATACTTGTCTGCCGAGAGTTGCCTGCCCTCTTGGGATAAGTAACGGGAATCCTACTAACACCCCCCCCCCCCCACACACACATCCACCCACCCACCCGCGCGTGTAAAGATCAAAGAGCCCTGAAGACCCCCGTATCACGTCACACACGGTAGTCACCGGCGAGAATCCAATATTTCCTCAAGAAGCCGCCCTCGTCGCCAATCGATAGCCACCATTCCGTGTGGACGACTGGTGGCGCCACGCCGAGCCAATCTGTGCAGTGGGTTAAAGACGGGTCGTGAGGACTGGCAGCAGAATAAAGCTTCATAATCTGTCCCCGATCGTACCAGATGTGAAACCTTGCCAATGTTGTCCCCCTTCACCTTCCTCTGCCGCACAACCTCCACCCACACACGTACATACCCTGCACACACACCCTGCACACACACCCTGCACACACCCTCCACCCACACGCACACATACCCTGCACACACACCCTCCACCCACACACGTACACATACCCTGCACACACACCCTCCACCCACACACGTACACATACTCTGCACACACGCCCTCCACCGACACACACGTACCCTGCACACACACCCTCCACCCACACACACACATATCCTGCACACACCCTCCACCCACACGCACACATACCCTGCACACACACCCTCCACCCACACATGTACACATACCCTGCACACACACCCTCCACCCACACGCGCACATACCCTGCACACACACCCTGCACCAACACGCACACATACCCTGGACACACACCCTCCACCCACACGCACACACATACCCTGCACACACACCCTCCACCCACACACGTACACACACCCTGCACACACACCCTCCACCCACACACGTACACATACCCTGCACACACCCTCCACCCACACGTGCACACACACCCTGCACACACACCCTCCACCCACACATACCCTGCACACACACCCTGCACACACACACACATACCCTGCACACACACCCTCCACCCATACACACACACACATATTCTCCACCCACATGCACACACATATCCTGCACACACACCCTCCACCCACACGCACACACATACCCTGCACATACACCCTCCACCCACACACACACATACCCTGCACACACCCTCCACCCACACGCACACACATACCCTGCACACACCCTCCACCCACACGCACACACATACCCTGCACATAACCCTCCACCCACATGTGCACACACACACCCTCCACCCACACGCACACACACACCCTCCACCAACACTCACACACATACCCTGCACACACACCCTTCACCACACACCCTTCACCCACACACACACCCTGCACACACACCCTCCACCCACATGCACACACACCCTCCACCCACACGCGCACACATACCCTGCACACACACCCTCCACCAACATGCACAGACATACCATGCACCCACACCCTCCACCCCCCCCACACACACACATACCCTGCACCCAAACCCTCCACCCACATGCACACACCCCCTCCGCCCAAACGCGCACACATACCCTGCACACACACCCTCCACCCACATGCACACACATACCCTGCACACACACCCTCCACCCACACACATGCATACCCTGCACACACCATCCACCCACACGCACACACATACCCTGCACACACACCCTCCACCCACACGCACACACCCCTTCCACCACACCTTCCACACACACCACCCACCCACATGTGCACACACACACGCACACCCATGCCATGCACACACAACCTCCACCCACACGCACACACATACCCTGCACACACACACTCCACCAACGTGCACACCCATACCATGCCCACACAACCTGCACACACACGCCCGTGCACCCTCCACCACACCTTCCACCCACACCACCCACCCACACTACCGACACGTGCGCACACACCCTCCACACACCTGGCACACACATCGTCCACCGACACCTTGCCCACACCCTCCACACACACACACACACCATCCAACCACACCTTCTACACACACCCTGCACAATCACTCCACACACACCCTGCATGCACACACCCTCCACCACAACTTCCACACACAAACCCTGCACACACCCTCCGCCACACACCATTCACACACACCATCCACCCACACTCTCCTCACACCCTCCACACACAAACCCTCCATATTGGCATACACGCCTTCCACACACATCCTCCACACACACTCACAGTCACAGTTTGTATATTTGGGGTTTATATCCTATCTCATTCTAAGGTCAGAACATCGAAAATCGTGGCAGTCCACACTGAGTGTCCATCAGGATGCAATGCATTATGCCGAATAAGCAGAAGGGTCTGGTTCATTCATTTACAACTGCGTTGTGGATGGAGGCAGGGTTCTATAAACCCAACTTGCCCCTGAACAAGAGTCGCGTCTTCTGCTGGAACTTTCCACCAGTTTCAATTGGAGGAAACTACTAAGTGCTGAAAGTCACGGTAATGTGGCCGAGTCCTGCCACAAAGCCATCTCGTCGTTACTTGCCGCCGGCGACACTAAAAGACTGGTCAGCTGCCACGGGAAGGTCAGCGAGAGTAGTGACCCGCCCACGTGATGTGCGCACGTGCCACGTGACTCCCTGTCACCGCGTCCATTCGCACAGCCGCACACCGCACAATGAACCCAACACCTGCACCGTGTCGTCTGCCGACCCAAACTAATCTGTCCCCTGCTGACTAAACTAATAAGTTCACCAGTTAACTCAAACTGGAGGGTGTCGAATGCTGCCTAACCTTATAATGGTGTCTCTTGACTGAACTGATATGGGCAATGGATTAAAATGAAATGAACTAATAGTGTCGTCTGCTAATTGAACTGATGTATGTTGACGCAACAGATAATGCCTGTTGAGTGATCAAATCATGTGTGTTGACTGATTGCCATTTGGTCACTGCCAAAGGAATAACTTGAAAAGTTGAAATTAATAATAATCCCACCTTATTAACCAGGTTGTTTGCTGATATTGAATGTTATATATGGCAGCTATGTGTGTGCAGAAGTCGAAAGGGACCGTTCATATACAGGTACATCAGATTTTTAAATAATTCAAGGTCGACGAGACCACACAGAGGGCTGTCCCTGCCGCACAATAACATAGATAGCTATTAATCAAGGATGTGCTATTAGCAGCAGGAACTCGTGCACTAAATCACCAGGGCCGTAATCGATTAACACGACCCGGGCGACTCGGGTCACCCGAGTCGTCAGAATTTCAAATAGAACACCGCGAGTGGAGTCGACAAATACACATGCCATGTGCAAAAGAACTCGACCCCAGTAACCCACCTCTTGGCTGGGGTTTGCAAGCTGCAATGACGTCAAATTTGCGCTGGTACCATCCTGCAGGATAACAACCTCCGCTACCAGTCATACATATTTTTTTATGGTAATAACATAGATTAATGAAATGGAAATATCACTAAACTATACCATCATAAAAATATTTAAATCATATTTTGCTGTAATTAAATCGGCTATTAAAAAAACTAATAAAAGGGCCACCATTGTTGTCACCCCGAGTATGGAGAAGCGTATTTGATTATTCAACCCGAGTCTGCAGGAAAAGTGGCTCAAGTGACCAGAGTCGATTAATCGATTACGCCCATGGTGGGTGGTCGAGGTCATGATCGGCTGGTCAGGGACTGGCGGAGTATAGTTTAGTTGGGCAGTGGTCAGCCAGACAAAAGAGAATGCCACACATGAAGCTTACCCATCCCCACACCCACCCACACTCCCACGGCCCTCTTTAAACTGGAACAAAATCGTGACGAGTCTAGCATTAACAATATATCGCACTGCTGGCAAAAAGCACCGCACTGTGGTAAAGCAGTACGCAGATCGCTCAGCACAGAACGTGCTGGCGTCTGGCGCGCTCGGCGAGTTGTTAGGGTTGCTGCCTGATTCCTGTTGCACGCTCCTCTCTGAGCGAGTCTATATCGCCGCAGCCAGGCACTCATTAAAACAATGACCACACGGGGCGGCGCGCCAACAACCAGCTCCGTAAGGTCACCTTCACAAAGGCGCGCAGACGACCAGCGTCGGCAGGAATGTGCACACTTACGTGCAACTTGTCCATATAAACAGCGCCCTGGGATTCTAGTATAACTCTTTGTTTAAAGCACGCATGTTATTTTTTTGTTATATACGTATTTAGCTTCATCGATATGTGTTATATAATACATCGTGTGAAAATAAATGAGTACTCTATATTATATGGCACTACTCTATTAATTATAATGTAGTTACTCGCTATTTATTGTATTTCTGTCACTCAAGTAGTGACGTGGCCTGCGAGTGAACACTGTTGTCTTCAGTCACGACATATATGTGTGTATGTCATAGAAAAGGGAATGAATAAGAAAGGAAGGAAGTGGGGAGGGGAGGGGGAGGGGCCAGGGGGAGGGGGGGGAGAGAGAGGGGGAGGGAGAGGAGAGACCTCGGGCCGTATGCACCAATCGGTGTTAGGGCCGTAACCGTGGCTAGGCTAGCTCCACACGGCTAAATGTGAGAAATCGGTATGCACCAATCGAAGCTAGCGCTAACCACGGAATTTAGCCTAGGCTAAGCTAAACCACTGGGGTTACGGCCTATCCGGTGCGGTTAGTGTGGCGGCCGGCGATATATTATACCCAAATCTATTCAATGCGATCATATTTGACAGATTTACATACGCAATAAGTGAAATTTATTCAAATTAACCATACAATCGAACCGTTATTAACGCTCCCGCTGCATTGGCGGCGTTATTCATATTGTCGAATCGACGAATGTAAAGTAAACAAATCGCCGCCTCCACAGCGACGTCGATATCCATACTGTCCATACTGTCCAACGTCAACTAAAAATGGCCGCCGCCACCAAAGCGACGGCAATATATTAGGCCCAAATCTATTCAATGCTGTCATATTTAACAGAATTACATACGCAATAAGTGAAATCTTATCAATTTAACCCTAAATTCGAACCGATATTAACGCCGCCACCACATTGGCGGCGTTATTCATATTGTCGACTCGAGGGAATTCCCAAATCTATAAATAACTTCATGGTTAGCTATCCGCACCGGCTAGAACATTGGTGCATACTGATTCACACACCTCTCCAACCCGCCGCTACCCTGAGGTAGCTAACCAGTGCTAGTGCCTTAGCTCCGGCTAAGCCTATCACCGATTGGTGCATATGGCCCCAGGTTATAATATATAGTGAGTGCATTTTATCACAATGATGCCTGACCAAATCACGCAAAACTTTCCCTCCTCATATCAGGTGTGGATTTAAGTCAATGTCACACTGTCTAATTCAATGGAATTTGAAGCCGCTGCATACAATTCAGTAAGCTTAGCAGTCGCCGACATCTAGTAGTAGTAGCTACTTGTCCGCTCCTTTCAGAGCACGATGAGTAGCGATCACTGCAAGCTACTACAGATCTCATTTATCTCCGGCGGCCTGGACTCAAGGCCACATCTCATATTACTGTGAAGTGCAGTTAAGGCATCGAGCGCAGCAGGACACGTCTGGAGGATGTACACAACACACGACTATCGGGTCAGTGACTCGGCACGGAGAGCACTGTTTATCTTGCCACTTCGATGCGGATACCGGGCGCGGTTGCCGAATCGGTAGAGCGCATGCCTCGCATGCGGGAGATCGGGAGTTCGGCTCCTAGTCAAGTCAAACCAATGACTTATAAAATTTATACTTGTTGCTTCCTAGCCTGGCGCTCGGCATTAATAGGATAGGGTGAGGCCTGAGCTCATCATCATTATCATGATGTCGGTCGCAATGCGACAAAGACCGCTTCTATTGCTTATCCGCCACTCTCCATTTAGCTCTATGGTATTTTGTGCGGTTGTGCATTTCATAAAAGCTGCTTGCAAAGTGTTGAAGTGCTGCTGGCTTTTGCAAGTTACGAGCAGCAGTCTCTCGGGGAGCAAATAGAGGTCTCACACCGGCAAGAACACATCAAGACAGGCGCGAACTATTTGTCCCTGCAGTGGTGTCAGGATAATGTGACTGAATGGCATATTGGGTCATGATCCCAGTGGCCTGATTTCATTTCCCAGTGGGGCAGCACTATAAAGTCACAATGAGTGCACACTGCCACAAGTCGGTACCCATCCTGATATGATCTTAGATGTTGCCAGGATGTAAAACTCAACCAACTAACCAATCCCATGTGGATAATTCTGCACTGAACATTACACAGGACGAGGTGGGGAAACACGGTTCAAAACGCAACCCTTTGGGGTTTTACATCCTGCCAACATGCAAGGTCATATCAGGACGGGTACTGACTTGCGACAGTGCGCACGCACTCATGGTGACCCACTTAGACACCAGGCCGCTGGCACGATGACCCAATTTTCCACTCAGTCACATTATCCTGATACTGACCTAACCAGTCCTTGCCCTAGTGGAAGACATGTCATGTAGCGACAAATATCAAACATTTTGTAAGTCTTTGGTTTGACTCGGCCGAGATTCGAAGTCCTGACCTTCCACACGAGAATCCTGCACTCTCACCGATTCGGCCACCGTGTGTGTGACATTTATATTGTAAGCAAAATAATAGCAGGAAATGCCTTTTTAAATATTGGCAATTCTATGTTGTGCCACAGAAGATCGATAGCTCACAATTGAAACTAATTAAATCAACCCCCCCCCCCTCTCTGAGCAAACATAGTATTAGGGCCTATTACTATCAGTATTAGCATTGGTCCTATACAGCCCAGACACAATATTCCTGAACAGGCCCGTCTGTCAGCGCTAACATGCGCGCCGACATGGGTCACATGTAGGTCATTATACAGGCCTGCACATTCTGGTTTCGGACATTTTGGATGCAACCTCCTTGCGCCCTGTTCTGGCAGCACCATTCAAAACTGGTTGGCGACCTGGCACAGACCTGGCACTGCCAGGTCACCGACCTCTTGGTTGTCGAGTTGCCAGCGACCTGGTGGTGCCAACACATGCAATGCCGCACTCACTGTGTGGTCAGCACCGGGGCGGCGACTCGGCGCCGCCCTGGCCCCGACCCGGAGCCGCCCTGGCCCCAACCGCGTATTTGAATCAATGTTTCGAGTGGGACGCTGGAAGGTTGGCATCCTTTTGGCCGCAAGGAGGTTGGCAGAAAATGCTGGCTCTCGTGTGACTGGGGTATCAGTGACCTACTTTGAAACCCTATTTGAAAAACACTGGATAACAGGAATGAGAGATTGTTATGATGAACGAGGACCCAATCTTTTCACTCACACATTAAGACTACTTCCAAGTATTGCCATATTCTCTAGCACTAGTCAAGTAGTCGCTAAATGTCTAAATTAACTTATTTTTGTCTTCAATTTCAAATAATTGTTGCCACATTCTTTTTTTTGTAATCCTTCAATGAAGAATCAATCATATGTATATTATATAACATACTCATGTATTCGTTATATACTCTGATGCCACAAATATAAAACATGTCACTAGTAGAAGTGTTAACCTCGTGAGGTCATATCGTTCGTTTGAAACCTCGTTCAGGCTCTTCGACAGTCCTGCTCCATCGCCTGTGATATCCCCATCCCCACACCCGTACTCACACGCACGCACACACACACACACCGCCCGACTCCATCCCCACATTGAGTGTAATGCCTAGTACACACCTCCCGTATACGATCTAAAACTGCCCGTTTCGCGCATAAAACTGAGTTTTAGTCGTTAGGTGTGCGACCCCCGCGCACACTAGACGCTTGCGATTCGCGTATAAAACTAAGTTTTAGGGCTTACAACTCGAATCGCAACCGATTCGAAAAACGAATCGGCCCGTTCGAGAATCGGTATATGTGAGCGGTCAGTCGTATCGTATACGGTAGGTGTGTGCTAGTCGGCGATCGATCGCGTCGGGGTTTTAACGCATCAGCCAATCACCGGGCTGCGAAGGGTCATGTGACCGTGTCCATACAAAAACGATGCAAAATGGCGGACTGGACGAACGAGGCAGAGGTAACAATGGTAGAGATGTGGCAAACTCTGCCGTGTCTGTTTGATGTCTCGTGCCAAGAGTATTCCAACCGAGTGAAGAAAGTCGGTGCATTGGCAGCGATCTCCGCAGAAATTGGACAGTCAGGTACGCCCGTTTTTCCCGATAATATAGTATTTATTGTTTGTCATCATAGTTGTGAAATGCGCCGGTGGTTGAAAATGGCTTCTGCTAGATCGTCGCTCTCACATGAAAATTACATTTATTGGTTATTGTTGTGTCGAACGGGCATTGGTTTTCAAGTCAAAGTTAGCGGGGTAACAGTAACACATCGGTAGAGAATAAATGTTCTTTCTTTATTTGTCTTAGACAATACAATACAAGACGGGTATAATTTGTTTTTACAGCGACGTCCATCCAGAAACGGATGACGAATCTCAGAACCCAATACACACGCTTTCGGAAACAAGCGGCCTCGGGTTCTGCAGGGAAGCGTCTGACCGCCCGTCAAAAATGGATCCAGACGTCGCTGTCGTTCCTGGCACCACATTTGCAGCGACGGCAGAGTGTCAGCAACCACCAACTACCGTCGGCAAGATGCAGTCAAGAAACTGCTGAGGTAACGATACTTATCTAATTATCTAATTATAACTTCAAAATTATAAAGTAATGGTTTATTTACAATTTATACACATTTTATTTTCAAAATATACAAATATAGACTACGTATGAGCACAGATCGAGAAGTCTTGCTGGTAGTCCAAAAGTTGTACACTATTTAAGGCATATATACAGTCTAGATCATGGCCGACTGCCACGGGACTGACCCTGTCGCTGAGTTTACATATTCGACGAGGTAATCCCGTTGTGTCTTGGCCCGTTGCGTTGAGTTGGTCCCCGATGGGAATGTCGCCTGACGTAGCACACGATCGTTTCTCCATGACCCGGGAGTAACCGAGTGCGTCGCAGGGTCTTCGTAGTCAGCTGTTGCTGTGGTGCCGATCTTTTCCCGCAGGAAATTGTGTAGGGCGCAGCCCGCCATGACGATCTTCTCGACTTTGTCTGGCGCTAATGCTATGTTCGTCAAAAACACTCGGAACCGGTTGGACAGGATTCCGAACGCGTTTTCAACGACACGTCGGGCGCGCGACAGCCGATAATTAAAGATCCGGTGATCCATGCGCATGTCTCTGTGGCTGAACGGCTTCATCAAGTAATCTTTGAGGGGAAAGGCATCGTCCGCCACAAGGTAGTGCCCCAAAGGCCGATCATCCCCGGGTAGTGGTTGGGGGGGTGGGAAAGACTCGGCGTGGTTCTCGAGCGACTCTTGAAGGGTGCATCCGGAAAACACGCCCCCATCACTAACCCGGCCATTGCATCCCACATCTACAAACAGGAACCGATAGTCGGCGTCTACTAGGGCCATCAACACTATGCTGAACGTGTGTTTGTAATTGTAGAATGTCGACCCGGAGTGTGCTGGGGGTTTGATGTGTATGTGCTTCCCGTCCAGGGCGCCGATACAGTTTGGGAAGTTCCATCTAGCCTGAAACTGGTCGGCGACTTTCCTCCACTCCTCCGGGCTCGACGGGGTCTGCAAAAACAAAAAAAACGACGCTTAAAATACAGAAAATACGAAATAAAGTTACACGTTTTTGCCGACAAACTAAATTGTTTCTCTATTCACACTCGCAGGTAAACCGTGAGGAGACGGTTGTTAACGCCGACGAGGAGACAGGGACTGACGCCGATACCCAGAGCGTGTCTTCTCAAAATCTGAGTACAGTCGCCGACGATCCCCCAGAGGAAGGATCCTTCCGCACCAACACCAGCACCCCACTGTCGAGCCAAGATTGGGTGAACCAAAAAAAACGCAAGCGATGTGAGGGCGACGGAGAGGACGATCTCATGAATTTGGTTATTAAGAACCTGGAAGACACAAATGCCCCTCCAGACGACGCGCTTACGACTTTCGGCAAACATGTTACCAACAGGCTGCGAACAATCACCGATCCAGAAGTGTTGATGGTGATGCAAAATGACATTGATCAGGTTTGCTTCCGCGGGAACATGAAGATCCTCGCGGCGCGAAACGCGGCGCGCAACAGAACCCTGCAGGCTGACAGTGAAAACAGACCCGGACCATCGGGGACCGCCGCGCATAGGCCCAGTGCGCATAGGCCCGGTGCTGGCTTTTCGTTCATAAACATGTTGGAATCGGATCAATTTTCCGAGTATGAAAACTAAATAGTTGGTTAACGTTTTTTAGTCGGTTCCACCATTCCACTTTGTAGTCGGTTCCACTATTCAAGTAAGACAAAGATGTTGCCCGTTTTAAATTTGTTGGTTAGCGTTTTTTAGTCGGTTCCAATAATCAAGTTTAACGATGTAGCTAAGCAGCCCGTTGCAGGTGCCTTTTCATTTGTAAACATGTTGCAATTAGTTGGTTAACGTTTTTTAGTCGGTTACATTATTCACGTTTTAGCTGCCCGTTACTGGGTCATTTTCATTCGTAAACCTGTTGCAATCTGATCATTATTCTGAGTATGACAATCTAGCTTTTTAGTGCATTATATTTTACTCCCACTGTGTGTACGCACAGTGCTAAAGATTGATTCTGATTCTGCTGTGGCAGAGTTGTTACTGTATTACTTGTTACGGTATTCTATTAAAGTTGTGTGAAATTCAATAAAAAACCCATATAAAACAATCTTACCTTGAAATAATCGTCCTTCAGCGACTCGTAGATGGCGTCGCAGGTCTCGGGGACAATTTGGCCGATGGTGGTTGCCCCCACACGAAACAGGTAGCTGAGACTCCGGAAGGACTCACCTACAAACAAAATGTTGTGGTTAGATATATCAGTTTATTTATATTTCTAGTTGTGTTGATTTAAAACTCGAGATTTAAACATGGTAGCTCAGACCCACGAAGGATTCACATAAAAACTATGACAAGGACTACGCAAATATGTTTGCTAAAACTAAATTATTTGGTTACATATTTCGGTTTATTTCAATTTGCATATATTTAATTGTGAGCTCAGAGCAACGATATCGTGAATCAGGACGAGGAGACAAATATGTTGAAAATAAATTCCTTACCAGTTGCCAGGAATCGCAGCGTGACGGCCAACCTCTCCGCAGCCGATATCGACGCTCGATATCGGGTGTTTTGTCGCGCGATACGACCCTCTACCAGACGCAACAACTCGTCGAACTGATCCGACGGCATACGGCTGAAGTTGGTGAAGGCCTGTGGCTCGTCCCTGCGCAGACCAGCCATCAGGGCATTGAAGGCTCCTAGCTCCGATCTTTGAGCGATGTGTGGGCGTACCCACACATTTCTAGCAATCTTCCGACGTCGTCGGCGACGACGGCGTATAACAAGCACAGCAAGCGCAAGAGCCATGGCTCTCTTTTGAGCAGTTGAGCGCGGCGCCATGCTGCTGCTCAGTTTAAACGGCTCAATGTGGTTCGCGGCCCCGACGCCAGTCGCAGCGATAAAAAACAACTTGGCGCCATCTAGCGTTGCTGACCGACGGCCGATCAACAACTGCTAGGAGGCGCTGATGCGAGTGTAGTTCGCGCTAAATACACCAGGTTCGTGGAACACAGTTGCGAAACGGACGGTATATGTGCGCATACCCGATCGGTATATGTGAGCACCCACTGTCGTCAGTTTTAAGTCGAAAACGGGATGGACCGAGTCGTGACGTGTTGCGTCGGCCATCCAGTTTTAGTGCGCGAATCGTATACGGTAGGTGTGTACCGGGCATTAGCGTTGAATTTCAGTTTTAGCGGGAATGACAAGTAAGCACTGTGAGAATGGGTTGGAGATGGGGGCGGGGGGGGCTCTTCATCAATCACAAGAGGGATCTAAATCTGTCGGATTCCCGAAGCACGGGCTCTGCTAAACTTAGCGGCAGCTTGGTTGGACTTGCTTAGACCTCCCAGCGAACAACCTTTAACAGTCCGGAGTGTGGGGCGAGCACCAGCTGTACCGGGAGTTTAAGTGATGCTCGTCGTGAAAAGTCAGATCTGCGCACAGGATGACGGCCACTGACAGGCGGGCTCAATGTCAGAATAATGTGACTGAGTCAAATACTGGATCACTATGCTGGTGGCATGGTATCCCGTTGGGGCAGCATAATAACATCAACATGAGTACAAGTTGGTAGTTGCCCTGATGAGCATAGATGATGCTTGTTCATTGGTAGCAATGTGCAGATGTAATATGACGGCAGTGCCCTGCCACCTGTTCATTGGTAGCAATGTGCAGATGTAATATGACGGCAGTGCCCTGCCACCTGTTCATTGGTAGTAATGTGAAGATGTAATATGACGGCATGCCCTGCCACCTGTTCATTGGTAGTCATGTGCAGAGTAAGAGGAGCGTCTTCTATCATATTCACTGTGCACATTAGCAGTAACAAAGTGCCCTAACTGTACCCTAGGAACCGCGCCAAGCAACCGACTGTCACAGTCAGTCAGTACAGACTAATGCCCTGGTCACATACACGTTAGTGGATGTAGTTGAATGTAGGTGAACGTAGTGGAGGCTAACGTGGTGTAAGTACGTTAAACTACGTTGAAATACGTTAAGGTATGGCAGGTTTTGGTAGGGATGAATACATTACGGTATGGATAAATACGTTACGGTACAGATAAATACGTTACGGTATGGATAAATACGTTATGCATGTTGCTGGTAACATGAGTAATTCACAACGCTGGAGACTGTCCTAGGCTGCCAGGATAATTTCCCTGATGCATTGCTAGGGCATTCTCACCCACAGCCAATAATGGTTTAGCATTCATATCACTATGGGGACACAGGCTTCATGGTAAAGCTAAACAAGCCATTGGGCATTCACTACTGGAGCAGCACACAGTGTATATCGATTTCAAATTTCCAATCCAAATGGTTTAAGACTATCTGGGCATTCACTACTGGAGCAGCACACAGTGTATATCGATTTCAAATTTCCAATCCAAATGGTTTAAGACTATCTTCTGTAAAAGAAAAAACACAACAACAACAAAAAAAACCTGCAACATGCCTTAAGGGTATGCGTCGAAAGTTGAAACCGACAAGAAAAAATATCATTGGATTCGAGGAGCAATGTCAAAGAAGACTTACTGTTGCAGTCACCATGTCGACGTGTAGAATCTCCTTCAACATCAAAAAGTGATATTTAAGTGCTCCAGTGCTGAATCTGCCAGACATGGTGGCTGTGTCATTCCTGCAGAAGACTTTATCAACACAGTAGGATGCAGCAACAAAATCTCTGTGCTAGTAATGGTCATTTGGAGTCGTCATTAACCAGGGCTACAACGGGGATGGCGCACGATGCGCAGGAAGGGCCTCATACCAGCCAAAAGGATGACGTGGTACCGTTTGGTGCAAAATGCCGGCATTCGCGGCGTTGTCGTTCAACATCGTACAGTAGCAGCGTGGAGAGACGCGTATCGTCAAACGGGCGAAAAGGATGCATAAGATGGCAGCAAGCAGCTGGCGAAAGCGGCAGCGCGAGAGGCTACATGCGTATTGTGAGGGGTGGTCAATGGATTTGAATGAATCCGACTCCTAGCCCGAACCGGACGACTCAGGGGAATTGGTTCATCAGATGCTAATAACAAGGGACATACTAACAAGAAAAGGTGCGGTAAGAAAGCTTTCTTGTCATATTTATTTGTTATTAAATGACTGTATGGGCAATGTTGCTAAAGCATAGGCAGTGCCACATGGTATAAATATGCTTCTGCGGTATATAGACTTTAGAAGAACCCAGTTATACAAAAAGATTGATTGATTCCTACATAAAAAACCATCTAATTGACATATCAGACATGGCTGCTAACTGGGAGTGGACTACAGTTTTATTTAGGGGTAGTTTATTATGCACTTTAGGCATCCCCAGAGGCCGTTACAGGTGGCATGAAAATGTAAAGATGTGTGCCGGAAAAGGTTCAGATACAAGTTGTCATGGAAATGAGTCAACAACATCTGCATCTTCCATAGCAACCAATGCTTTATATCTATTTGACCGTTTGACACTTCTAGCTGACAAGATTATAGCTAGTAGTACTAGTAGTAACAGATCACACGACAGCCATACATTAATTAAAATATGTAAAGGTTTTGAGGCAGGGGTTTTGTCATCATCAGAATACAAGTCTATTAACGCTTTGATGAGATTATCCGAGCAGGATAGTCCCTTAGAGCCTCTTGTCCCTCTTTGGCGCTGCCTGGCAGTATTCCGAACAACACTCAAACTCAGCAAACATGCTCAAACTAATGGACTTCATAACGGTGCACAACCATCTCCTCATACGTTCACCGACAATCCAATTGCCTTATCATTTTCATTCGGATGCTTGCCAGATGCCATAGGCCATTTGTCATGCTCCTCATTTTCAACGGACTTGTGTATTGATGTCACTGCCGTTAAAAATGTTATTTTAACAATAAATGCAGGATGCAGGATAGTGGTAGAAATCAAGCACAAGATAGTAGAGATCAAGGACAAGAGTGGGCTTAATAACTCAAATTTGAAGGCAGGAAAAGTCGTTTGGTAGGGTTGTCATGGTAACATCAACAACAAACTGTAAATACATAGTAACCACCAGTTTGAACGACATTAACGATAAAAGGAAAGTAAATGGAGAGAAGTTAAACGATTTAGACGTGGTGAATAATAGTTTTCCAAGCGAAAAAAATTTAGGAGAGAGAATAGGGTAGGGATTCATCTTTATACAACTGAAATAATACTCTGTCGGCCCACTCCGTTCAGGATACTGCCGCACCAGAGTCTCTTTCCCTCTTTGGCGCAGTAAGGCTGCACTCCCAGCAACACACACATTCAGCAGCCGTCAGACTCAAACTCATTTTCATCATCTGGGTGCTCAACCCAATCCTCATACGGTCACCAACAATCCAATTGTCGTATCATCCCACTTTGGATGCCTGCCGGATGCCTTATGCCGGTTTTCATGCTCTTCCCCTTACAACAAGTTGTGTAATGATGAGGCTTTAATAGATAATATTGGGATTAAAGAAAAAATTGACCTCGGTACAAAGGAACAGGTCTGAAACCTTTCAGATGAAGCTTTAGATATTATAGAAGACAATTCAGACACCAAACAAGTAGGGAAGAAAAAGACAGTGTTAAAATTATCACCATTAGATTATAAAGATAGATTATTAGAATTTTGGCCAGTAGTGGATGAGTGCTTAAGGAATGACGAGGTCCATTATCTGGCAATTTATAATAAAGTAAGAGCTCAATTACATGGAAGCAAGGATACCAGTCCCTTCAGGTTAAAGATGTCCAATTTGAGGAATAAATTAGTTAAAGACAAATGGGTGGGTCCTCATGCGCCCGGAGCCAGTAGAGAAGTGGCTAATAGAATGTGATTCTTGCCTGCTACGGGGGGTGCTTTCTCAAAAATAAATTATTTTACAGAAAGATATTCACCTGAACTCTGAAGAAAAATTCCCACATAGCACAATTAGAAGCAATTAACTTAGTAGCAGCCCTATACACATTAACCCCAATAAATATTGAAAACTACAAAACTATTACAAATACAAATAATGAGGCCTTGCAACTAGTCTTAGAGTCAGGCAGAGGTAATGATAGGGTCATATGTGCATGTGCAAGAGAAATATGGCGATTCTCAGTGGACCATACCTGTGTAATAGAGATAAACCAGAAATCAGGAAAAGATCTAGTATTAGCTGGCACATTAAGCAGATACCATGTAACTCAAGCAGAAAAAACTAAAGCAATTGAGATGTGTAAAAACCTAAGCTTGTCCAACATATATGTTAATCACCTATTCACCACAGCCTCGCCTAAAGTATAGAATTAAGTTGCCTTGACCTAGGAAGATCATCTTTATTTGCCTCTCTCTTCCTACTAGGTCACCATTACCAGCAGTCAAACAGAATCCTTATTTTTCAGAATTTGTAAAGGCAGGTCTATCCATCTATTAGCTTATTTCACGTTCTTACGTCAATGCAATTTGTTCTTTACACTGAGGTCCGGTGACGTCGACCATGCGCTTCGGGATGCAGATGTGGGAGTGCGGACAAACAGTCTCCTCATACGGGTCAGGTCATCCAAGATGGCGAGACTGGTTGAAGACGTATACATGGTGGTGTTCTCTGTGGCGGAGTGGTTAGAGTCTGCATTTTTCTAGGTCGGACTCCTAATCTGAAGGTCGGTGGTTCGATTCCCCGTGCCCCCACCTCTGCCAATTTGGATTTCACCGCTGTGTATAACTTACAGCGACATCAAAGGCCAGTTGCTCTCATACCATGTCTATGTGGTGTGGTAGGTTAAAAATCCCTTGGGTCGGTAAAAGTGTAGACCAAGGCTTTCTATCGACAAACTGTCTAATGGTGAAAACAAGTCTATTCAGACTTATCCATGATAGGCAGTATAAATCTTCAAGAAAAAGAAAAAGAAAAAAGCTGCCATGTGGGTCAGGCTCCTTATGCTGCCCGGTTCACACCTGGAAAAGATACAGGAGAGCCACAGCCATTGGACCCAGTGATCCTGCCTGCTTGCACCTGGACGGCGAGCTGCTGCTAGCCTCAATACTTCTAAAGGCGATCCGCTTGGCCCTGACATCGCAGGGCACCACAGTCCTGAGTTGATCACTCTCCACAGTCTGAGGAGAGGGGGAGTGCAAGCGAGTGCGAAAGGAGGTGACTTGGTAAGGGGAGTGAGGGAGGTAGGTCGCTGTAAATCGAACGCGCTTTTCCAGTACATGGACAGGAAAGCCTTCTTGGAAGTACCTCAGACACTCTCCAATTTATTTGGCTGAGTGTTTGAGATGCTTCAAAGTTCTTCATTGACCCGAAGATAATCAGACCCACCACCAGTAGATTTTTCGGCCGCCTCCAAAAAAGTATAGAGCCAACATACCCAGTCTTATGTAGTAGCTTAAAAATATCTGTGTAATATTAACAAGGGGCAGGGTCCCCCTGGCACTGTGAGGCTCGGGTAATAAATGCTGACCAGTACACAAAATTGTCAAATAATGTGTATATTGAAAAATAATTAATAATACCTGTATTCGCATACCCGAGTTCGCCGGTATCAGGAGTTTACCTGACCGAAGATTAATTAAATAAAATATTATTAAAGGAAAATGTTAATGTAAAAAATTACCTATGAGTAATAAGATGGTAACTGTATCATATAAAAATATTTTGGACTATGTAAAAAATATAGTGTTACTGTGAAAAATGGTTATTGAAATCGGCGTATTTGTGTTTTGTCTGTGATAATTGATGGTAGCTGGAAAAATGCTGAAATGAGCTGAAATTGTACAAATAAAAGTTATTTGTTGCACTATTCATGTCTCCAGCATTGTGAATTATGGTATGGATGCCAGTACATTCAACTACGTTCAACTACTTTCAACTACGTTAGCCTCCACTATGTTCACCTATGTCCACTAACGGCTATGTGACCATGGCTTCGTCCGAGTATGCTAGAGTACGCTAGAGCACGCTAGAGTACTCTAAGAGTACATTACCATCATGGATGGAAATTCAGCCTCTAACGTAGCGCTCTTTTGAACATGTCCAAAGATTAAATCGGAACTCACGGCCCACCCACATTATTACAAAGGAGAAAGTATGGATGCCTGTATGTTCAACTATGTTCAACTACGTGAGCCTTCACTACATTCAACTACGTCCACTAACGTGTATGTGACCGGGCCTTAACACACTGCATGTCCAGTCACACCGACGTACTTACTAGGTGGATATTTTAACTCTCGTGGATAATTCTCGCAATCTGAGAATTCCCAGAATTGTTTTATTGACCTATGTTTGGCGCGATGTATCCATGTTGTGGGAAAATGGCGTTTTGAAGAATTCGGCCTATTTCTTTCAGAAATAAAGTTTATGCTCTTGACTCCTACTCGTCCTATGCATTGTTTTTCACGGTAAAAATCACAAAAATTAGAAAATTCATCAAACGCCGGCTATTTCCAAAATTCTAGTTTACATGGATTTTACAGACCACTGATAATATTTGTTGGACTTATTTTTTCTGATATGGTGACATTTACAGATTTCAACAAATACATTTCCAAAGAAACGTTAAAAAGGATCAAATATGCCTTTAGGTAAGTTAGTTGTTGGACCTTCCCGGCCTAGCAACATATAATATAAGGTCATATCAGGATGTCTTTAGGTGTGCAATACTAATTTTGTACACAACAATGTCCTTATTAAGCTGTAAACCCACAACGAAAATAACAAATGGATGTAACTGAAACGGTGCACTAAGAAACGTAAACGAATGCATTGTAGATGTTGACTGATTGGGGTTTTATATTCTAGCAATAGCTGTGGTCATATCAGAATGTGTACCGAATTGCATCATTGTACAGCCATGTGTGACTTCATAGAGCTGCGTGAATACCCTGTCACTGCCAACTCTACATCATGTCCGACTTTGATGTCACTATATCCCGTCACTGTGAGAAACAGTCCTTTCCCTATCCTAGTAATGCCAAGTGTCAGTAAGGTAGTGTGTAACTCTTCAGTGTAAGAACGTGAGTAACTCTTTAGCTTAACTTGGCAGGAACCCACTCCACGAACATTCCACACGGCAATGTTATTATATATGCTACCTGCATCCTATAGATACATCCTATACATGCAACATGAAGGATGGTGTGGAACAATATACAACACGTGAAGCACACAACAAACACTACTCCACGGGGCAGCTCCTACCTAGACTGTGCGACCCCTTGTAGAACCAGTGCCGACGCTGCACGCCCTGCACCGACAGCTGTGTGTTGTTCACGCCGGTAGGCGTCAGGGTGCTGGGTTTGAGTCCCGTCGGGCTTGGCTTGGGAGCATCCTTGTGCAGGTTATGCTCTATCGATTTGCTCCTCGAACCGAGGCCGAACCTTTTGAATGGGTTCGACGACTTGTGGGTGGGTTTGCCGGGATGTGCCGGGGGAGTGATGCGGGGAATCTCCATGGCACACGGCGTCACTCGTAGCGTATCCAGGTAACGGGCTGTAATGCCTGCCCTCTGTTTGTCCCTGCTTCCTTCCTTTGACTTCACTCTTCTCCCGTTATCTCTATTTAAGAGCACATTTCACGGGCGCTCACGGTAGCATTCAGGTGCATGTGTACTGGGTGGATGTTGAGACGAGGAACTGAGCGCTGGTTGGAAGGGAGTGGAGGGTGGGTGAGGGCGGGTCAGGGGCGGGGCAGGGGCAGGGACGGGGCAGGGGCGGGGCTAGGGCGTGCTGTCGAGGTGCGTGTCGGCGGGAGGGGATGGGGCTCGGGGTGCGGGGGGACGGGGGTTGTGTGTGGCTCGGTTGGGGTGTGCAGAACCTCACCGGCCAGCGGCTTTCATCACAACAACATGGTCACGTCCATCACTGCCAGCTCCGCCCGCCGCACTGCGCCGCCCGCCGTAGTAACACCGCCACCGTCTAGTATGTTCTCATGCCGCCAGGGGGCGGGGCGCGTCCACAACAAAGCCAGGCGGCCACATTATCCGTGCTCGCTGCGGGTGGTGGGGGTTCGTCGGCGCGCACCGTGCACGACACGGCCAGCCCTGTCAAACACCGGGGCCTCCCCCGCCAGCCACCGCCGATCACTGACCGGAGTCCGCCCCTCTCCACTGCCGACCAGTGAGGGATGCCGGCGCCTGTGTCCACGTCAACACATGGCTCCAGATTACGTCCGTGTACGTACACAGCAGGCAGGGAGCTGACGCTCGGCCTCTATACCTTCCTGTCAGCTTCTCACATAGGCGTGGCTAGAGTTGTGGTCCCTGCCGCCTGCCGCCTCACTCCCACACCCTGCAGCTGCTGCTGCCTCTGCTACCGTAAACTCTCTATGCTCACATTCTAATTTTCACAATTTCCCACTCCTGCTGTAAAATTCCCCAATAAATACAGGCCGACATGCTGCAGCTGAAGCCAATCGTGTGTGACTGGTTTAAATGAATGGATAAATCGGTTCCAGTTCAGAATCGCGAACGGAGTTTAGTAAACTGAGCAGAATCTGAGAATCGTGAATAATCAGGTGACAACGATCCCTCTGTCATTAGATAATTAAAGCTCAATAACTCATTTTTTTCTCTCTCTTTCTTAATGGACGTAAGACAGAAACATTTAAGTAGTGTTTTACCCGGGACTCCTGAGATACTTCCGAATAAAATGGGCACTTTGCATTGCACTTTGCATTGCATTTCTACAGCTCTCGTTTACAAGCCATGGTTACAGTTAGCGGTTTCACGGTGCCCCGCGTGTAATGCTGCTACTCCCGCTGCTAGTGATACATCTGCGCATCTCGCTGGTGTCCTTGTCGCCTCACTTAGCCCGGCTTCACTGCCGGCTTCCATTCACTGTGACCTGATTACCCGCCAGTTCCCATCTGCCAGCCGCTCGGGGTAGACCTCGTGGCGCGCATGCGCACACGCCAGACGCAACCATTTACTCACAGAGGGGTGCGCATGTGCGCGCCCGGATCCCATTCATAAACACGCCAGTAGAACCCATCGAGGCCTGTGACTGACGCCGCCATTCATGTCGTGTTCAGTACCAAGCATTAAGGGTATGCCGGTCGCTGTATTGGGGATCATGTGGATTCACAAGTAATGACGCAACTTGAAAATCAGGCAATTTGCGAAGTTACCAAAGCGTTGTGTTGTTATCATTAAACACATCCCACTTATAGACCCCTTTCAATGTTTATGAAGATTGCTCATAGCCATTGAGTTTGAAGTGTGACAGTGTGTTGTCCTGCAGCCAAAAGGCGCGCGCACTGACCTAGATACCTATGTTGACGTCATATGAAATAGGTCTATTGACGACGGGGTATTAGAATGGACAATTCGTGACCTGGTCTATATTTGGTCATATTGCCTTGTGGAAACCCCTCATACTGTCATAGCTAAACAAACTAATTCTTCCGAAGACCCAGCCAGCTCCAACATTAAAATGAACCACAATGCATTAACAACACACACACTATAGCCGTGTTCACACGGGGCAGTTAATTCGAATCATAAAAATCGACTTGTATAGTTCGGCTCACATTTGGTGTGTGAACACGCGGCTGAGGTGATTTAAGCCTGAATCGAATCATATAATTCGGATTTTATAAACCACCTAAGTAGGTGGTTTATATGAACCGAATTTTATGATTCGACTTATATCGCCCGTGTGAACGCAAGTGGATTTTATGAGCCGGTTTAAGGACGTCACACGCATGCGCAGTCCAGACCTGAGTTTGTTTATTTTCCGGTCGATCAAAAGCGCATATTATATAATTTGGTCTATGAAACCGCTAGCTGGCCACAGATATTTTTTTCGTGATTTATTTTAAGGTTTTCACTGCCCAGCTGAAGTTTTGACCATTCCAAACCAATACAATTCAGTCCATATATATCTAGGTCGAACCCACACTCTCTTGTGCCGACGTCGACTAACTGAAACTGGCACTGGTTAGTATGGACTTGCTCATGCGCTGATATCGATTTCCGGCCCAAGTACTGCCCGTGTGAACCGGCCTCTAAATCGATTTATATAATTTGCCTTGTCTAAATTGATTTAAACTTTTCCCGTGTGAACACGGCTTATATAAGTATAGCTAAAGGAATTCCCTAACTATAATTCAGTAGGGGGTAGATTTCTTAGAAATACCACAACAACAACCTTCTATCTAAGACTATATCAGTTAAAACCAGGCCCCAATGTTCTGATCCTCTTATAAAGGTGTGTATTCTACACAGACTATAAAATATTTAATTAACAAATTAGTTAATATGGCCAGCTCTTATTCGAAATGCATGTCCCCTGTCTCTGGAATGTATTTCTAATTTCGCAATATATGTCAGTATAACATAATTATACATGCTAGATTTCAGCTCTCCATTTGTGAAATAAGCGTCTAAGCATAAACACCTAATGGGGGACATCCGGGGTAGTTCATTTGTTGACACTAGATGGCGCATCGGTACCAGTGGTCCTAAACGGCCATTGACAATGCACTGAGTTCGCCGGTACGCGCAGTGCAAAAGGTCAATTTTTATTCAAAATTAATAGAAATGCAGAACTCTAACCTTATAAATTTAATATAATCTATTCGTTGTATGTTTTCTATATGTATACCAAGCGGGTTGCTTCTAGGTGGTGTGGTTTTAGAGATATTAAACTTTTTCTGTATGAAGATTGCTCACTGCCATTGACAATGCATTGAGTTTGTCGGTACGGCGCAGTGAAAAACGTCTATTTCATTCAAAATTAATAGAAATACAGAACCCTAACCTTATAAATTTAATATATTCTATTCGTTGTATGTTTTCTATATGTATACCAAGCGGGTTGCTTCTAGGTGGTGTGGTTTTAGAGATATTAAACTCTTTCTGTATGAAGATTGCTCACTGCCATTGACAATGCATTGAGTTTGTCGGTACGCGCAGTGAAAAACGTCTATTTCATTCAAAATTAATAGAAATACAGAACCCTAACCTTATAAATTTAATATAATCTATTCCTTGTATGTTTTCTATATGTATTCCAAGCGGTTTGTCTGTAGGTGTTGTGGTTTTAGAGATATTTGACTTTTTCTGTATGAAGATTGCTCATAGCCATTGGGTTTGCAGTGTGACAGTGTGCCGAATAGGCCCACTGGTTCAGTGGCGATGCGAACGGCAGGAATTTGAACTAAAAAGTCGGAGGTCCCCCATTACATAGTTATCTTATTTATGGTTAAAACCAATGTGTCCATAGCTACATAATGGGTCCAGGTTAGTACGAATGTGAGGGAGCACGTGACAAGAGTGATATTTAGGCATGGGCTGGATTTTATTTGGGGAGGGGGTTACATTCTGGCAACATCTAAGGACATATCAGGATAGCTACCGACTTGTGACAGTGCGCACTCATGACAACTTTATAGTGCTGCCCTATTGGGAGACCAGGCCACCAGCAACATGACCCAATTCCGGGCTCAGTCACATTATCCTGATATTGAGCTAACCAGTCCTTGCCTTATACCAGTAATGCTGAGCGCCAGGCTAGGTAGCGACAAGTATCAATTTTGTAAGTCATTGGTTTGACTCGGCCAGGATTCAAACTCCCAATCTTCCGCATGTGAAGCCTGCGTTTTACCGATTCAGCCACCACGGCTGGTGCATGGACTAGACAAGTAATTGGCGCACTGCAGATATGAAGAGAGAATGCAATATGGCAGTTTTTCACCACGATCATGCTCGACAGAAGGATGTATGGATTCCCGAATGCTTTGGGGTATAAAACAAAATAGCACAAACTTTACAATAGACAAAGGGTGGAGTTTTTATCCCATCACCGGTGTTTACAGACATCGAGTCATTACCAGACCTCGGATGGGTGATCACATGAGAACGTGCCGGGGGCTGGTAGCCTGCTGGTGGTAGTGGGTGAGTAATAGATATATTAGTTACTCCAGCAGTGCTTTGCCAAGCTAAGCTTTTAGTTATTTCTATGCACGAACAAGAACAATATGTAACGAGTAGCGGCGAGGGGAGTCTTTTGATAGCACACCTAGTACAGCGACGTGGCCGAACCGGATACGTCTCAGACTGCTGCACACACAGCTAGTTTTGTGCAGAATTCTAAGTGTGAACATAGAATTATACTGCATGGCGAGCCACTGCTGCATTCTCCCCGATACATTATTTACTTTTCGCTACTACTCCCAATCGATAGGCACGAGATTAGTGCCCAGCCAAGCGAGACCGCTGGGCAAGCTGGTGAAACTAATGCAACATCGGATATTATACCTGGGAGACAGAGGCGGGCAGAGGCGGTCAGGGGCGGTCAGGGGCGGGCAGAGGTTGGAAGGGCCGGGCAGGGCAGGGTCTTGCAGGGGCGAGCAGAGGCGTGCAGGGGCGTGCAGAGGTGGGAAGGGGAGTGCAGAGGCGTGCAGGGGCGAAAGAAATGCGGGCAGGGGCGTGCAGAGGAGAGCAGGGGCGTGCAGAGGCGGGCAGGGGCGTGCAGAGGCGGGAAGACGCGGACAGGGGCGTGCAGAGGTGGGCAGGGGCGTGTAGGTGTGTGCAGAGGCGTGCAGGGACGGGCAGAGGCGTGCAGAGGCGGACACAGGCAGGCACAGGTGGACTGGGGCAGACACCGGGAACTCAGGCGGACACAGGTGGGGAGAGGCGGACTCAGGCGAGCACAGGCGGAAACAGGCGGACACAGGTGGGCACAGGCAGACTGAGGCAGACACAAGCAGGCACAGGCGGACTGAGGCGAGCACAGGCGGAAACAGGCGGGCAGAGGCGGACTGATGCGGGCACAGGCAGACTGAAGCGGGCACAGACGGACTCAGGCGGGCACAGGCAGACTGAGGTGGACTAGGCAGGCACATGCGAACAGGGGCGGGCACAGGTGGGCAGAGGCAGACGGGTGAGCAGGGGCGGGCAGAGGGTATGAAGGCCCTTTGCTTGACATATGTGGGTGGGCGGTGACTTATACAGTGACATAGCCTACCACCTATCTCCACAATAGGACTCGGGCCAGACAACGTTGGGTGAAATAAATAGCTGGAACTTTTGGATATGATGCCCAGTACACTGCCTGGTGGTCTGTGCCGGACCTATCTGTATAAAACAATAAAATCGATACCCCCAACCCAGCAAAACAAGTGTACAGAGTGCTTGAGCAATCAATCGCAGTTCAGTATTAGTGACTGGCTAGTTTGTGACGTCATTATGTACTCTACTACATGGCCGACGTCTGACAGTAAAAGTAAATGTCGGGTCTATAGATAGAGCACCCAAAGGGTACGCGCATTAAACTGTAATGCTGTCGGGGCCGTATCCTCAGAGGGGTGTGGGGGAGAATCTCAAGGAATTAAACAAAACTATTAAGAAAATAGCGTAACTGCCAGATGTCAGTCTCGATAGTTTTTATAATTCCATGTATTTTATATGACACATGCTCATGGTATGATCGGCTAAACTTAACTGCATTCTGTCGTTACCAGTCATAACTCATTTTATAACAATAGTGCCCTCCCCCCCCCCTACCCCTACTCCTGGATTTGAGTCAGCCTACGGCCCTGGCTGTACCCCTTAACGGTGGCTCAGCTTGGTACTAAATACACACATAAAGGCGACTGTTAAGCAATGTAAACAATGTGCCACGACACAGCCAGATGGCGTGTCGGGAGTATTAATAATATATATATAGCAAAATAAATACACACCTGGAACAGGTGAAGTCATCTCAGGTAGGCATGGAGATACAAGCCCCCTAGTTATCATAATTTAAAGGCAAATAGGCAGAATACTTTAAAACAGACCTAAAATTGCTGGGAGTGCAGGATGGACAGTCTGGTCCTTATTTTTAATACAAGTCTTAACAGTAAGTATTGTCATTTAGCGTAACGCTTTGCTTGGTCGTAGACTTTCAACTTAGGCAGCCACATTGTGATTTTAATTCAAACGCTGTAATTTCGAGTCTTAATTTGATTAAAGACACAAAATGCCACGAAAGCTTTATTATACTCTCCCTCCTCTAATTTTCCTATCATAATAGAGTGAGCAATCCCTACCGGATCAGAAACAATAGACTACATCACCGTTCCAGCCGCGCGGTGCATTGTGGGATGTGTCAGAGCAAAACAAACCCGCGAGAAGCACATGGCACATGCTAATACACTGGGTGCAGTTATAAAATGTGCTAGTTTCAGCTCATATCAGCTCTTGTTTGAAACATAGAACACTAACTAAAAAAATATATATAATAAATTAAGATATTAATCTTTTATCCAGCATTGCATTTACATCAATATAATCAGCACATCTTATGACATCTGCATTTAGATTTAGACAAATCTGGGCACTCAGACTAGTGTTAGAGCAATAGCCAGAGTCAGTTTTACTTATTTTATTCATTTTTTTATTTATATCCTATAGTTAATGACATATGTAGAAATATCAAATGAGTAGGGTTAATCAGATATTGGTTATATCTTTCTTTGAAACAAGTTTTTGTTGACACATTTGACATTTTAATATTTAGAACAAGGATTACTTATGGCTAATCAATGGTGATGTAAACATCAGCCTGTAAAGTGACTGAAATTGTACGTTTCTTAGCTCAAAATGCTTAATTATGGAGAGTTGTGTATTAAACATATTCATTATATTATTATATTGCATCCTCCTGTCAATGTTTGTGCCAAATTGTTATATATTTCTATTAATTTTGAATAAAATCGAAGTTTTTCCCTATCTGTATCAGCAAACTCAATGGATGTACTCCTTTGCTTTGCTCCCAACGCGGTTTTCGGCGCATGCGCACTCGGAACCGCAATCTCGTCTATTGTACAAGTATAGTTTAACTGCACTTGATACCATGAACGGGAAGACTTGATAAAACCACACCCACATTTACATTATTTGTACGATTACTAAAATACTCGTAATTAAAGACACTTCATAAACAGTTCAGCAGAACATGGTAAAAATAGTAAACATTAAATATGTTCAGTAATAGCACACGCAGAAAGGGGACTATATCTATGTGTTGCAATAGAGGCGTCCCCTAAAAGAGGATACTGAAAATTGTGCTGGTAGTGATGGACTGATGGGGTAGTGAAAGAGTTAAGAAGCAATCAATTGTAATAGTTGAAATCTGTTGGACGTCAATTACTTGAGATGCAGGACCACTCACTACACGCACTAATGGACGCAGTTTAGCCCAAATGTCCGATTATTTAACAAGCAGATCACCACTTTTTTCTGCTTAATCTTTTTTTTATGGCGGGTTTATGTTTCCAGCGAGTTGTTGAAATCTTCTATCCATTGTGAAAATGTGGACATGTGGTACGCCGCTTCACCGACTGGTACGTGACCTGGGTGACGTTACGGAGGTTACAGTCCACAGCGACAGATCACTCGACGCTGAACATATGTGTGTGTGACCGCCCAAGAACTGTTTGCTCAGATTTAAAAGGAGAACAAACAACAAACACTTTACTTCACAGCTTCGCTTACATCACAATAATATCAGCCATGTGCCTACAGCATTAAAAATGTATCACTACTAAGTCAACTGAATAGCGCCTGTTACTGCTGAAGGAGCCCATGAAATCAGTTTTGAGAAGCACGTCAGAATTAATTTCGCACGTTTACACTTCAAATATATCGCAGGTTAGCCATTTTAAATCAAAGTTACTTCAAACTAAATCAAGGTAGATTATAATGATCAACCCATCTCCTAATTTAGCCATTTTAAATCAAAGTTACTTCAAACTGAATCAAGGTAGATTATAATGATCAACCCATCTCCTAATTTAGCCATTTTAAATCAAAGTTACTTCAAACTGAATCAAGGTAGATTATAATGATCAACCCATCTCCTAATTTAGCCATTTTAAATCAGTTACTTCAAACTGAATCAAGGTAGATTATAATGATCAACCCATCTCCTAATTTAGCCATTTTAAATCAAAGTTACTTCAAACTAAATCAAGGTAGATTATAATGATCAACCCATCTCCTAATTTAGCCATTTTAAATCAGTTACTTCAAACTGAATCAAGGTAGATTATAATGATCAACCCATCTCCTAATTTAGCCATTTTAAATCAAAGTTACTTCAAACTGAATCAAGGTAGATTATAATGATCAACCCATCTCCTAATTTAGCCATTTTAAATCAGTTACTTCAAACTGAATCAAGGTAGATTATAATGATCAACCCATCTCCTAATTTAGCCATTTTAAATCAAAGTTACTTCAAACTGAATCAAGGTAGATTATAATGATCAACCCATCTCCTAATTTAGCCATTTTAAATCAAAGTTACTTCAAACTGAATCAAGGTAGATTATAATGATCAACCCATCTCCTAATTTAGCCATTTTAAATCAAAGTTACTTCAAACTGAATGAAGGTAGATTATAATGATCAACCCATCTCCTAATTTAGCCATTTTAAATCAGTTACTTCAAACTGAATCAAGGTAGATTATAATGATCAACCCATCTCCTAATTTAGCCATTTTAAATCAAAGTTACTTCAAACTGAATCAAGGTAGATTATAATGATCAACCCATCTCCTAATTTAGCCATTTTAAATCAAAGTTACTTCAAACTGAATCAAGGTAGATTATAATGATCAACCCATCTCCTAATTTAGCCATTTTAAATCAGTTACTTCAAACTGAATCAAGGTAGATTATAATGATCAACCCATCTCCTAATTTAGCCATTTTAAATCAAAGTTACTTCAAACTGAATCAAGGTAGATTATAATGATCAACCCATCTCCTAATTTAGCCATTTTAAATCAGTTACTTCAAACTGAATCAAGGTAGATTATAATGATCAACCCATCTCCTAATTTAGCCATTTTAAATCAAAGTTACTTCAAACTGAATCAAGGTAGATTATAATGATCAACCCATCTCCTAATTTAGCCATTTTAAATCAAAGTTACTTCAAACTGAATCAAGGTAGATTATAATGATCAACCCATCTCCTAATTTAGCCATTTTAAATCAAAGTTACTTCAAACTAAATCAAGGTAGATTATAATGATCAACCCATCTCCTAATTTAGCCATTTTAAATCAAAGTTACTTCAAACTGAATCAAGGTAGATTATAATGATCAACCCATCTCCTAATTTAGCCATTTTAAATCAAAGTTACTTCAAACTGAATCAAGGTAGATTATCATCTATTATATTTATCTCGGAAAATGACAAAAACTCAAAACCATCGGACTGCAAGTTTAATGTAGATGCAGTCCAGTCAGGCATGCAATTTTGATGACAATGAAATATATATAGTTCAGTACTATATAGAGAGTAGACCTGGGGGGAACCATGACTGTATGACTGATTTTATTACTATATTCAGTCAAAATGGTTTACAGTATGTCGTCCCAAATTAGCGTGATTTTGTGATTGAGTTGCACATCCTTAATATTCCATGTGGGGAAGTTATTTGACAGCTTTGGTCAAATTTCATCACGTTCATGGCTCCCAATAACAGCATCGACCAATAAGTTACGTCAAAGCTGCTCGCAGCGCCACCAAGTGGAAACCCATCAACTCAACCAGCCACTCTCTCAGTACCGTTCTGTTTCACACTGCTCACACTTCCCCGCAGGACGCATCTGCTTGGAGAATGCACGTGGCGGGACGTGAGTCAGCGACACTCGGCGATTGATCAGTCAGAGCACAATAAACGACAGTATACGGGGATCCACATATCTATCGGCCAGTACGGGCTGGGGCAGGCTTCAGGCAGTCGATAGTTCCGCACTTATATGGGTCACAGCAGTAGTGGTCAATACTGCCGACTGTACCGTGAAATTATCACCGCATGTCACATTGTGGCTCCCAGCCATAATGTTACTATTGTTAGTAATCACGGAGCACAGAGTGAACAATTCGCTGATTCGTTTGAACCAGGGCGGGGCAATCAGCACGTGCCAAGTGTTACTATACCACAGTGTCCATGGGGTATTGATTATTTAATGCAAATCATTCCAATTTCAGCGGTTGCAGAAATCCTCATTTATAAACAAACAAAACACCGCAGTTAGCACACACAGAAAAAAAGGAAAAGAAAGGTCAATCTTTAATGGCTGCCTAGATAGGCTTAATCGAGCTTAAAGGACACTCAGCTGTTACAATAACGATAATCAAAGGCCGCCGAACACTACACATTGTTTCAATATTACTCTTTCAGGCATCAAGAAGGTTGGTGGTAATACAGCGCGATATCCTTTTTTTCTCTTTACCCTGTCTCGATCCTCCCTAAAGTCAAACACAAACACAAACACACATACACACACACACACGCACGCACGCAGGCACACACAAACAAAACCCTATACACTACCAACTCTTCAGTTGCCGAGTCATCTCCTGTAACTTCTCACTATTTGTTGATCAAGCACTAATCACTGCTGTGGTATATTCACACACACGATATCAACGATTTGATCATTTGTACAGACTTTGCCAAATCAGTCAACCAACTTGCGGGTTCCACGATTCACTGGGAGTATGTAATCTACTGTTGTATGTATGGCTTTAGGGATTACAAATTGTCTCCATCACACATTTAATTGTTTATGGCAATTAGGGGGTTAGGGTGTGGGGCTGCAAAAAGGTTCAACGTAGGCAATACATGGTCGTATGGATATGAATGTGAATGATTGTTTTAAACAGAAACTGTATTCATTTAGTCTCAATATCCAATATTCCGGGAGCATTACTGGAGGGTAAACCTACCTGCCGCATAGCTTTCTACTCGGGCCAACTCTTTGTAAGGTATGTGAAACTCTTGGTCAAAAGCAATGAAAAAAGATTTAAACTAAATTAAAACCGTTTCTTAATTTTTTTTAATTGTGAATTCGTACCACTGTCGTTTTCGACAGTGCGTGTACGGCGAGCTTTGCTGCGCGCCTGCCCTGAATGTGGGTTGAGGCGCGCGGCGCATGGTGCGGAGTATCTGCGCGACTGGGCACACTGCCGCCTAAACGCGGCCACTCATCAGCCACAGTGTCGCCCTCATCGTGTGGGTCATGATTAATGACGTCACCAGCAGGATGCCATGATAAATGAATAATGCGGTGAACTGAAGCAGGCGTAACTAGCAGCCTGGCCGGTCATTAATTAAAAGAGCACTCCCAACACCTTGTGCCCTGACACGTACTTCCACAGGGAAAACAAGCCCTAAAGCACAGATTGTGAAGGTAGGTAATTGTGACACAATTACATACCCCAATTAACTGAGGGAGCGTTACATTTTAAAAGGACCGGAATATTTTAATACAAAATACGAGCGGAAATGATGCTTTTCCACCGTTTTGTAAACCCGCCCCTCATAATCTACAGGCCGCATTCTGCATCACACATTGATCTTCGCATAGTTCTAGCCTGGCGCTCGGCAGTATTAGGATAGGGCAAGGACCGGTTGGCGCAGTGTCAGGATAATGTGACTGAGTGGGATATCAGGTCATAGTGGTGGTGGCCTGGTCTTCCAGTGGGGCAGCACTATAAAGTCGTCATGAGTGCGCACTGTCACAAGTCAGTACCCGTCCTGATATGACCTTAGATGTTGCTAGGACGTAAAACAACAAAACAAATCAACCATATAGCAACTAGACCATTAGAATAGCACCGATTAGGCCTACGTAGGTCGGCCTTGTGTGAATTATGATCAATTTGTAACGTCGATGTTATTTGTTGAACGCTCCTCGGGTGAGGAAAACCAACTACCCGTAAACAGCCACCAATTTAGTCATGCATATGGTACTACTGTGTGATATTGACGAACATGTACTTAGAACTGGGAAGCATGTGTTCCTCTCGGTATCGGCTGCGCACGGCTGTGCGTGTAGCTCGGCTGTGCAGGGTGTCGGCAGTGGCGCCATCTGGTGTAAAATATACGAAGCAGACACCACCAGCTGGTGTCCGTCACCCGTGCGATACGGAGCAGGATGCAGACATTAATACATTCGGCCGTGTCGCGTTTAACATTTTGCAACAAATTATATGCCGGGTTAGAGGGAGTAGTGTTATTCCTAAATGGATACTTAGCAAGTACATACGACACATTCTCGTAGACATTAGAGCACACATTCGATTTAGTTTACGCGCATACACGCGCACGCGCACACGCACACGCACACGCACACGCGCACGCACACACGGACACATATGATATTCTAACTCCCTAAAACACTGATTTTCCACTTTCTTTAGTATTTTTTAAGTATTAAAAATGTTTCATTTCCCTATCATAAAAAAATCTGACTAACTTGTTTTCGTTGCTAAGAGAAATTTATCCTTTAAACAAATTACAATGTATGCAGATATGTTACAATTATTTTGTTTCCTCTTTCACCTGAATAAATAGGTCGGGAAAATATTTGTACAGCATTTTTGTTTTACTCAATTCAACAAGGATCAATATTGTGCTGTGTTATTTCCCTAAGCGTATTGAACCTGCACCCATAACACTGTGCCACGTATGTGATGTATAAGCCATTCTACGAGTAAAAAAAAGGCTGGATGATTGCAACTATTCCACAGCCCCCTGCGTCATCAGCTGGTTGAGTCTCTATATTAGATCATCTACTGATACAACCTCAGCTCTGCACGTGGCGGCATCTACCCGCCCACACCTCGATATACATTACCTATACACGACTATAGATATACATAACCTATACATTACTATATATATATATAGTTATTCCCTACACACATGACCTATGTGCGACTATATATACATATACACATACAAAACTTCTATGTATGTATGTGCATATGTATGTACATGTTATATATGTACATATGTGTATGTGTGTATGGATGTATCTATCATGTGTGTATGGTAGCGATGTGTATATATATATATATTGTACACATAGTGTCTGTATGCATGGTATATATACCATAATACATCTATCCATATACGTATGGATACATCTATCCATATACATATGGATATATGTATATATATATACGGTATATATATATACCAGTGCAAATGACCCGGTTATAGTTTTTGTGTGTAAATAGTTGTATGGCATGTATGTATCCAGTATACATAGGGTAGGTATACATGGTATATAAGGTATATATATATAATGTATACCTACCATATGGCATGTATATAGCCAGTATACATATGGTAGGTACACATGGTAATTGGTATATATGATATATTGTATAGTTATACAAATCTTACCTGGGTACAGATGATGGATAACTGGCGTTTTCCCGAGTTACTAGCCTCGGATAGTCGTGGGTCAGGGAGACGGAAGCACATCCAGGTCCAGTAATCTTTTACGTACTTAACAGGATAAAAAAAATTCTTAACTCTTTATGGATACTATTGTGTTTTCGTTTTGGTTCTAGCGAAACGTGATAGTCATGGTAGGGTAGGGCGGGTGGGCCCTGACCCACAACTATTCGAGGCTAGTACCTAGGGAAAAGACCAGTTATCCATCATCTGTACCCAGGTAAGATTCGTATTACTATACTATTTTACCTCGGTACTACACCTCTTCTGTATGGTGCAGAGATTTGGAGAACAACGGTCACCACCATGAAGAAAATCCAGTCCTTTATCAACACCTGTCTCAGACGAATCCAAACACCATCAGTAACCTGGAGCTATGGCAGCGAACAGGACAGCAGCCTGTTGAGGAGGAGATCCTTCGGAGATACTGGAGATGGGTTGGCCATACCCTTCGCAAGCCTGCATCCAACACCGCAAGACATGCACTCTCCTGGAATCCACAGGGGAAAAGGAAGAGAGGCAGGCCAAGAAACAGTTGGCGTCGTGACCTGGAGGCAGATGTGAAGAGGTCTGGCCATACATGCAGACAGCTGGAGAAGATGGCCCAGGACCGGGATAACTGGAGAGCCCTTGATTGTGGCCTATGTCCAAAGTTGGGCGGTGGGCGTAATTAAGTAAGTACTACGCCTCTGGCTACTCGTACCCCAGGGAGAATTTTATGTAATCTCATTTTTTTATCCTTCTATAATTTATTGTTGTAATCATACTATTGTTTGTAGTGCAAAATATTCATTTTGTTTCTCACCTATCTTTAGTTGGTGAGTAGTTGAATCACCAGGCCGCTTGGTTTCTCTAGTCGTTTGTTGTAATGTTGCAAACAATCTAGCCATCTTCCACCCTGTGGGTGCAAGGATTCTCTTCACTGAGATCCCTAATTGTCTTGCCTTGGAAACCATGGCTCCACACGTTGAGTGGGACGCGTAGCATCCAGTATTGACTCCTGCCTGTTTAAGCACCTTGATGGTCCATCTTGCGAGTGTGTCTCTCGAGATAGCTTTATGCGGTTTAATAAAGCTGATTAGTAGCTGTCTGGAATTCCTAATTCCACGTGACTTGGATATATACGCCCTAATGGCTGAAACTACGCATATCCGTTTATCTTCCGTACTGTGGACAGTGGGTCCAGTGTGCGATTCGACTTTAGTAATGTCTCTAAATCGAATGTTGCCTCATCCATGTCTATTTCTAATCCATCCAATGAAAGGGCCACAATCGTTTGGCCGCTATGTCCTGTCACTAGCAGTAACAGAACTGCTAATTTAAAACCTAGTTCCTTCATAGGTAAGTGTTTATTGCTAGGCCATGACTTGAATAACTTAAATGCTATCGACACATCCCAGAACCTATTATATTTTGGTTTAGGTGGGTTTCTCTCATACACTGAACTAATAAACCAGTGTACCAACTGATGTTTTCCAATTGTCTGTCCATCAATCCTCGGTAGAATAATTGAAAGCGCACATCTTGCTGCATTAATTGCACCAAATCCAAATCCTTCATCCTCTAGGATTCTTAGAAATCTTAATATTTGGGCTATTGTAGGTTTTAATGGTTTGACTCCGTTTAGAAGGCAATGAAGTCCCCATTTCTTTAAATAACTTGTGTATAATTTCACTGTCCCTTTCCTCCAGGCATGTGAAATAAGTCTTTCTTTTGTAATTTTGTCTAAACCATATTGTTCTAAATGTTTTCTTAAAAAAGGAATGCCAAAAGGGGTGTTGTCGACACATCTCCGTGGACTGTTAGTGATCCCTGATGTTGCAGGTTGTTCCTTCCTCTTGGGAATCTGAGCACATCTGTTGCTGCTGATGTTATTGCCATGGTTGTGTTACCCATGCTGGTACTACCAGTACTGCATGTGTGTGATCCATCTTGATCTTCCTGACCACTCTGCTGATAATGCTGAATGGTGGAAATATGTAATAAAACTTATTATTCCAAATTAATGAGAATGTGCTCTCTCCAGGCTTCTCGTTCTGGATGCCAAGACACATATTTGTGTAACTTTTTCTTATTGCGTGATGCGAATAAATCAATTTCTGGTTTGCCCCATTTGGGACAAATGTGGTCGAAAATACTCTGATTTAGTGACCATTCTAAATGGTTGTGGAAATGTTTACTTTTCTTGTCAGCCAAAGTATTTTGACTGCCTGGGATATGTGCTACTGTTAGCCATATCTTATGTTCCTCTGCCCAGTCCCAAATGAGTTTAGCCATATAATTACATGGTTTAGACCAAGTGCCTACCATATTACGTATGTAAGCCATAGCTGTCGTATTGTCTGTTAAAACTATTACATGATTTTTAGGAAGGTGAATTAGACTACAGAGTCCTCGATAAATAGCTCTAAGTTCTAATACATTTATGTGATCGGAGATTGCATCTTCCATCCAACGACCACCTGTTGCCTGTTGGTCTCTATGAGCCCCACAGCCTTCAAATGAAGCGTCTGTTGTAACTGTAGTGCTAGGCTTTTCCATCCTAATGGGGTTGGGAAATTTTTTAATGTGTGACAGCCACCAAATAATATCATTTTGGCCTTGTGGCGAAATTGTCATGGGCCGCTCAAAGTTTCCTTTTGTGCATGCCAACGCCAAGTTCTTATCTATTTCTAGCGATTTAATATGAGCCTTGCCAGTGCATATGCTATCATAATTCCTATCAATATTGCAACTTGTCATATCTTTGGTTTTTTCAATTGTAATAATGGATTTGCTGTTGTTGTAAATTTATCAACCTTTTGTTCTGTTAATGAAGTGGTCATTTCTGTGGTGTCAATAAAGAATCCCAGAAACTTTAACTTGTTTGTTGGTATTAATACTGATTTAGTTTCATGTATGTAGAACCCTAATTTTGTAAATGTTTCACATAATATGTCTACTGCTGTCTGACATTGTTGTTGTGTTTGTGCAACAATAAATGATTCATCAATATAAGGAAACATAATATGTCCTTCCCTAGCCATCTGGGAAAAAATTGGTTCAAGTAACCTTTTGAAAATGCCTGGACAGCAAGCCAGTCCATTCGGCATGCACGTGAACTCATAAAGTTTGTCGTTCCAACAAAATCTGAGATATTTCCCATCAAGTTTATAGATAGGTACTGCATAGTATGCTTCTTTAAGATCTACACTGGCTAGCCAAGAGCTTTGCGTTACTAACTCTCTTGCGGTATCTAAGGAAAACATTTTTTAATGTTTGTATTCTACGAATTTGTTGAATAATGTTAGATCTAATATTAGTCTTACATCTCCATTTGGTTTGGGTCGCAAGAAAATATTAGATATGAATTCCCCAGCAACATGTAGTGCTGCTTCTATGATGCCTTTTTCACAGAATTTAAGAACTTGATTATCTAACACTTCGCATTCTGAACCACAAAATCGGTAAGGGAAAGGTATACTACTTTGAATAGGTTCTTCTATCAAGGGTATTCTTACTCCTTCAGCTAGACTAAGGATAGTTAAATTATCCGTAATGCTATTCCATTCCGGTAGGCAGTTATTGAGGCTGCCAGCTTGAAAAATGCCTACTGGTGTTTGCATTGCCACTTCTATTTGTTCCCTGGGCAGGGGAACGGATTCTGGGCATTGAACTCCCTCTTGAAGGGCCTGTTGCCATTGTTCCAGCCGAACAACTGCCTCTGGCCCCTTGCCCTGGCCTGGACGCTGAAGTTTGTCCTCGTTGGCCAGTTGGCGGGTTGGCGGGTTTTGAAAATCCTGCCTCATCTTCTTGAAGTGGTTACGATTCGCATCTGCGGACTTCTTGTCCGTTTCCATATGCTTGTAACACTGCGGTCCCATCTCCACTTGTTTAAACAAGTGCTGGAGTTGCCCACCAAACATGTTTGTCTTGTCCAGTGGTTTCCCCTTAATGGGCTTGGGGGAAAGGAATAACGTATATTCCTTCCCATCATTGTCGGTGACCTTCTTTGACCTGGCTACCTCCTTGCCTGCATCCGTGCAGACAGCCTTAAACACGTTCTCAAAATGTCTGTATGAGAGAAAGTTGCTTGTCGCTGTCAGCAAAGCTATCGTCCCATTCATATCATCGCGCAGCGATGAGAACTTGTTCCCTGCCATCATCCTATTGGCTATAGGCGCGATGGCCGTGAGGGCTGAGAGTACCCCTTTGTGTACTGTATGCAGGACCGTCTCGAACTTTTTACGCTCCTCGCTGAGCCTGACTTCCAAATCCATTTCCTTAATGGCAGATTCTGGGATCCCTTCGATCCCCGTGAATTTCTCGGCCATTTTGATAATCACTTCGGCTGGCTTAAATGTGTTGAAGTGCCCCTAAATTGTCTTCCTCATAAGCGTAGTTATGTGGACTTTCTTCCGCCGTTACACCTTGCACTTTTTCGTCTCCTTGCCACAGGACTTCGCGGATCGTTGAAGATGAGTCTGATGAAGAGTCAGAGGAAGAGGATTTGTGCTTCCTCCTTTTCTTTGTCTCCTTTTTGCTCTTTTTCATGAGAGGCTTCTTTTTACGGGCTCTCGTGCACTCGTCCCCTTCTGACTCGTCCCCTTCTGATGAGTGCTCCTTCTTTCTGTGTTTGCGTTTGCGCGCGGACACAACAACTTCCTCCTCTGACTCATCGTCAGAGGAGGCCTGATCTTCAGAGAGATCCTCCCACTCCGATTCATCCGAATCAAGCACCACCTTTGATCTCTTTTTCTTAGTGGCCGCCACTCTGGAGGGCAACATCTTCTCCATCTTCTGTTGAACCAATTTCGCGAATTGTTCATCCAGATCACCTTGTCTGAATCTCTTTGTTCAGGCGAGGGCGACCTTTGTACCCGTGCCAGCGGTGAGCGGTCTTCATCTTCACTGAGCGCATGAGATGCCTCGGCCTTACTCCTCTTTGTAGCCATGGCTTGGAGACTGTGAGTAAAAACAAAAACCAATGGTTAGGCATTGTTTAGGGCTGAATATCACACTGATAATTAGAGTATAATTATACTAGGTGTTTATTATGGCGTTAAAACAGTATTTAACGCAGGCGTATGTCTAATAGACAGTCGCAGGATGACGGTATGGTAAACCGATGACGGTATGGTAAACCGATGACGGTATGGTAAACCAACCGATCCAAATGAGAGGTAGGGACCAGTGTAGCAGTGCCCTCCCACACTCTAAGAACCTATAAACTGGATGAACAGTTAAAAAAATGATGTATGTGAATGCTAACATAAACCGAACCAACGTATCAATTTTGAAAGATACTAAACATGTTGGTTTTGTAGTTAATGTAGAAAAACTGCCAGAAATGCTCACAAACGTCCTCCTGCTGTGAGCTGATTATGCTAATTGCTGGACCCGGATTTGCCTCCTTCTCCCTGAGTTAATATATATATATATATATATATATATATATATCATGTATACCTACCATATGGCATATATATAGCCGGTATACATATGGTAGGTATACATGGTATATATGATATATATCATGTATACCTACCATATGGCATGTACATAGCCGGTATACATATGGTAGGCATACATGGTATATATGGCATGTATATATGCCATACACATATTTACACACATAAAACCTATAACCGGGTCATTTGCACTGGTCCAACTGGACTGCCGGCCCCCAGTGAAAGTAGCGTACCGGTAGTCACAAAGTGCAGTAAATCAATGGCTTGTCACAATGGGATTTGTTTGCAGCTGTACAGTTTAGATATCCAATAATGTGCACACAGGCTGTCAACACTAGACGGTCGGCTGTTGGTTGTGTGCGTGCATTACGATACTGATAAGCAACGCGTCTGTCATGTAGATACACAATTTTAGCATTCACCATGCATTTAGTTTCCCATTTTTATATTACCAATTCAATCATTATTTAGTGAATGTGTGGTCTCGATTTTCAAATTAAGAAACGCCAAATTAAATTATGGGAGTGGGATAGGTCTAAAACTATTATATTGTTCTAATCAGAATCGGCATGTCATGCTGAAACGGGTCCACCTTTGGCAGTATGAATGTAATTCCTAACTAGAGGGCACCACCCTGTCAAATCGGCTTTGGTTTGTGCCACTTTTAAGCGAAAATATTCTGACCTAATATATTCGTACAGACAACATGTTAGGAACACTGTGACTGTCCGAAAAACAAAAACACTCACATAGATTTTATTCTACATATCCAATTTAAATACTACTGCACTTATTAAGCATTCAATGCTGAATAGAATGGAAACCAAGGTTAATAGGACGTGTTACGGCTGAAGCCTATGGTGTGAGAATTTCAATGTGTATGCCAAAAGTGACTTTGTGTGTCTTCAAATCAAATATCTCTAAAGTTAACCACGCATAATAAAAGTTATTTCTAAGTAAAGTGAGGTAGATATAGTTATTTCAAATAATGGCAGAAACTCTAAACCATCAGACATAGGCCTACCTTAGATACTTTGTTTTCTTTCTCTTTATTTATTTTTGTTAATGAGAGTCTATTTTCGCGAACTCGCATCACTAATTTCTTAACGACCCGAGTAATTTCGTAATGACCCGAGTTGCATGTCACGTGTTACTAAACAAGACACATTGACCAGCTACGTCACTGTCACGTGATCCACAATTCGGAACGGTCTGGTTGGCAAAAAAAAGCAGACTGGTTTTGTTTTGTATCGAAATCAGTTGCACAATCCTTCAATTCGATTAACTGGAAAAACTCTCAAATGCACCAGATCTCAGCTGTTTTTTTTTTTGTAACTATGTGTACCTATCCAAAGCATTGATAAATAAAACCCATAGAACGCTAAGTGTAACCCAGCTTCAAGTGAGCTATGATCATACAAATACTACTACCATACAGCAAAGAAATGCAAACAGTGTTAAATAAGCACACTGGAGAATTGTAACTAACATTTCTATATATATTTATAGAGCTGATTTGAATAATAGCATATCCAATAACACATATTAGGGGAAAACATGTTTTTGATAGACTGGCAAACAGACTGAATATGCTTGCTGTTTTGTCACAGGGTGTGCCTGTTTTATGCTTCTAAAGCATTGTACAGAATAAATAAACACGCGAACAATACAATTAATATGAATTATAATTTGTATATATAAGCAGAAATAAATAAGTAAGACGGCCATCTGAGACGGCCATCTGACATTCGCGTGTGTATAATCTAATGTAATGTCAGCACCAGTGTTTTCTGAGGCTGTTATAATTTTGCTTCACGTAAAACTACCCGCAGTTTAAAGCTGCATAGTCCGATGAAAGCAGCAAATTCTCAAAACCAAATCACTTATCTAGATTTGAACCTACATATACACTACATCGAATGAAATACTAAGTCATGTCAATTTAATAAACTGTGCGAAACCAGGGAGTATATTCTGCCTCATTCTCCATCCATTATAAATAATTAAAAATAAAGAAAATGAGAACAAGAAGTATCCATCAATTGTTGTTTTGGCTTCTTCGCATAATAGCTTTTTGATCACAAGTAACAACTCTAAAAATGTCTGGATCTAGAGTTCTAAACCTAAACCTAGACTTATATGAATCTTAAATGTCAAATATGGCAATAAGAACTGTTTAAAAAGATTTGCATTCCATTAGAACTGAGCGCTGCTAATTTTCAAAAAGAAAATCAACTGGCATAAATAAGAAAAGAATGTGAATAAAATAAAAACAACTTCCTATTATTCTGGATCTAAATCTAGACTTGTTAACTCTCTATCTAGATCTTAATGCAGAAGGTGTAGAATGTGCTGGTGAGTGTTATGTACATACAATGGTAGATACAAGATTTACATCTTAATCTATGATACTTTGTTAATTTGGTATTCTAGTTTTCAAACTGTAGATGAAATGTGTTGTAACAAAGTAACAGATTCCATCGCTGCACTCACTGCTTGGATATGAGCTTAAATTGACCACATGGGCTTTGCACAGATTTGCCTTGCTTTTATGCATTCCACAACGCAACCAGGCGCTGGGATTACGAACTCGTCTATTATGAATAGCATAATCGGCATCACAAAAGAACACATTGAACATGCCGGAAATACGTCAGACTGGGATGGTTGAAGGGTGTTCTGGGAAATAGTGATTCAGGTTTAATCACAACTGACTAGGAACCTAAATGTCATATTATAATATTAGACAAAATATTAATACAATATTTAATTGCAAATTATTGTAATTAGTCTGCACAAATTCCCTACCGAGAATATTTTTAATCAGGAATGGATCTTACAACTGCAGTACATGCAGCCAGCTTGGCCATGACCAAATGTGCTGTCTTGCAGTGCTATGTTATGGAGTAGGCTTATTCAGAACTGAGAAGCAACATATCAGATTGTAAGAACATGCATACAAAGGCCAACAAAATGTTTGGATGGAAACGGGTCTAATTGGTCTAGTGAATTTACTAGTTTCCAAGAGAAATACTGAAACGAGATATAAACCCGGGACAGGTTTGACAAGTGCAGCATAGGAAGTCTGGCCAGCTCAATATGACCAGCACTGTCTTGTGCAGAGAAGACTTTTTCTTTGATTAAAAAGAAACTATTTACAAATGTCTACCTTCTTTCACATGAGATGTCTACCTTCTCAGTCACATAAATCCAGGCACGGTCAGCAAACTGTGTTTGAATCAGATTTAAAAAGTAGAAAGCTATAGAAAAATGGGTTAGAAATATCAGATAGGATAGCACATTTCAGGCCGGCAGCCTCTCCAGTTCTGGGCTCAGCAATCTCAATTTAAAAGTCCCAAATGGTATCAGATTCATTCAACATTTTCCAGGTTATTGTGGTGCATACCACCTAGTGTTTCCTGAGCATACATCATACATTGGCAGGGAACCTGACTGTGACAGTGATATTAATAAGCATCCCCGTCGGGATATGGTGCATGGCCTTCCTAGGTTATGAAAATATGTAAATATTGGAAGGAAACCATCTCATTATGGCAGTAATTCTATCGTTCTAATATAAAATGTTAAAAAGAACACAACCCGATCTACATACAAAGCATGCAATGTCCGAACTAAGGCATCGGGACAGTTCACCCATGACCACATATCTGGTTTTTATTCGTGTTTATTAGGTTTTTTTTGTTCTTATATTTTAATTTATTTGATTACTGAAAGTATGCAAAGTAATTGTGGTATACAGTTGGGGTATTTGTTATTTGCATTATAGCATAGCTCACACCATAATACCCTATTTAACTCAATGACTGTGCTTCCAGAACGCTTGGTACATGTATTATGCAGATTCTTGCAAGTAAGCACCATACAACACCAACAATAAAATAAGTACTGTGGTTTACGATAAATCGTTGCTTTATGAAAATAAAAACAAACAAAAACGGTATTAATTTAAATCTAGGTGTCACGTGCTTTGGAACAATTTCCTAAATGAGTAGGTACTAGGTTAGGTATTTTATCGTGTACATATGGAAAAAATACTTCCATTTCGTCTCATTGCGTCTCATATTGATTCCATAAGCCCGAAAACGCTTTAAAGCTGCCCCAACACGAATGGCATAGTCTTTGCAGTTTTTCCTTATGTATATGGCTGCACAACGAAGATAATACATTGACATTTCTGATTTCACCTTCTATAATACTGTCATGGTGCCCACAGTTTTCTTTTGCGAAAGGCAATGTAGTCTAGTTTCAAACATTTGAGGGGATTCCCCAACCCTGATAACCGATTGAAATAATTAATGTCTAGCAACTCTTCCCTCGATCTTCCTAACGTCTGTGCGGCCTTTAGGGTGTAGGGTGGAGAAAGGTTAACGGCAGTCACTTGAAACTAACATCAGTGCTCTGCTCACGATGAGCCTGTATCTTAATGTTTCAGGTTAGACTGAATGGTTACACACTCCGGTCAACTAACAGATAGTCTAACAGGAACAACCAGCCAACAACATTATTTACTTCATATTATTGCAAAGAAATGGTCAATATAATATTAATAACTAACTATATTATCTAACAGTTAAAAGTATATTAAAATAATAACACTAAGTTAGGTGCGTCACCGTTTCTGTGTATAAGCGAGTGCAATATTCTATACAAGCTAGATAATGGTTTTAATAGAAGATACTTTGGTTCTCCCCATTGAACTTTCTCTAAAGAACTTAGGAGTGTATACAAAGATGAGAGCTGTTATTGTATAATTTAATAGAAGGCGCACACTCAATAGAAGACGCACTCTGTACATCAAGACTGTTCCGGATGCTCAAACGTATTTTGGTTCTAGTAACTTTTGGTAGACAGGCAATGTAGTGGTGTGATGAAATACAGTTAGAAGTGTGAAAGCACGAATTGCGTCTTAACCAAATACGAATACCACAAGAACTATTTAAATGCACTAGGTGAAAAGCTTCAACAACGCGTCTGTGTAACCTGAAGAAGCCCGAGTTAAGACGTGTTATGTGGTTGAGAGTTAATAAACCCCGTGACCACACAACACAATAGCTCATAGCCAGGTGGAACGCGAACCAAACAGGTAATGTTCATGCAAGTTGTGTGACCACCCCGCTTATAAGGAAATTGGAAACAAGGAGCGCAGTTAGTTGTAGGAGGAGGGCAGCAACTCGGCAGCGGGTGGAGGTGTGCATGGCCCCGTGGTGGAACGATGCAAGGCACTGGAGCAAAGGTGAAAGGCACGCAGCCTCCTAGCCAACTTACCCCAAGAACGACCGAACCCTATGGAGGAATGACTGCGACCAAAATAGGCTGAGGACAGACAAGGCAGTCAGGTCAACACAGGGGGCACCACAAGGCACAACGTGGCGAGCTACCTTCAATAGCTGCTGGTATATAATTATAAAAGCATTCTTTACTTCGCTCTTGCGATGTGATGCGCGCTAGCTGTGCTGAGTGAGCAGTTCATATGCCAGGTTATATAACAGATCTCCCCCCTTCTTAAAGTAACCCGCCCACTTAAAGTTGTTGAGTTGACTTTCTAATATAACACCCACTTGTTGGAATATTTACAAATTGGCAATATTTAAAAAGTAATCTTAAAATAAATCGTTGTCAAAATAGTTGATTAAAATGAATAAATATAAATATTATGAACACTAGGACTTACAATATTTACTAGATTTACCTACAAATGACGAAAACCTATGACAATGTATACATATACATATTATATATATATATTATATATATATATATATATAAAATAACAAATATATATATATATAACATATATATATATATATAATATATATATAATAACAAATACTTGGTTGGTGTTTGAAAGAGGCTATATAGTTAGTTGATGTCCTATGGTTGGTATGTACATATATATATTCAAAATAAAAAAAGTGAGTTGCTTACCATTCTCCTTAATTCCTCCATTCTCCTCAATCGTAAGGTGCTCGGCGAGCTCCGACAGACTGTCATCGTTGCCACGCCCAGCGCCACGCAGCGTCAGCGACAGGCGGCGTTTGAGGCGTTTGAGTGACATAACAGCTGTGGGTGGGCGGGACCCGGCATAGGCCGATACCTAACGGAGGTCCTCCTGTCAATCACTGGACAGATCCACTGCTGCTTGTGGGAGGTGCCTCTGAAACACCTGAAATGGACAAAGTAAACCAAGTGTAAGCTTCAAGTTGTTTCAACGTTGTCGTGGTTCCATACAGATCTTTTTGTTGTTGTTGCTTTGTTTTATTAGTATGATGTTCTTGTTAAACATGTGGATGTAGTACCATGTTATAAGAGATCCAATCGGTATAGCAGGGTGAGCAAATAACTGCTCTAAGATGCTCGCTTTGGCTGCCGTCTCGGTGAGCTGGATATGTTATGTGCCTTAGCGGAAGTGTTTAGGCCCTGTCACACTACAACATATGGCGGCGGCGTGTGCGTAACGTGTCGAAATAATTTGAAAATAAAAATAGGTCGAGATACGGCGACCTACACCGACCTGTGCCGAGCATACTCGACCTATGCCCAACCTATACGTAACCTATGACGCCGTATGCCGACGTGTTGATCACAATTTGCATAGGTCAGCATACGCTAAGGCCATACGTCATAGTCTGACAGACAGCCAACACGCTGGGCATATGCTAAGGGGTACGCCAGCACACGCTAGAGGCATGTTAGATGTAAGCTAAGCATACGCTATATATATGCCAGAGATACGCAGAGGACGCAGGTTCAACATATGGCTAACCTATGCCAACATACCCCTAACTTAAGCTTAACCTACATCCAGCGTATGAGAAACGTATGAGCCACACGTCGGCATAGGTTTTTAATTTTGAACATGCACAAAATTGTTTGCCGGCTCAACCTACGCCGACCTATGAAAAGCGTATAGGGCCTGTCACACTATGGCGTATGGCGGCGGCGTACGCGTAACTTGGCGCAATAATTTAAAAAACGTTATAGGTCGAGATAAGTCGACCTTTGTGCACTGCGGGAGGTCCCAGCGGCGTATGAAGCGTACACATAGCCTATACGAGGCGTACTGGGATGTTTGTTGACGGTTACAGGCGACAGGTCTAGCGTATGAGTAACCTATGCTGACGTATGGCCACAGTATGCGTAACCTATGCCGGCATACATCCAGCGTATGCCCAGCATATGAGAACCGTATGAGCCACACGCCGGCAAAGGTTTAACATTTTGAACATGCACAAAATTATTAGAGCGTATACGACGTATGCCCAACCTATTTACTAAATGTATTTTATTCAGCGAATAATGTCTTTTGTCAGCGCCAGAGCACTGATCTTCCGGCCGTTCATTACAATTTGTTGGTACATAAATGACAATATCAGTTGCAATAATAACCACATGAAAAGCCTGTTCGATAATAGAAGCATAATATAAATTGACTATTTGTCGTAATAGTAACTGCATGCAATTCCAGTTCAACATATGTATTATGCACTTGGTGAGCATGCATCAATAAATGTACAAGATGACTCTAGAATTGTCTTTAAACACTTCTTTCTTCCTTTGTTTTCTCTCTTCTTTTTTCAAAAAGATATAACATATCTCCAATACACATATATATTATATTGTAAATATGCAAATCAGTGGATCCAATCACCAATACCAAATGAGGAAACCTGCCCATTTTTTTAAAATCCCATCACGAGTGTTCCGTTCTGTGTAGCCTAATGATGGGATCGAGGTCTGAGATTGCAGTGGGGACTTACATCAGACAGGTTTTATGTCAATTTAAAGGAAAATTTTAGGTAATAGGTTTTGAAAGAAGGTGTAGTAGGGGCGGGAAGGGGATCAGCGTGCAAGGCTGTGTAGTGCATTTGAGAACATTTATATATATATGTATGTACAAGGGTCAGGGCAAGGAAGGCCTTTAGAATACCTATAACCGTGTCAGGGTCTGACAGGCCTGTTGTATTTTCATTAAGTTTTTAATTCAAGGAGACTTGTGGACTGTCTTGTCCTCACTGGAAGTTTATTCCACAATGTGCCACCTCTGTAAATTGGTGCTTTAGTCAGTTTGTTTGTTAGTGGCATGGGTGTTTTTAGAAGTGTAGCATCGCTCTGTCTGGTTACTCTGTTTGTATGGTCAACATATTGTTCATCATTGGATCTTTTATACATGAGACTGAGGAGATGTGTGTCCCTCCTTTTGCTAAGGTAGCTGACTTGTGCTTTAGCATGCATTTCCTTTACAGACAGGGTTTTCCCTCTGTAGACAGTTCTAAGTGCCCTGTTTTGAATCCTCTGTAATTTGTTTTCTTGTTGTTTTGTCAGCAGTCCATATATTAAATCATTATAGTCAATTATTGGAAGAATAGTGGCTTTATATAGTAACAGGGCTGTATTCTCGCTCATGTAGTACCTAATTTTTCTGAAAGTTGTCATTTTTATGGCTATCATTTGATTATGTCTTGAGAGTTGTTGATTACCATTTAGTGTAGAATCGAGTGTGGTCCCTAAATATTTGTATGATTCTACCTCATTCAATACTGCATCACCCAAATGTAAATTGATAGATTGTGCTCTGGATTTTTTTACTTTGGTTGCAAAAATTATGTATTCAGATTTCTTTGCATTAATTGTCAGTTTATTTTCCTTACACCAGATGTTAACCTTAACTAGTACATCCTCAACTACCTCTGCTGCAGATGCAATGTTTGGGCTATGGACTGTGAGGGCCGCATCATCAGCAAACAGTGTGAACATGGCCTCATTTGTTACCAAGGGCAAGTCATTAATGAATATGAGGAAGAGTAGTGGCCCAAGCGTGGAACCCTGGGGTACTCCAGTTGTAATTGATCTCTCCATTGACTTAGTGCCATTTATTTTTGTAACTTGTTGTCTATTTGATAGATAGTTGGCTATAAATGTACAAGATTTAGGACCAAGTCCTGCCCTTTCAATTTTCCACAGTAAAATGTCATGGTCTATTGTGTCAAAAGCTTTCTTGAAATCAAGAAAAACAGTTATTGTCAGATCTCCTCTATCCATATTAGTCAGCAGTTCATCTAATAGAGTGGCTAGGGCTATTGTGGTTGATTTATCTTTTCTGAAGCCATTTTGCTGTTTGGCAAGGTAGTTGGTGTCTTCCAGGAAGGTTTTTATTTGATCATGGATTATTTGTTCGATGACTTTGCCAGGGAGGGGCAGTATTGAAATTGGTCGCAGTTCATTGCATGATTTAGGATTACTTATTTTTGGTATTGGTGTGACAGTAGCTATTTTCCATTTATCTGGGAATATACCTGTTTCAATGACAAGGTTGTAGAGATGTGTAAATTCATTTATTAGGATGCTAATGGCAGTCTTAATGAAGGCTGAATTTATATTCATCATACCAGATGATTTATATGATGAAAGTTCCTCAATCTTGGTGAGTACTTCTTTTCTTGTTGTTTTCTCAAGATTGTATTCATGTTGATTTGCGACCTGGTGATAATTTTTTGGATACTTGGTTTTTTTGTTTGAATTTCTTGGCGAGGTTTGCCCCAATGTCTACAAAATAGTTGTTTATTACTTCAGCTAACTGACCATCAGGTACTCGCTCACCTGTGCTGTCGTCTACTATGCTGTTTATCTGTGGTTTGGCTTCTGGTTGAATTTGACTTAGTTCATACCAGAATTTCTTAGGATTCTGGTTGCGCTTTATGGCTTGATCAATGTAGTACATAGATTTCGCTTTCCTCACCTCTGTTCTGGCTTTACTTGTTAAGCATTTTGCTATAAACTGGTCTCCTTGGTCTTTGGTCAGGTCAGCCTTTTGCTTAAAATAATCTGTCCTTTTGTAGTTCTATCAGTTCATTGGTGATGTAAACAGCCGTGTTCTCTCTTATTTTTAGTTCAGTCATCGGACAAAGTTTATCTGCTGCCTGGTTGATCACATCTTCTAAAATATCCCAACATTTGTTGGGATCCTGTTCTTCAAATATTGTAGTGGGGTTATAACTCAGTAAGATTGTCCTAAGTGCATCGGTTGAAAAGTTTCTATATGTCCTTCCGCAGTATGGGGTGGTTTTTAGGTTGTTTCTGGGTTTCTTTTTGATAATATAGACTGGCTTATGGTCACTGTCATTGTAGTTAAGGACTCCTGCTTGAGTGCAATACTTGATGTTAGTAAAGGCTAAATCGATTGTGGTTGCAGTAGTTCTAGTTGACCTAGTTGGTTTATCTATCTGCTGTTGGAGCTCATGTTCTGAAGCAAATTGATTTATGATTATGGCTGGTAGCTTTCTCTTAGCACTACAGTCTGCATTGAAGTCGCCTATCAGTAGGGTCTCATACTTGTCTATGTCATCTATTTCACTCATCATATTGCTCAATTCCTCGAAGGCCTGTTAACACTTCCATCTGGTGGTCTGTACACATTTCCAATTAGGATCTTCTTTGAATAAGGCCTTGTTACAAGCACCCATTGTAGTTCCAGCACAGCATTTGAAATATTTTTATCTGCATATCTATTAGAATCTACTCGTAGAGAATTTCGGCAGTAAATTCCTAGTCCACCTCCAGCTTTGGCTTGCCCATTTAGATGTTTTGCTTTTCGATCATACCTAAGGAAGGTGTAGTTTGTTATTGAAGTTAGTTTTTTTTCTATAAGGCTATTGAGCCATGTTTCTGATACTGTGAAAATATCAAGTCCCGATCCTGGCAGATCAATTCTTAATTGCTCTATTTTATGTGTGAGACTACGTACATTCAGGTGTGCTATTTTGAAACCTGGCAGACCCTTCAGTTCATTCAGAGGAAGCCTGCCCAGCCACTTGTCCCATGCTCATATCCTCTGCACACTATCCCCCGGTACCCAGGTTCCCCCCGCATTGTCCCAGTCATTCTATTAACCGTTAAAAGTTATATGAACAAAATAATAAAACGATCTATAATATATATTTTTATTCTTTTTTAACACAAAAAAGCCAATTCTTCAGTTTCTGTGAAGATAAATAGCTTATTTAAGCTGAGATGTGCCTAGATGACTTTGGCACCAGTATTTGCCCTCTTATGATTTTAGAGGGGTTAGCTAGAGTATTCAGTTTGGATATTATCACGTGTCTCTATAGGTTCTGGGTATTGGTTAGCAAAAAGAATGGGTAGCAGGGCGTCAACTATATGTCATGCAATTTAGTGTAAGGTACTGCCTGGGTTATAAATCCGTGGATTAGTTGATTTCAATGCCCTAACTTTTATGAGGTGCTAGAGGAGAGATGGAAGGGAAACAATATGGAGCTATAACAAGTTTAGTGATGGACTAACTGGGCATCTATACACATACACATAAACCCCAACCACATCACACACAAAACAACTATCAACAATAAGACACATGCAGTATCTGTCTAAGGCAGGACTATGTAAGCCCATACACATAATCATGAACACTTTGATATGAACACAGTTGATAAGGAAGCTAGTATGTAGTCCAATATCAGGATAGTATATGGAGTGTTTCTAAGGCAGGACTAGGTAGTCCTAGATACAAAATCATGAATACTTAAACTTAAAGGGGTACACCTACTCTCATAGTTATACGAGGAACAGTTGATAAGGAAACCAATACAGTCTAAGTTCAGGGCAGAGTATGCAGTGAACCTCCAATGCAGGACTAGGTAGACCTATGCTCATAACCATGAACACTGGACATTTAATGGGATACCCAGGGTTATACAAGGGACCATTGGCAACAATCATGAGAATGTAGTCTAAGGTCGGGACGGCATAAGTAATATGTGCCTAAGGCAGGACTAGGTAGGCCTATTCTTATAATCATGAGCACCTAAGCTCAAAGGGATGGACCTATATTCATAGTTATACAAGGAACAGTAGACCAGTGAGCTAACATATAATCCATATTGGTAGAGCTAACATATAATCCAAGACCAGGATGGTATATGCAGTGTGTTTCTAAGGCAGGAATAGATAAGCCCATACCAATAATAATGAATACTTAAACTTAAAGGGATACACCTACATTCATAGTTATACGAGGAACAGTTGACAAGGAAGCTAATACATAGTCTAGGATTAGTATGGTATATGCAGTGTTTCTAAGGTAGGACTCCGTAAGCCAATGCTCACAGCCATGAACATATAATGGGATACACATACATTCATGGCTATACAAGGAACCATTGGGAAGCAAGCAAGAACCCAGTCTAAGGTCAGGACAGCATAAGCAATATGTGCCTAAGGCGGGACTAGATAGGCCTATTCTTATAATCATGAACACCCAAGCTCAAGGAATAGACCCACATTCAATTACACAAAGAACAGTTGACAAGGAAGTCAGAACACAGTGCAAGATCAGGGTGGCATAGACAGTATGTGTCTAAGGCAGGACTAGATAAGCCCATATACGTAATCATGAACAATTTGATATGAACAGTTGATAATGAAGCTAGTATGTAGTCCAATATTAGGATGAAGAGCTAAACCCAAAGGGGTACACCTACACTCATAGTTGACAAGGAAGCCAATACAGTCTAAGTTCAGGATGCTGAATGCAGTGAACTTCCAACGCCTGACCAGGCAAGCCTATGCTCATATTCATAACCATGAACACTTAATGGGATACACATATATCCATAGTTACACAAGGAACCATCAAGAAGGTCAGGACGGCACAAGTAATATGTGCCTAAGGCCTAGGTAGGTTCTAGTCGTATAATCTTGAACACCTAAGCTCAAATAAATACACCCACACTCACAGTCATACAAGGAACAGTCGACAAGGAAGCCAGAACACAGCGAAAGATCAGGACGGCCTAGGCAGTATGTGTCTAAGGCAAGAGTAGGTAAATAGTCATGAACACCATTGTCTTCCTTCGCTGTCTGAAGCACAAAAAGCACACATGATACTGGCATCACATACTCATGCTGCTGTACTATCATAGCCCAACATGGTGTCTCAGCTTTGATTAGTGCCTCTGAACTTGACTAGTATCATCTTGAAAACACAAGAGGATATGGGAGAACAAGTTCTGCCAAAACAGTCAATCTAGGAGTCAGATTGGGGTGTAGTTCCAGAGTAAGTCTGCATATATTGGATCAGTTTTCAGACTGACGGGAGACTCTAAGACTTTTGCGCTAAACAGCCAATGCCATACCCAGCTTGTTAAGTCCCTTGTATGATTTATCCCGTACCTCACGACTATGTAGCGTAGCTCCGATCCCGTAGTATGAATTGGAAGTGACCTCATTTAATGGCATGTCTCCCGTCTCAATCAAATACCCTGCCAGGTGTGGATTCTGATCAAATTTCTTGTTTACAACCAATGCAAGCACTTCATCACGTTTAGCACGCCACTCCGATGACTCCGTGAGCTGGTCTGCTATGCGCTTGGCCTCCAAAGCTGTTGACACCAGGGCAATCTGTTCAACCCGGTCTCTGTCATCAGCCATTTTGCACTTGATTGTCTGAAACATATGTTCTGCTGTTGGGTATGCAACCCCTTCATGTAAAATAGGAGACCGGGCAAAATTGGATAGGTAGGAGTGTTCTGAATGGAAATAAATCTCTCCATCCTGATTAATTGTTTTTGCCGTAGCCAGTGAGAAGTGGGGTGGAAGGGAGTTGAGCTCAGTGTGCTTATATTTATGCCCATCAATGATGACACCATCTCCATGCACCCGCACCTCTGCACCAGCTGACCTGGTGAGTGCCGCAACCGACCTACATTCATCTCTCATTCTCCAGGTCAGTTGGGTGACATCATCACTCAGGTAGATACCTTTATACAGCTCACTATTTTTAAGCTTAGAACGTGCAAAATAAAAGGCATTTCTGTCATTTGCATTTTTTTAAACAATCACAGGACAGTCGGGAATCCGCAGTCGGTGCACCCCAGGGGCCCCCAACCTCAGTTTCCCGATCCTGTACACTGACAATATTGCCGGACGTTCAAGGGCCATTGCAGGAACGAGATGTGCAGCCAGATCATATACATATTGGTGAAGATTTTCTGCATCCTGTTCCGGCTTACCATCTATCTTGATGTTACCCAACTTAGATTGGTTCTCCAGCTCATTGATCCGGTGCTCCAACCGCTTGTTTGATTCTCGAGCAACCATCAGGCTCTGCCTAGCAAACAACAGGGATCGTCTGTCAGCCTGCTGTTCCTGGCGGCTAGTTTCTAGGAGGGCCGTCAATCTGTTCATGTCAGCAGCGGCCCTCTCGTGTATATCATCAACCACATGCACTACATTCAATAGTTTGACCTCCATACTGGCATCAAATTGATCCATCCTGGCCAACATCTGGGCCAGCATAGAATCATTGGCATCATTGGTACTTGGGTAGTCCACATTTTTGGCAGTATTAATCCGGGCTGGCGAAGTTGTGGAGGGTTGTGCCACCTCCGACTGTGACAGTGATCCTGCCTTCCCACACGTCCTGGCCTTGTCAATCTGCTGCCTCTGCGACATGCTGAGATGGATCGTGATCTATGAGTGAATGACAATGATATTGGGTGCCCAATACCTTCACTTGAGTGCAGTCCCGACTCAGATTTGCTGCTGTTGGTTCAAAGTTCAATTTCCTTGCCGTTGGCCACACGATAACGCATGTGTTTACTCGCGCGTCATTCCCGATGCCATTGGTAATGTGACACTCAGTGTCTGACAATCGGCACTGACAGTCAGTATGTATCACTCAGTATCCGACACCCATTATGTGACAGTCGGATGTGACACTCAGTATCTGACAATCGGTATGTGACACTCAGTATGTGGCACTCGGTATGTGCCATTCAGTATGTGATACCTGTTATGTGACACTCAGTATGTGACACTCAGTATCCGACAATCGGTATGTTGCACTCAATGTGACACTCGGTATGTGACACTCAGTATGTAACACCCAGTATGCAACACTCCGATGTTTGCCATTGGTAATGTGACACTCAGTAACTGGACCTGGTAATGTGACACTCAGTATCTGACAATCGGCATCTGACACTCAGTAAGTATCACTCGGTATCCGACACCCACCACATGACACTCGGACATGACACTCAGTATCCGACAATCGGTACGTGACACCCAGTATGTGACATCCGTTATGTGACATCAGTATGTGACACTCAGTATCCAACAATCGGTATGTGGCACTCATATGTGACACCCGTATGTGACATTCGGTATGTAACACTCGTATGTACATTCAGATGTTTGGCTGAGCCGATAGAGGAGTGCATGTGACGTCATCCCTCAGCGTTAGCCATCTTGGATTACACTTAATACCACCATGGCGCCCTGTCTATACCAGAAAATACGTCCACCTCTGGCCTACCTGAGTCAGCGCTGCGAAGTATGTGCGCCACCTAGCGGTACTGTCGAACCTGTGTAATTCTTTGACAGAGCATCCAAGTGTCAACATATTGCTCTTTAGCAAGATTGAGGCTACATGATTAATCAAATACTTCCCACCATCAAAAACCCTTTTCCCTAGCATTTGAGGAAAACTGCTCAAACAGTGGCAAATATACCAACAAATCAGTAATAAACACAATGTAAGCACTTCCAAGCCTTTCATATGTAATACAATATGGCCACCGGAAGTTGTCTCGTGACGTCATTACACCCCTCTATAGTCACTCTCACAATCTACTGGTATTATCACTCACTCACCCAACAACAACACCAGCTCATTAAGTGATATCCAATCCTTTTCATCCCAGATTAGTCCTGAAACTGATATCCTTATGTTCTCTTACTTCCAATGTTCCTCCCTGAGCAGTGTTTATCCGTTTTTTAAAGTCTGAGACATTTATTTTGCCGTTTGTTTACTCTAGCTGATAGCGCACGTGTTTACTCGCGCATTGCCCTCGTGTTGCCAACACTATGACGGCGAATGACGACGTATTGGTCGAAAACCGCATACACCGGCATACGCTAACGCGATAGGTCATAGTGTGACAGGCCCTTATACGACGTATGCCCAACCTATGCGTAACCTATTATAGTATTTTTAGGTTACTCGGCCGTCAGAGCACCAGATAATACCATAAAATTCTTCCCAGCTGACAACCGTCGGTCAGTTCACATCTGATGCCCCTCTCATACAAATTTATAATATTCAAAAGAAAGGGAAGACAACTCATAAGGAAGAAAGGGAAGGCAAGTCACGAAAGAATGACAGTGAAGATGTTGTGCTTTAATGGCATCAAAGGGGAATGTATATCATAAGCACTGTTCTTCTTTCATTCTCAATTTCTTCATCCACTGTAATTAAGTTTCATGGAAATTGTATCTGTATATAATAAGATGTTGAAATAAACTTTATTGAATTGATTGTAACTGTATATAATGAGGATGTTGAAATAAACTTCATTGAATTGAATTGAATAGAAAGTTGACTACACACCCACAAAGAACCTGGTTTATATCAACTACGGTGGTACAGGGAATACCATGCTGCTGTCGACCGATTAAAGTTGCATAGTTTGATGGTTTTGAGTTTCTGTATTTTTCGGAGATAAATATTGTTATAATCGTAGGTCGTTAAAATCTACCTTATTTCAGTTTGAAGTAGCACTGCCTAAAAATTACTAACTTAGGAGATATTTGAAGTGCAAACATCCCAAATTAGTGTTGGCATGCTTGTGAAAACCATGACCCCATAGGCTTCAGCAGTAACAGGTTTTGTTACATTGACTTAAAGCTGCATAGTCCGATGAAATCTCAAATTTTCAAAACCGAACCAATTATCTATATTTGATTTCACATATCTAACTTATATACTGATGCACTTATTAAGCATTTGTTTCTGTGCAGAAGGCAATACTGAGTCAATTTAACCGAACCTGTTACTGCAGAAGTCTATCGTGTCAGAGCTTTGGCAAGCTTGCCAAAACTAATTTTCCATGTTTGCACTCAAAATATCTCAACAGTTTACCATTTAAATTAACTTTGAACTAATGTAAAGTAGATACCAGTGGTCGATCTAATATATTTATCTCAGAAAAAATACAGAAATTCAAAACCATCAGACTATGCAACTTTAATATAATAGTATTCCCTTCTATGCAGCAAGACCTGCTTAATAAGCACATCAGAATTTAAGTTGGATAGGTAGGTTCAAATCTAGATCAGTGTTTTTCTTTTGAAAACCTTCTGCTTTTATTGGACTATGCAACGTGAAGGCAAGAGAAGTTATTGCACTACGACGAATGGTTTAAGTGAAAAGGCTCTGCCTCATTTACCATCGATCCTAGAAACATCTGAGGACATATGGTGGCTTGTGACAGTGCCCACTCGTGTCGGTTTTACAGGGCTGCCCCATGGGATACGGTGCTGTTAGTACCATGCTCTGATATCTCACTCAGTCAACCAGTCATGTCGAGTGCCAAGCAAGGTACAGATAAGTACAACTTTTGTCTTTGGTTCGACTTAGTCAGAGACCGATCCCGCGACCTACTGCATGCTAATGGCTGGCTGTGTGTTGTTTGTTGGAGTTTTACGTACTAACCACATTTAAGGTCGCCATGTTCAGTTAAATAAACAAGTAGCAGGTAGAAAAACTAAATTTTTCTCTTGCTCTTGCTGTATGGCAGGTGACACTAATTTAGTATCAAATGAGCTTAAATCGGTTTAATTGTGGACGTTGTTCAGAGTCTCGACTGATGTGGTTCGCCTTAAAGCTTGTGGGTATCACTACGAGTTATAATCTTTGACACGGCTGTTCTCCTTTTATTTATTCTGAGGGGTGTGGTTGTTTACCTCCAGTACACGCTACGTTGCCGTAAAAGGACGCCAGGCCCAACCATCAGTCTCTCCTCAGCCAACCCGTATTTGCTTAGAGCCGCAGATAGAGATCAAGTGGTCGTGGAGTCTCCCGGGAAAAGGTAAACACCTTTTATACAACCCTTCCCTTTCTGCCCCAGTGGCTCCCTCTGTCGGCCGGCCCAGTTTAGCAACGCTCAGCGGTGGCCTATGCGGTTTGTGTGCCTGGACTGGCGTGTGTACAACTTACAATAACCCCCACCCCGGCCTCACCGCCTCCACACGCACCCATATCCTGCCTGCCAGGGCAAGAGGGTGTGTGGACCGTGTGTTTGTGGGCTGCCCTTCACCCCCTCCCTCCCGCTGTCCTGCCACTGTGCACGGCGGGTTCGCAGACACTGGTGATGAGACGCCAGGCCTTTACACTCGACTTCACAGCGCTGTTCAAAAAGAGTTGTACTGGCAAGCAACACTACAGTAGGCACCCACCAACTTACCAGCGCCAAACTGGGGGATGAATTTAGCAGGCTTGACGGGAGGCCAACTGGGTCACCACAATAAGAGGCAAAGCGGGCCTTAGGCATAGTGCACTAGGTGCGGGAACCTGTCTACCCGCGGCCTGCAGTGTTATGTCTACTCTATATACTCAAGAGACAGAAAAACGTATGCTATCGTATCAGTGTAATTGGCTTCAAAGGTATCACTGGTATGTATCATGTAGATACTGAGCCGTGGGTGATATGCGATATAAAGGTGATGTTGCGACCTTCTGCTCATCAGCAGGTTTTATGGGTGTGTACGCGAATGTGTAGTGTATGTATATGTATATATATATAATCTCTGCTCTCACTCATCGCCTAGTGCTATCAGTACTCGTCATTCCTAGGTGGGGGTTCTACACGGGATGGGAGCACCGGGGGACGAGAGTGAAGGAGCGGCCGTCGTGTCCCGGTCAGGTGCAAGGCTTACCTGAGGTGCTCCGCGTATACCGAGCTGCTCCCCCCGTCCCGTGCCTACATAAATAGCGCCGAGCTGCTCGTCGGGCCGCTGGTTGGGGAGATGTCTAGGCGTGCGTGCGTCCGCACCTCCTGCCTGCCGCAACACCCCCGCCTGGCCTCCCGTGTTATCCGCAACCCGCACCTCGCCCCTCCCTTCCCTCCCCGAGTTGCTCCTTAGCCACCTAGGCCAACCCTAAAGCGAACGACTGGCTGCCAGTCACCCTCGGCCTGACTGCAACCACTGACACTGCACGGTGCTGCTGCTGGTTTAACACGTCCGTGGGGGCTGGGCTCATCGACCGCGAGCTGCTCTGAGCGCGTGATTGGGAGGTTCGGGCCTACTCCTCGTCATGTATGTGGTGTTAGTGTTGGCGGCGCGGGCGGCGACACCCGATAGGCTATCCTATAGAGTCGGGCCGTAAGCAGCTCGCCTGCCTTGCTCCCAGCTGCTCCAGATACCCCCCCCCCCCCCACACCCACACTGTCCCTACAAATGTTGGCAGCTCGACTGCAGCCCCGTAGTCTCTCACGCCCAGCCTAATTGTGAACAATAACAAAGGAACACTGCCACGCAGCACCTGCTGGCGCCGGCAGTGTGGGCGTGGGTGTGTGTGGGAGTAGTGTACTCTCCGGAAGGTGTGTGTGTGTGGGGTGGGGGGTGATCCAGCCTAGAGCTGCAGGCAACGGCAGGCGCCGCATGTGACAGGTCAGATATAAGCGAACCTATCAAAACTCACGTGTGGTGATTTCTACAGTTTCAGCAGGAAACCGAATACACAACTCACTGTATATGAGTCAGCCTCACGAAAACGGGCCAATCAGTGGTCAAGTGAAGATGTCGGTGTCACAATTCTTAAAAGTGTAGTGCATTTCTTTGTTTCATATTAAATTATCCTAGAAACAAATAAGGTTGTTGTATTTTCTCGACCTTTACATTCAGTATAAATTTAAGGACTTTCCAACATCTCTGTCAATGCTAAACTATAATTATACCGATCGACGCCGACAACTTTAACAGATGTCGGTGTCGCAATTCTTAAAGTCTCATGCATTTCTTTGTTTTATATTAAATTATCCTAGAAACAAATAAGGTTGTTGTGTTTTCTCAACCTTTACATTCAGGATACATTTAAAGACTTTCCAACACCTCTGTCAATGCTAAATTATAATTATACCAATCGACGCCGACATCCATGCTCGACGCCGACAACTTCCCCCAATTGGCCTCTTTTCGTGATCCTGACCCATATAATATATATACAAACAATTTAACACATGTTCCACGATTAGAGCCTTCTGTGGCAATGTATGATTTGGGCTGACACCACTTTGGTTGGCCATCCTCTTTATCTTTGTATCATCTATTGAAACTAGAATGCATGGCATTTGGATATCAAATTGAATCTTGGAACAAGTCATATTCAGGCACCGCATTTTCTCTATTAGCAATCAGCACACTTATTACTTGGTGACAGATATGTTACTATTATTATTATTATTATTATTATTATTATTAAACGAATGCGGATTCTGTTCAATTGAAATGGTCACTTTAATAGTAACTTTATTTACTATATTTGTATCATTTAGAAAATAATGACAAAAGAGTTGGGTTTTTGAAAGTAAAGGAATGTGTCTAACTCTAATTAAATGACACTCTAAGATGCAAAGCATTTGTCTATGGTTATTTTAACATAGCTAGGTGGTATTTTATCCTAAATGTACACGGCTCTTTGGTTTGTGGTCTTCCAGTTTTATGTGGATTTTCTCTCTTTTACAGCAAGGTAGGGAGATGGAATATGTAAAGGAAGTGTTTTAAATACTATACCCTGCCATCATTACACTGGGAGGTGGTGCGGACTGGGGTGAGGCGCAGCGACACGCCCAGCCCAGCGTAGTGCTACAGTTACATAATTAAAGCCACATAGTCCGATGAAGCATCAAATTTTCAAAGCCAACACAATTATCTAAATTTAATTCAACATATCTAATTTAGCTACTGATGCACTTATTAAGCATTTGTTGTGACATAGAAGGGAATACTGCGTCAAATTAATAGAACCTGTTACTGCAGACGCCTATGGTGTCAGAGTGTTGGCATGCTTGCCAAAACTAATTTGACATGTTCATGCTTCAAATTTAAAGTTTCACAGTCCGATGAAAACATCAAATTTTCAAAACCAAAACACTTATCTGGATTTGATTCTACATATCCAACTTAGACACTGGTGCACTTATTAAGCATTTGTTGCTGCATAGAAGGCCATAATAAGTCAATTAATAGAAACCGTTACTACTGAAGTCTATGGTGTCAGAGTTTGGTGTGCTTGCCAAAATTATTTTGGCATGTTTTGATGTCAAATATCTCCAAACGTAACTATTTAAAATTAAAGTTACTTAAAACTAAAGTAAAGTAGATTATAACGATTAGTATAATATATTTATCTCAGAAAATAGCAAAAACTCAAAAGCATCGGACTATGCAACTTTAACCGAAGGGGGAAAAAGTTCTTTTTCAGTCACCGGCGTGATCTATATATATAGCTACTCTGGCGTACGTCACGCCGAACAGCTGCAGCGAATTAATTAGTAAGCAGCGATGCTGTCGAAAGATCCCGATTTACCCCCGATAAAAACGGGCCATCGTAGAAGCTATGTATGACCACCTTCGATGTCGAGACTTGGCCATGTCTGGCGTGGTCTTGGTCATGTGTGTGACCCTTTGATGGAAGCAAAAGGTCAGGTCACTTGTGTCAACATTCAAGTTAGCATGGTGTATGTTGTGTGGTGTGTGGGTATGTGCTGTGTGTTGCATGTGTGCTGTGTGGTGCGCATGCGCGCGTGTTTGATGTCACGGGCGTGTGGTGTGTGTTGCGCGTGTTTGATGTCACGGGCGTGTGGTGTGTGTTGCGCGTGTTTGATGTGTGTGTGTGTATGTGTGGTATGTCTGGTGTTGAGTGTGTGTGTATGTGTGGAATGTCTGGTGTTGAGTGTGTGTGTATCGTTTTGTTGACCCTTTTCGGTTTTAGGGTGTGTTTAAATTTTTTTTAAAGTTTTGTAATGGGAGCTAGGTGGGGGAGGGGTTAGCTGTGCTTTCATTTCCAAAGCGTGTTCCGCTTTATTGTACCACGTGATTGGTGTTGACAGTAACTTTGAACGTCGAGACGCTCAATCGCCTCCTGCAGAATGCAAACGTGACACGCTGACACCGACGTCAGGCCGCAGGTATGGGGAGCCAGTCGCGCGTCACAACTCTCCCAGAACCAGCAGTCGAAAAAAAACGTCGTCTGACTCAACTCATCTTCAACAAACATAACAAACACACAAAAAGTAAATAAACCACACACAACTTGGCGGGCAGTCGTTCAGGTGGCCCCAAGAGACGCTTCTTTGTGGAGTCTGTGTACAAAAGGCCACACCGTATCGGAGACGTAAGGCCATCACTGTCACAGCCAATCAGAACTGGGTAATGCCAAGAAGGGCCTCAGTGTTGGACACATCAGTGATACCCCAGTCACACGAGGCCTGCGTTCGCTAACGATCGATTCGCGACGTCAAAACGTCCTCCTTGCACCCTCCTTACGCCCTGATTGAGTGCTGTCGCCGCGAGACGCCAACCTCCCGGCGTCCATTTCGGGAATTTTGGATGCAAGGAGGTTGCTGCTGCTGCACGTGCAACCTCCTTACGTCCTGTTCCGGCGGCGCCATTCAAAATGGTTGGTGCCGCCCTGGGTTGGCGCCAACACATGCGATGCTGCAGTCACCATGTGGTCGGCGCCATGGCGCCTACAACGTAATTGAATCAATGTATCGAATGGAACGCTGGGTGGTTGGCGTCCTTTTGGGCGTAGGGAGGTTGGCGGCGAACGCTGCCTCTCGTGTGACTGGGGTATAAGGCAACCAACCATATTAGAAATAAAACTATAGCATAGACTAACTTGTGTGGTGTGAAAATCTTATCTGCAAAAATAATTTGTTGAATGGAATTGTCGGTCTTCTGCCTGCTTATGATGTGAGCGCGTGTGATGGTGGGGCAGAGAACAGCGCCAGCGGACTGGGGCTATACGGCATAGTTCATATCCACCGCTCCCCCTGAACTTTAATTTATTTTTTAATGAAGTGATGTCAGATATTATTTATCCGCTCTAAATATAATAATATAAGTATGATGTGGTGTTGTTTATGTAACGCTTAAAGAAAGCATGTACTCTATTGTTAGTTATATGCTATATTATGTTTTATTTACTGGTGCGGTTGGTTGGTTGTTGGAGTTTTATGTCATGGAAACATCATAAATCATTGGTTTGACCCAGCTGAGATTCGAACTCACTACCTTCCGCACGGGAAGCCTGCGTTCTACTTATTCGGCCACCACGTCCGGTCCCCCCTCTAATGCAGTCAGTGCATCATAGAAACCGCAAGTTTTTGTTTTCAATTCTATAAAGAAAGTCATCATTATAGGTTTGATTGATTGATTGGTGGTTGCTTTACGCCGTGTCGGCAGCATAGGCCATATTCACGGCGAGCATCATTATACTTTATAGGTGATAATGATATCAACCACGAATTTAGCATCTCATTGTAACTTTGATATCGCTTTTTTGTATAGGCCAATACAGTAAAACCTCTCTAACCGACCACCTCCACAGATCGCCCACTACCCTATATCGATCGCTTTATTTGGGTCTGAGGAAATCTGGGACACATCCACTCGAGTACAAAGGACTGCATGCAGAGATTCAAGGCCAGTTTGCAGACCACCTCTCCATATATACTGATGGTTCGAAAGACCAAAGCCGGGTAGCTGCTGCGGCAGTCTGCCGACGGGAAAAATTTGGTGTACGTTTGCCAGATCAGAGCTCGATTTTCACTGCAGAGGCCCGAGCACTCCTTCTCGCTTTGGAGTATATCGAGGTATCCAACCACACTAACTATGTTATATACAGTGATTCCTTCTCTTGCCTCCTGGCTGTTGCTGGACTGAAAACGAATCACCCTATTCTAGCAATGGTCATTTATAAAATGAACCAACTGACAACAGATGGGTATGATATCCACCTGTGCTGGGTGCCTGGCCATGCTGGCATACAAGGAAACGAACGAGCTGATCGGGCTGCGAAGAAGGCCCTGAACTGTGATCTTGAACATGTCTGATCCCTCACTCTGATCTGAAACCACTAATAGCCACCCACATAAAATCCAAATGGCAACATGAGTGGGATGAAAACATCAATAAACTTAAAGAAATTGAACCATCTGTGGGAAAGCCACCACAGACTCATGCGGGAGGTCGGCGGGACCAAGTGGTCCTTAGTCGCTGCCGTGTTGGCCACTCGTGGCTTACACATGCTTTTCTGCTCAAGGGGGAACCTCCCCCTGAATGTATTGGGTGTCAGTCCCCACTGACACTCAAACACATTTTACTAAGTTGCGTTGATTTTTTGGCCCTGTGCCAACGGTTCTACACTGCAGGCAGTATGCATGACCTTTTTACTAAGGTAAAACAGGAAAACATTTTAGCCTTTTTGAGGGCAGCTGGACTGTACCACCTTATATAGTTTACTAAATGGATTCTATTAATTATTAATGAAACTTTTCTTTTTCTATGGGAATTTGTTTCCTTTGACCACAGATATATGATTGTGAGCTTTCTAATTTAATTAGTGTCTATTGGCACATAATTGATTGTCTGCTTTTACATGTAAAAGCGATGGTTTGAACAAAAAACAAACATTTCTCGCCGTGAATATGGCCTATGCTGCCGACACGGCGTAAAGCAACCACCAATCAATCAATCAATCATTATTTGGGTCCCAAATATTCGCCCATAAATACCATTGTAACGAAATGAAAAACTCCCTAAACAGACCACCTCCATAAATGGACCATTTAAAGTCGGTCCCATGGTCAGTCGATTTAGACAGGTTTTACTGCAGTTAGGTTTGGGGGTTCGTTCTAATGGGACAGGGGGAGTAAGTGCAGTTTGCATCAGACGGTCGCCTCTCCACTCCCACTAGTGTGTCGAGGCTGGGTGGTGCGAGACCTTGAACACGGAGGTTAAAGTGGCATTTCAGTCACTTCCAGGGCACTTGTTATCCGGACCACACTTCGTCCACACCTCTCTCTATGTCCTCTCTGCTGGCCATGCTCCTCCTTGATAATGTCTGAAAAGAGTTCCAGGAGGGGGAGCCCGCCAGCATTTCACTTTCTACTCTTACTCTGTCTGTGTCTTTGGCTCACCGTCTGGTCGCCATAGAGCAAAGAGACATGCTCCTTTGACTCAACTCTCCTCATTTCTCTGTCCTATACTGTACCCTTTTTTTTTCTCCTGGGCTTACTTCTCCCCCTGATCAAGGGAGTTGTTTGCTTGGGTGGGGCCCTTTACCTTATCGTTTCTCTCGCTTTGTTCTTGTTGCTGGAATCTGCTGGACCCACCTTTGCCCGTCCCTTCCTCCTGAACCCCTGCTGCTGTTGCTGGATATGAGCGAAGTGATTCGCCGGACCGAAGTGATTCGGGGTCGCCCCCCAACGCTTTGCCATTTTGAATGTTGTAAAGACATCCCCAGCTTCTACAACCGTCCCACCTGAAGATTAATCTTCAACCAAAGATTGGACAGATTTATCGGGGCCTTTCTATATTGCTGCAGTTTTGCAGCCGGTAACCGTTGTAAGGTTACAAAGCCCCCAAAAGCAAGTTTTCGGTGCTGGCGTCGGTGCTTTTTACAAGAGGTCAATTTGCCAGGGAAGCGTGTGGCCATGGGCTAAAGCCACCTACTTCTGATCGGTGCTAGGACGGAACTGGCTCCAGATCGCCTGCTATCCACAGGCCGACACACAGTCACTGTTATACCCGAGTGTACACAGAGATGTAAGAAATAGCGCCAATCTCCCTAAACATGTTGGGTGTGAATAGGCTGTCTCTAATATTTGTTTGTTTCTTTTATTGATATAGTTGCCGTACAGGCTGTTTTAATGTTTATCATAAAAACGGGGATGAGGAGATTGTAAATCTTAAGGTGTATGACCAGCGCACTGCTGCTGACTGGTAAGCATTCCTATTGTCATTATCTACAGTAAATAAGGAATTCCAATATGCAACCTCATCAGCTTAATCTGTGCACAGGTAGTCGAATATAAGTACAATGCAGATCCATAACAGAGTAGGCATATCTGTCCCAGAAAGAAAGAATAAATAAGAACCGTTAAATCATATAAATGATCCATTCTGTTAATGAAAACTCAAATAAGCAGGAACAATGCTGTCACATTTCCTGTGGTTGTGATCCTGCACAGCAAAGCTCTCAAACAAAGAACGGTGTGTGTGTTTTATGTGCGTGAGTGGGTGGTGGTGGATAGGTAAACAGGAAATGATCTCATTTCACGTGTGTAAGATAGATATAGCCACTTACTGACGAACCTATTCCTCCAGCACTTTTAAGATTGCCCTTTGTATGTAAGATTGACATGTCTAGTTGTTAATTTTCCACAGATGGCATATGGTTGAAACCATCCGGATAACAAAAATTAACTCTGATTGGCAATGCGGCCCATTCATGCGGAGGACCGTAGAACCAAACAGGTGAAACTGAAATAGGCATGTTTTTTTTGTTTTTTTAAATTCTTTTTTTATTGACAAGGTATTTACTCTGTCCATAACGTATAAGCTCATGTGAGGGTGCTTGTTTTCAACGCTGGACACTTGTGGTGCTGTCTTGATCTGTTCCTTTGCCCAGGAGTGTTTACCTGTGTCTGCTCAGGTCAGCCTTCTGCAATTTTTGCTGTTAGTAATAGCCTCTGTTAGTTTTTTTGTTTTTTTTTAAATTGACGAGGTATTTACTCTATTACTATGTTAGTTTTTTTTTGGTAATTTTCCAGTTTTTGTCTAGTCTGAGCATGATACCTTAGCCTACTATGTACATCTACTTGGGTGACATGCAGGCTTGCGGGAGAGGATCCCGTTCCATCCAGATTTTTTAATATTTTTTTATTTGTTACAGCATCCTTTCACCTAAATCCTGTCCTTAGATAGTGCACCCGTGTGCGAGAACACACTCGGACCCTTTCGGACTGCGGCCAGGTGGGATGGTTGTGTTGTTTGGCTAGTCATTTTGTATTTCAGAGTGAATCAGTTGCATGACTGTGGCCTGTCCATTTCTGTGTTGGTTTGTGCCATTAGACATACCCAGGTGGACTGCGCCATGTGGTGATAGCTTTCCTGATTTCCTGAATACTTAGGAGGGCTAATTTTCCTATTTTTTCTGTTTAGTGCCTACCACTTTTTCTGGCCTGTCTTTTGCTTTCTGTGCCAGTGCACAGTAAGCAGTGGCTGCGCGCAGGTGTGGTTTTGTTGTGTCAGTAAGTAATTGTTTTCTTTAGGAATTTTTTGTAGTGGTCAGGTGGTGACAGAGGAATACTTGATATTCATTGGTGGAACTATAAATGCTTGATTCTCATTGGAGAACATGGTCAGGTGAGGACTTTACAAAATGCAATCTGTGGTTTGTGTAGGCAGACTATAAGGAAATCAATACAGGCAAGAAGAGAAAGGAAGAGTATAAAGAATGAAAGTAGAGAGAGAGGCAATGCCCTCATGTTTATTATTATATAGTGGTACATGGATCTGGTATGGCATACCACCTGACCGTGTTCTCCAATGAGAATCAAGCATTTATAGTTCCACCAATGAATATCAAGCATTTCTGTGTCACCATGGCTACCGTGATCTGCCCACCACCACCATGCGGTGTGGCTGCTTGGCCACTACCTGCCTGAGCTGAGCTGAGTGTGTGGTGATCCGTGACTAACAGAGTGGGGGGGCGGGGGTAGTGAGTAGAGCTCCAAGTGCCCCTTACACACTATCTATAGTGCCTCCTTCACACTATCTACCTAATACACAATGACTATAAACCATAAGTAAAGGATCACCAGCAACTACATAAATACATTCATGCACCTGGCACTATATACCATTTACCATTATAGACCGTTTGCATTCCCGCACCAATGCATTTTATCAGAATATTTTACACAGGGTTATGGATTGCCCATAGTTTTACGTTTTGTTTATTCCAAGCATGTGCTGCCATGGTTAGTACACTTCTCTCATGTACTTTTGTGTTGCTTCTTTCCGTTAAGAGTATTGGGGCTGCCATGTGTCTAGTGTCCCTGTGGGGGGCTACTGTGTAATCTTGTTTCGTGGTGTAGTGGTATGCTAGTATTTTCAGGTGCATTTCTCTTCTGCTTGTTAATAGTGTTGCTTTGCATTTTTTGTGAAGTTCTATCATGGGATATCTTTTGTGTACTTGGCGGCATATTTTAAGGGCTTTATCTTGCATCACTTGTAGTTTGTTTAGTAGTTTGGTATTTCCCACCATGTATACTACATCACCATAGTCAAAGTAGGGAAGGATCATGCCTTTATATATTTTAATTGCCATGCTTTCAGTCATGTAGTACTTTAGTTTTGCCAGTAGCCATATTTTATGGTTTGCTTTTTTGATAGTGTTTGTTATGCAAAGGTCATACTTTAAGTGCCTGTCCAGGTCCACTCCCAGATATCGGTAGTTGTCGACCTGTTCTAACTTGTTGTTTCCCAGGAGAAATTTTATTTTGTTGTTACCGGTTAGTCTGGTATGGAATAGCAACGTCTTCGATTTATTGCTATTTATAGTTATCTTATTTAGATGGCACCATTCAGTTAGTTTCATTAGTGGTTGATTTAATTTTGTTTTGATCTCTTCAGATGTTTTGCCTGCAGTATATACCACAGTATCATCTGCATATAATTGGATGTTTTCAGTGTCTCAGGTTGGAAGTCCCTGACATGCCTTACAGATAATTATACACACAAATGATTGCTCCCCTCTCCATTCTGCATTCACTTACTTCCAATCCTTACAAACACTGGCCACTGAAATCTCTCCCTCTGACATAGATTTCTGACAAAACCACTCTGCTTCACCTCCCTACACTATCATCGTCACTCCTTCACTTTCAACCCCGTTACCCTTGGATATAAATCACCGTGAACCCTCAGTCCCTTACCTGTCACTGGCTATATCCCCCGCCACATAAAAACATCGCCACAGCTTTCCCTAATACATCACTTCCAAGACACCCGTGTCTAGGGCAGGGGTAAATTTGCACCCTGCAGTACTAAACACTGAGATACATATACATACAGTAAATGTTATTTGATCCAATGTACTCAATTTCTCTGCACTCCATATCAGAAACAATTGAAAAGAATGAACCCTACTGGATTTGGTCATCAGTACGGCTGGCGACACCTCCCAGTCCATGCATGATTGTTATTCAGTACAGTTCTTAGGTTACTGTCGTAATATGGTTGCCTAGTTCTGCATGACGTCCACATGTATTAACTACCACTGTTCAGTTTGTTTTGTTTCGAATTCGAATTGGTTGAGCAAGGCTTTTGCTCAAAGTTGGATTCGCCTGCTTCTAAACGAAGAGTGATTTAGACTTCAAGTGGATTAAGTTGTTTTGCTCATCTTCAACCATTATGCAAATTGAGAGCAACTCACTTCTAATTTAAAACAGGGGTTAAGACTAGCAAATGTAGAATTCAAAACTCATAAAATGTAGAATGAAACACGGAGACGAAATCAGCTTCGGAAAAAAACAACAATTAAACGAGTTACCAGAAATAATTAAGAACACATATCGAAATAGGCAATTAACTCATTAATACAGTCGGATAAGAACATCATTTCGTTAAAATTGTCAATTATACAGTTGTGTGTAATTAAATCTGTTTAATAAAAAAAAAAAAGCTCACCAAAACCCCATAACATATGAACCATGAAAAATGGATACACCGTAGGCAACTGACTACGATACATTTACTAAGTTTGGAGTCAACCATGTACTGCACTAGCAACTTCTTGGTCTGACATGTAGTCTTTCCCATACCCCATCAGCAGTAACTAATGAACAGCCCCCACACCCCCCGCACCCCGCTGATCACTCATTAGATTCTCGGTGTGTGTTCCCCTCAGAGGCTCCAACTGTCCTCCATCTTCCCAGAAGACACAGCGGCGTGTCTGGGAAGCCAACTTCAAATGAGGCAGACACAACACTAAGTCAGCGACTGTCGTCTGGTAATACCTTTAAACCTCGTCGTGTGACAGCAGGGCTGCTTGCCCCCTGCCCCCACTCGGAGCCGCCCCAAGCTTTACCACGGGCCGGGCCTGTTGCCAATCTATCAGCCAACGTCCAGGAGCTAAGTCCAGCAGCTGTATTTAGTTGTGTTTTTTACCCATTGTATTTGTACTATGTCTAGACAGAAGGCCGCATATCCTATTAGGAACAATAATGACAGTTAAATCATCAACTTCAAGTGTGTACACGTGAATAGCCTAGTTGTGATACTTGGCTGTAGGATCATGTTATTTTATAGAAGGTTCCATATCCTAGTAGGAGTAAGGAGTATTGGTTTTAATGATAGTTAAATTCGTTACAGGTCACAAACAATTAATTTTAGTTAAATGTCAAACGGGATTGTTAATTTCGGCCTAGCGGTGGCTGCTCTAGATCAAATTAATTATAAAAATAAGCTCAACACCAGACATGTTATGGTGTCCTTTCACTATTTGTTCTACTCTCGGGTGAAGTGTATATCAATACTGATAATTACACTTAGACCTGGTTCAACCAACACACACTAAAGACTATACGGGAGCATATTAAATGGGAAATTGTGGCACGTGACTGAGGTTATTTCTGAACCATCTAAATAGGCAATAGCTAGTCCCATTTCTGGTAAGCTGGTATAAGTTAAGCGTATTCAAACCAACAGTTGTTGCATATAAATATTTGTTAAAGATCACTATTAATTTCAATTTTCGAAGTGACTGCATTCTAAGAAGGGATAAATAAACAAATATGTTCTTAAAGAACAAATATAATTATAATAAATGTGTTATAAGCATTAGTCCATTGCTAACCACTTCATAGAGATATTCAATAAACTGCATAGCTACAACCTTGCTTCTTGAAACTAGATTTACTCGCATTATCGTCCTCATTCACACTTTGAAGTCCTGGTTAATATGCAGAGACGCAGCACAAAGGATCAAAGTTGTCCACATGTATGACCAGTAAAACATTAAGAAAAAACCGACATCCAAACATAGCAGTGCATATATGCACGCACACGAGTGGTCTGTGGAAACATTCAAACCCACAAAGCGTTGAAAGCCCGCCTGAATACCACTCGGCACAAACTAGGTTAAACCAATGGGTTGAAAAAACACATTAAACCAAACTAAATTTGCATAAGGTAAAACGCCGAGGTAAAGTCAATTCGTTGTTGTTCAGAAATAGATGTGGGGAGCTTGTCGGTGATTGAATAACTGAAGACGATCGGGTAAGTATCATTTACTGAGGATGCTACAGACACACATGTATGTAATCCTCTGAGCATGGTTGTATGCGGACACACTGCATTATTGATTGAATATATCGCTGTTCTTTATTGTGTGGCCATGGTCCCGTGAGGGTAGATGAATGATGTACTCCGTGGTGGGTTCGCAATGCTTTCTGAGCCCCTTTAATAAAATCCCCATGAGGTTGTAAGATATGCTTTTTTTTCCAGAAGTAAAATGTCTGTTATTGACCAACTCTGCACAAGAGACCCCCCACCCCCTCCCCCATCCCCCATCCGATCCCTCGTGCCAGACCACTGCTCGCCCCAGACCACCCCCGGCCACGCCCACATGGCTGAACACGTGTACTGAGCATGTTCACTGCTTGACCTCACTCACCCACCACACGAGCCCATTTCAGTACCACGACACAGCATGACCCTACGATACAACCTCCACCACATCACGCCCAACTGCACTCACTCATCACCGGATTTAAAGCCACACCTCCGGCAGGCAGCTCGATCCCTCCTCCTGCTGGGTACAAGTTCCAGGCCCTTAGCCCAATCCCCATCCCAAGGTCCGACCCATGTATTTGATCATGTGCTTATGTCATTATTCCTTATCTCCTTAGTCGGTTACCCAAGTATATTACCAAAATATCAGTTCCAGTTTGAAATCGTAGTTAAGATGAAAATGTAAGCCACGTCCTGTAACCCGCCATTGCCAACAGTCGAGCCTCTCCAGGCATTCAACACTTCACCGTTCAACCCGCCATTGCCAACAGTCGAGCCTCTCCAGGCATTCAACACTTCACCGTTCAACCCGCCATTGCCAACAGTCGAGCCTCTCCAGGCATTCAACACTTCACCGTTCAACCCGCCATTGCCAACAGTCGAGCCTCTCCAGGCATTCAACACTTCAGCGTTCAACCCGCCATTACCAACAGTCGAGCCTCTCCAGACATTCAACACTTCACCGTTCAACCCGCCATTCCCAACAGTCGAGCCTCTCCAGGCATTCAACACTTCACCGTCCAACCCGCCATTCCCAACAGTCGAGCCTCTCCAGAGCCTCACCATTCAATCTGAAGTTCAAAACAACCCGATGTATTCCATGACTCATGATCATGCTCATGATGAGCCAGACTGCATTCTGATTCACTCCAGCAACCCAACCCATCCCCACTCCCACACCCACCTACCAAGCCCGCTGCCTCACCCACCTACCAAGTCCACTCCCACACCCACCAAGCCCCGCTCCCACACGCACCACCAAGCCGCATTCCCACACTTATCCCCGCTCCCACACCTACCCACCAGCCCGCCCCCACCCCCACCCACCCCCGCTCCCACCTACCAAGCTCCTTCCCACACCCACCCAACAAGCCCCACTCCCAACCCAGCTCTCACACCTACCTACCAAGCCCCGCTTCCACACCCACCTACCAAACTCCGCTCCCACCACACCCACCAAGCCCCGTTCCCACACCCTCTCCCCCACACACCCTCTCCCACACCACCCACCCCGCTCCCACCCCTCCACACCTACACCCGCTCCCACACTCACCCACCAAGCCCCTCCCCGCCCCGCCCGAGCAAGGCTTCCTCCTGTGTATTGAGGATGTTACCACGGCTATGAATGCAGATGACTTGCATTGTCTTCCAACTGGATACAATAAAACGCTATACATCCACTAGATGCCTCACATTTCTAGTTCTATGACAGAATACAGAAGGCTAAATACGACTTTATGGAAGGATACAAAGAAGCAATACATTTTTTAGGAGGTCCTGACCAGAAAAAAAAATTGTCCGACTTACAACGCCGGGGCTCCTGTTCTTGGACAAGGAAGAATGGTAAATCGCTCTCACGTCTGCTCCCTGGAGAGTGACTGGCTCTCCTAGCCAAGATCGGCCTGATACTGCAATGCAATTGGGCCAAACGGGATGAATCTCCGAGAGGCAGTATTTACACCATCCCGAAAATCGTCATGAAAAACATTGCAGCAAATTTTTTTTTTTAAATGTCTCGGCGTTTCTTTAAATATACATAATATTATATATTATATAACATATAACCAGATTCTCTCCTAGACGGACACTCTGTGTGAGCCGGTTCCACTTCCATAGAATAACATGTGGGGATACGCCACCCAGTGTCATGGATCTAATGGTCCGGGTGGTGTGTTAGCTAACAGAAATACAGTTAACCATAACATTCGCAATGGTGGTTTGTTTTTGTTGTAGTGGTAAATGTTAGCAGCTATGACCATTAAAATTACAAGGATGGTACTAGTGCTAGTCTGTTTGTTTTATTTCAATTCCTTCAATTAATTTACAACAGATCAATCAAGCAATCTCTTAACTTTGTAATGCCCATCTATGTCTCCAGGCCAAATGAAGTGCACGCTAGAATCACACATAACGACTTGCGTGCTAGTTGTACGTGAATACAATAATGTGTACAACTTAGATCCTGGTTGGGGCAACCACGAGCAACCAGGATCTAATTGGGAGGCAATTCCGTCATCATCAATGTGAAATCCGTGTGTATAAACTTTAGTTCTGTTCATAGACATGGGCTCTACGACACATTCGAGAGGTCGTGGGTTCGATATCAAACCAAGTGAAACCAATGCACATACAAAATTGACACTATAAAACACATACATGTATACTAAAATAATGAACAATGCTTGAATAAAGATGAGATGGCAATGAAGAGAGGGCACGCGGTAAGCATTGCACTAATGTGTGCCCACCTGCAGTCCGCGTCATCAGAAACCCCAGATTCAGTTGAGGGTCACACTCTACAGTAGATAAGGCCGGCCCTCACTGCCTGCACACAGGTACGGCTACACGAACCTTTAGTACACGTGCACCAAACAGGTAGGAGGGTGAGTCATCCCCACCCCCATTCATTGGCAGATAGCGCACATGTGTGTGTGCCTAGGGTGGCTTGAGGCAGAGTTGAGCTAGGAGGCACAACAAAGACAGCTTTTGTAGAGCTGCAGCACCCTGGCCGATAGGGGGAGCCGCGCGGTGGCGTCTACACTAGACGATACGGTCTGTAACTTGTAAGACCAACCTGGTACACGTGTGTGTGTTTGCTATACCCAGCACCTAATGGATGAAGCTAATGGCTAAAGGAAATCCCAGCACGCCGCGCTAGTGGCTCGTTTGGTTAAGAGGAGAACCAAGCTAATTATGCTATATACCAAGAAGCAGCGAATTGTATTAGCTTAATTCGTGGTTTTCCACATGAGGACCCCACCTACATCAATGCAGTCTTAAACCACAGGCAGCGAGTCTAGCCTAAAATGCAGCCAGCAAGTCTACTTTAAAAAGCAGGCACAAGTCTACCTTTTAAAAGGTTTAATATTAATAAAATGTGGAAATTAGAAACAGTTATAAAAGAGCTTATTAAAGTTGCATAGTCCGATGAAAATATGTCCAACTTAGATACTGATGCATTTATTAAGCATTTTCTAGTTTACAGAGGGACATACCAAGGCAATTTAATAGAACATGTTATTGCTGAAGTCTACAATGTCATCATTTCGAACTACATGCCAAATTAATGTTGTATGTTTTCATTTCAAATTTGTCCAAAAGTAATCATTTATAATAAAATTTGCCTCAAATTAAAACCAAAGTAACGCCGAGTAAAATCGATCTAATATGTTTATCTTTAAACAATATATACATGTATAATAAATTATTTAGAAGGGTATAAACTCAAAAACCATTGGACTATGAAACTTATAAGCATCGTGGGAAAGAAACCCAAGACCAAAGATGTCTATCAGTATGTCTATAAGTATGGCCATAGATAACAAAACGGCACTGTACCACACAGGTAGTATTTAGAAGAGCATGGTGCAATATAGGGCGGCACTAATGTGAAGTGAACTGTGGTGTCGTGAATGGGTTGAAAGCCCAAAGCTCCTCACCACATACACATACACCACCTGCCAATATTTACAATTCCCAAACAATTGTTAGATAGCACAGGGATGGATCTCAGTTCTTCCCCTACCCAGTATGTGTGTTGTTTGGTGGTTGGTGGTTGGTGGTGGTGGTGGTGGGTGGTGGTGGTTGGTGGTGGTGGTGGTGGTGGTGGTGTAGTTGGGAGTGGTTTTCCGTCACGAAATTTTCTGAGGTACCCGTCGAAATTTAGGTGAAGAATTGAGGTATAGCTTCTATTTGCTGTGAGACGCCTGCCTGCGCTTTCACGGTAACAGTTTTAATTCAAGGGGAACACAATGAAATAAAAACAGTGATGCCGGCAACCTGGGAACCTAAAGTTACAACAATAAAAAAAAAGGGACATATGTCGGCATATGTTGTGTTTCATTAAGGGCGTAGCCAACTCTTCAACCCATAGTTGCCACAGTAAGTTGGACGGAGGGGTGGCGGGTTGGCAGGTGTGACGCCAGGTGTGGCCTTGTGGTAGCCTGTCTACAGAAGGTCCAGACAGGCAGCATTCCTTCTCCATGAGGTGTAAGGGTTGGAACAAAGCTCCAGGTAGGGCGTTGTTTCAACACAATCTCAATATGGTGGTGCAATAGGGGTTCACCTAGCAAACAAAGCCTCCATTTAGACACAGACTTTACATCCTCTCTTCACGGCCACTACTATCAAGTACATGGGTATATTTTGTTTGTTTGTTTGTTTGTTTGTCTGTTATATTCACTGATTAAGCCGGGAAAATTTAAATCATGGTCAATTGGTCATCCTCATTCTACTGCTCCTTTCCCTATCCCAGAGTAGTGAATACCAACCGAGGTAACACATACATACATACATACATACATACATACATACATACATACATACATACATACATACATACATACATACATATATAAACTATGATATTGAACAGGAGCTGAGTATATATATATGCATCGCTCTACATTTTGTTGAAATATTACCACATTAAAAAACAGTCCCTGAAATGCAAGATAAACTTCATGTGAAAATATACCTATACATTTTGTTTGCATTAATGTATTTCTAATGCCGGTAAAATAATCACTTTGTGTTGTCTTGGTGCACATAAACCATCAAAGCAGCGTTGCCTTCTGGTACCAATACACTTATTGATCTGTATATATATACGTTAGGTACTAGCTGCCTACATGTGATAACCGACCTCCTATATTGGGCTAGTTTTTCCAGACCATGCCAGTACTGCTTACACTATACATTGTTGAAACCACCTGTCCCCAAGCCTTGGGGTGGATGGGGAGTTGTACGTGCGTCTGTATGTGTGTTTGGGGGGGGGGGTGGATGGGGAGTTGTACGTTCGTCTGTGTGTTCGGGGGGGGGGGGGGGGATGAGGAGTTGTATGTGTGTCTGTATGTGTGTTCGCGCCTGAAGGGGGGGCAGATTGGGAGTTGTACGTTCATCTGTATGTGTGTTCACGGGGGTGGCGGATGGGGAGTTGTACATGCGTCTGTATGTGTGTTTGCGGGGGGGCGGGGGGGGAGTTGAACGTGCGTCTGTATGTGTGTTTGCGGGGGGGGGGGGGGGCGGCGGATGGGGAGTTGTATGTGCATCTGTATGTGTGTTCGGTGAGTGGGGGTGGATGGGGAGTTGTACGTTCATCTGTATGTGTGTTCGGTCGGGGGAGGGGGGATGGGGGATGAGGAGTTGTATATGTGTCTGTATGTGTGTTCGCGCCTGGGGGGGGGGGGGGGCGGATGGGGAGTTGTACGTTCGTCTGTATGTGTGTTCATGGGGGGTGGCGGATGGGGAGTTGTACATGCGTCTGTATGTGTGTTTGTGGGGGGGGGGGGCGCGGATGGGGAGTTGAACGTGCGTCTGTATGTGTGTTCGGGGGTGGGGGTGGGGGATGAGGAGTTGTATGTGCGTCTGTATGTGTGTTCGGGGGGTGGGGGCGGATGGGGAGTTGTACGTTCGTCTGTATGTGTGTTCAGAGGGGGGGATGGAGAGTTGTACGTGCATCTGTATGTGTGTTTGCGGGGGTGGGGGGGGGGGGCGGATGGGGAGTTGTACATGCGTCTGTATGTGTGTTTGGGTGGGGGCGCAGATGGGGAGTTGTACGTGCGTCTGTATGTGTGTTCGGGGGGCAGATGGGGAGTTGTATGCGCACCTGTATGTGTGTTCGCGGGGGCGGGTGGGCGGATGGGGAGTTGTATGTGCCTCTGTATTTGTGTTTGCAGGGGGGGGGGGGGCGACGGGGAGTTGTAAGTACGTCTGTATGTGTGTTCGGGGGAGGGGGCGTGCTCCTGGGTAAAGGATACATTCAAATCGCTATTTCTGAATGCAAGGTACCAGATCAAAGGTCACCCCAGGCAACAGCCATGAATTCTCACGGGCAGTGTGTGTTTTTTCTGGACCCTACCAACTTGCTGTGTAGGTATGACACCCGCTTCCTTTGTGGAAAGATCAATCTTCCGCCGAATCAAAATATCAAAGATTTAACAAATTGGTACTTGTCACTATTATCCCTAGCAGTAGCACTCAGCATTACCGACCAGACGGGATGGCCGAATGAGTTAGCGCGTCCGTCTCCCATACTGGTAGATCGTGGGGTCATGGGTTCGAACCCTGGTCGAGTCAAACCAATGACTTAAAAATTGATACTTGTCGCTTCCTAGCCTGGCGCTCGGCATTATTAGGATAGGACAAGGACTGGGCCCGTATGCACCAATCGGGGTTAAGCTTAGCCGGAGTTAAGGCACTAGCCGAGGATAGCTACCTCAGGGTAGCGGGGGCTTTGAGAAATGTGTGAATCGGTATGCACCAATGTTTTAGCCGCTGCGGATAGCTAACCGTGAGTTTATTTATAGATTTGGGAATTCCCTCTGCGTTTGTACCCATATATTAGGCTCGCACGGAGAGGCAGGCCTGGTTGAGAGGAGGGTCCGGGGCCTACGTGGAAGGGGAGCGGGCGGCCAAAAAAGGGAGGCCCGCTCCTGAGGCCCGGGGGGAGGAGGTCCGGTGAGGGTCGAGCAGGGGGGCAGCGAACTCCTCAGGGCTGGGCTGGGTGGGTCTCTCGTGAGGCTGGGCTGAGTCATCTGAGGTGTGAGGTGCGAGGTGATGATCCTCGGCTTCTTCTGGGCGGCGTTTCGATCGGTGTTCGCTGGGAGGCCGTCGGTGGGGATCGCGGGGCTGTCGGGAATGGTTGGGGTGAGGCGCCGGGCTAGGCCCCCCGGGCCATCCGGAGCGATTTGGGCCTAATCGAGACCTAACACCGCCCGGCACCAGCCAGTAGCTTTTGCTGAGCCTGTTGCTGGCGGGCAGCGGCGATTTGTTTAGTTTACATTCGTCGATTCGATATGACAATATTAATATCGCCGCCAATGCGGCGGCAGCGTTAATAGTGCTTCGGATTTAGAGTTAAATTAAAAAAAATTCAGTTATTGCGTATTTAATTCTGTTAAATATGATAGCATTGAATAGATTTGGCCACAACCTTATGCTAACACCGCCCTTAAACGTCATATGAAACGGGGTTAGTGTCGCGGACCTTAAATGCACTGTGTTAGGTCTATCACTGACTCGTGCATACCAACTTTTCGGCGCTAAACCAGAAATTCCGTCTAAACGCGGTTTGGCTCGCTAACACCGCGTCCTGCATATGGTCCCTGATCTGGCGACTTGGCGCTACCGACGGGGCCATGGATAACTAAACAAACTGCATTCTCCCAGAATTCTTTTTTTAATGATTGTATGTTCGGTAAGGCCATTTGATCTTGCCACAGAAATAATTAAAGTGCTCAACCCAATCCTGTATCATGTGCTTTCTCGGAGTAACTACATAATTGAAGAGTTTTGCTCTTTGCCACAGACTCAGACCCAATGGTGAACCAATGCTTTTGTATGATCCCCTACATGCCCTCTGGTAGCTTCGTGTGAAAATTCTAGCAGCAAAGCAAGAATTGTGTGAACAAAAACCACAACAAACAATTAATATGATAGTTATACTAGACTTACTTGTAAGTTGAAGAATTACTGAGATTCGTAAGAATCTACGAATACGAAGGTAAGGATCAGGGGAGAGGTCAAGCCCGCGCAGGCCAGGAGTAGCCTCAGTTTTCTAAGTTTGGAAGGGAGCAAAAAAACTAAAACCAGGATCAGGACCCCTATTCCCATAATAATAATTTCCTAAAAATAGTCAACCCTTGATTGTTCTTTATACTCGAGGTCATCTACTCATTCATATGTGTGGGAGCGTGGGCCCCTGATCCTTACCTCCGTATTCGTAGATTCGTAAGAATCTCAGTAATACTTACAAGGAAGTCTAGTATAACTATCATATTCTTGCATATATATGCAAGCGGCCTGACATGGCCAAGCCGATATCACCATTAGTAATAAAAATTAGTAATAGAACCGTAGTTCTCTTTGTATTAACTACTGTCACAATCAGTATCAATGACTCTGTAGTCAAAACAGGCCCCACACAATATATAGTTCCGGTCGGAGTCCACATCACCCCAGACAAAACATTCAGCATAAACACAAGGTTTTATTTGGGCATATACACCTTTCATCAAATAAACACAACTACAACAACCACTTATACATTCTTCGAAAATGTCTATGAAGCGTTCGCACCGAGTGTGCGCACGTCTCGGTCTATTATCAGTAGCGTTCAAATCAAACCCATTACATCATTGTTAGTGTAATCGCGGCCAATCACCCGTAGCCAATCATCATTCCATTCAGTGAGATCCGGGTGTGAGACACCGAATTGTCTGGATGTGTGGCAACTGACTGCGGTCGGACTGTTATCATCATCTGACACAGCCACTGTCCTGGAAATGGCGTTTCCTCCTTGATGGTCAGTCTCGGGCACGAGAGCCCTGCCATGTTGAACGTCATCGAATTTGTCACCGCCAAAATCAACCCCCCTCGCCAGCATGCGGTGACATCAGCTCAATGCGGGCACCAACATCCCCTACTGCGCTAATCCCTTCCTCAGAAGTTGTCACCAGTTCGGTGCCGTGACCACCACCGTAACCGCTACAATCATACACCTTGTCTGTCATGCTGGCTTCGTGTGTTGTGTCAACACCTTGACGCGACCCGCTCCTCCATAGAAGATCACCATCACCACACCGAGTGACAAGCCCGACGCAAACAACCGGTTCAAGTCAATATTTTTTGTTTGGACAAGCATCGACTTCATGACCTTGCAGGACAAACAATGATGGTCCCACTCACACTTGTCCCGCGTACAGCCTTCTTTGTTGTAATTGTGACCAAAACACACCCCTTTCATCTTACTGCCTCCGCTCCTTGCTGGTTCCGCGCTGGGTCTCGCAGGACTACCACGTGTTTTCCTCCCAGATTTGTATGAATGCGAATTGTCCATGTTGAAATGCAACAACGATAGCCCGTTGTCACCCATCTTGAAAGCATGTAACCCCTTCTCCCGCGCTTTCTCCCGGACAGCCTCATCGTATCCTCGATACGCCTCGTCAGTGTAGTTATTAGTGGTTGAATGCATTGTCATATAAGCTAGATGTCCCATGCAGCCATCAGCTCATCGACATCCATTTTCAACATATTAGCTCTCTTAATTCCCCCACACAAGTCCAGCATATAACAACTGGTTAAAATTTAGATGGCTAACACTCTTCTTCCCCTTGTCTGGTATAATCATTAAGGGAGAACAGACTTTTCTTCTTCCCCCTGCGCCTCAGCCTCACGACTGCTGTCACGACTGTCATCGGACTCGTCCGACTCTGATGATGAGGAGGACGGCGGTGACGACTCCTCGGAACTGTCGCTCGAATCGCCGCCTGTTACCTCCTTTCTCTTGCTCGACTTCTTTTTCTTTTTCGACTTGGATTTCTCCCCCTTACTCGACTTGCATGCCACCCGCTTGGCCCGTTCCTCCGCGGCGATTTCCTTTTCCAATGCCGCCTTCAATTCCACTTTCCAACATGCAAGCACTCATGCCTCCAACATCCTGTGAAGTTCCAACTCCTCAGCGACCGGTTCCACCGACACCGGTCACGCTATCGCCAATTTAGTCTTCCCTTCTGCAGCGTCACTCAGGGCCATCCTCAGCATTCCATCAGCGGCACACTATTCGCCACTCTCCGATACTCATTGATTGTTTGTTTGTTTGTTGTTGTTTTACGTCCTAGCAACATCTGAGGTCATATCAGGACGGGGACACTCGTTGATCTTCCTCAACTGCTTCCACCTTCACCGCTCTATGACTAGCCTTAGCCTTCACCTCTTTACACTTGCTCCCTCGTGGAGGTTCATGCTAATCGCCACACACCTGGCATATATCTAGTACCATAACTAGACTACCGCAGCTACCTGCAGAACCAAGTGCGAAAATAGCAGTAACAGAGCTGCACTGAAGCACGTCTGCACCGAGTCAAATTTCTGACCGACTGGAGGCTGTGCATCGGCAGAACCGCCCAAAGTCACCCTCCCCGGAAAGCTCAGCGCTGATTGGCTGATCGCCTGCGGCTCGGTGAGCCCCAGCCAGGGGAATGCAGGCAGCACAGTGCCCACCCGCCCCGCGGCAGGTAGGGAGTATTAGGCCCTGCAGCCTAAATAATATGAGCATAACAAGTTATACAATACATAACTATCATATCTTATTTAACTTCCGAATACCCGAAGTTAAGTACTCGGGGAGAGTCTTCGAAGCATGTTTTTTTGTGCACCAACCTTTTTTCTTTCTTGCCTCCTCTTTTCCCCTCATACTCTTCTTCCTCTTCTCCTTCCTCTTGTCTCTCTCTCTTTCGTCTCTGTCTTTCTGTAAGTATAAGTCATTACTGCCGCACTTGTATTAGGAGATCCATTTCGTCCCTGACTCTTTTTGTACTCACGTGCCCATGGGCAAATATATATTTAATAATCACATTTTTTATGTTCTCTACTTCCCCTTGGGAAACTCTGTATTTAACACTTCATACGTAAGTTTACGCGTTGAATTCCTTCATATATAACAATCCTTTCTCTTGTTTTCTACAGTGACCCAACATGGTAGTTTTAGTTTCACAACTTTAGTTCTTTATCTGGGTATGACAGTCTTACAATGACTAACTGTCTTCCCCTGTACGTTTCACTACATTGGTTTCCTAATGTCTATTCATAGCTCTGCTCAGGATCGTCCTCTGTACCTCACCAGAATCATCCAGAGATTTGTAGTAGAACTGCGCAAATGTCTTGCTGTCTCTCCACGACGCATTCCGTATGATTGCATTCAGGTTCGCCTCCATCCCCTGAGCCGAGGAGGCCGCTGCCCCCCCTCGTGCTCTGACCGTTGTACCGGGTGGTGTCTATGCATGCTAGGTTTAGCATGCATATCGTCCACCTGGCCAGTGTTGCCCTTAATATGGGTCCGTGCGGACCTATATAGGATAGGAGCAGGAGCAGTTGTGTGTTCTGTCTCCGGATGGCCCTAGTTCTGTCCACATATTTCCTAATTGCCCTGACTACTGTCCATTGGGTACTTATAGAACCTCAGCGAGTCCAGTGGCTGGCCCACCTGGTTGTGCTTTAAGAGCTTCTTCATCTTAAAGACCACAGAGTCCTCTTCAATCCTCAACCTGTCCACTGCCAGGTTCAGGAATGTCTGTCCCCTTTGGGACGAGACTAGTAACAACAGTACGACAAGTTTGTATGACAACAATTTTAAACTCATTTCTGCATTATTGGGGAGTTCTAGTATCCAATTTAGGACAATGTCCACACTCCAGAAACTGTCATATCTGGGCTGTCGAGGTCTCTGTTCGTGACAGCTTTTGCACAGCCACTTTACCAAATAGTGTTCCCCGATTGTTCGGCCCCCTGAATGGGTCAGGATCAGGCTGAGTGCGCACATTGCTGCATTTAGTGCACCGTACCCTACCCCTGATTCAAAGTGGAGTCGGAGGTAACGTAGTACATCTCTATCTTAGGGTTTAGTACCTTGACCCCTCTTTCGATGGCCCATAGTGCCCATATGTTAACATGCGTTAAATGGTTGTTTCTTGTGGAACTTCTCCACGTATGTTTAAAGTACTGGAGAGTTTTAACGTCTATGTTGTATCCTTCTAAGGTCCTGGCCAGAAGAGGTATCCCATCAATTTTATGTCGTTTAGCCCCTCGCCTGACCTGTCTGGTTGCTGGCGGCCTATCCCAGAGAGGTTGCCCTCCTTCCTGGGGAAGTGTAGTTGTTCCACCGACTCTTCTTGGGAGTAGTGGGTGCCAAGGCTGAGCTGGCCAATGGGGCGCGACCAGGATCGCCCTCGCCCCGTCCTTCTGTAGCTTCCTCACTACGCTGGGGATGAGGCTGAATGGGGGAAAGCAATAGATAAATTAATTCTCCCATTTGTACGAGAACACATCTGTCTTCCAGTTTTGGGGTTCTGGTTCCCAATTTACGTACACAGGTAGCTGTGCATTCAACCTTGATGCAAACATGTCCACCTCTGGTTTGCCCCATTTTGAGCACAGTTCATCAAACAGTTCAGTATTTAATTTCCATTCTAGATGATCTGAGAATGTTCTTGATCTAAGGTCCTGGTATATGAGTAATTATAAGCCAGTTCTCCCATTGCTCTGCCCATTCCCAAATTTGTATTGCCTCGATCAGGCAGTCTTCCGGCTTTGTGAAACCCATGTTTTTTACGTATGCTCGGGCGGTAGTGTTATGTTCTTTTCCTAATGTGTGTAATTTAATTTGCACAAACTCATTAATCCGAAGAGGATCGCTTTTAATTCTAACACGTTTATTTGTGCTGCCTTGTCTGGGTGCCAACGCCCCCCCCCTTGTCTGTTCTAGCTCGGTCTGTGCCCCCCCCTCCCCCCCAGACCATCAGGGAGGCATCTGTTAGTAGCTCTAGGTCGGGTTCATCCCTCCTGATAACTCTTGGTCTGTTTAGGTTCCTCAACGACCAATGGATGTCTTCCTTCACACCGTGCGCGACCCACATGTCCTCGTCAAAATTCCCTTTGCTGCGTTTTAGAGCCACTCTTTCTAGTCTTTTGAAATGAGCCCCTGAGTAGTCTACTGCTGGCGAGTAGGATACCATCAGTCCCACCAAGCCCGCCACCTGGCGGATTGTTGGTGCTGGTGCGGAGAGCACTTCCTTTGCCGCATTTGTTAGTTTTTCTACTTTGTCATCTCTGAGTGAAACTGTCCTCTCCATTGAGTTTATGTCAAACCCCAGAAATTTTAGGCAATGTGTTGGTTCCAAAGCCGATTTCTCCTTATTTACTTTGAACTCTAGTTCAGTGAATAGAATGGTTAAGTCATTTATCGCTACTTTACATTTGTCTTTTGTGTTACCGATGACAAAGCTGTCATCCAGGTAGGGGCAACATATATGACCCCTTGAATAAATGGGTTTCAGTAATTTGGTGAAGATATGTGGTCCAGGTGCCAACCTGTTTGGCAGGACCTGATACTCGAGTAAGGTGTGTTCCATATGGAACCGCAGGTACTTACACTGCAACTTTTTTACTGGTACTGATCTGTCAAATCTGCACTCGCCATCCAAGTGCCCACATCCAACAAATCAAGTGCAGTTTTTAGGTTAAACATTTTAAAGTGTTCACAGTATATGAGTTTGTTTAACCCCGTTAGGTCTGGGATAATCTGGAACTTCCCATTCTGTTTAGGCCTCAGGAAAATATTTTAAATCCACTGGTCCTGTACTGGACTTACTACACATAACGCCTGTTTGTTTACTAACTCTTTGACACTTCTTTGACTCTTTTCGCTGCTGTAGCGGGGTGTGCCGGAAGGGTATGGTTGAACCCACCACTAAGTCTAGGATCCATTCATCACTCGTTAGATATTCCCAGTTTCTTACATGGTTTACAATGTTACCCGGGATTAGCGTGATAGTATCATGCTCACCCATTAGTAATGATGTGGAGACACCCACCTGGGCGGGGCGCCTCATTTCTGAAAACCCTGTCTCTGGTTTCCACGACCACGCCCCCCTCGTGACAACGATGGGGTGTTCCCATACTGCGCATAGTCTTCGCTCGTTCTGCCGAACCACTTCTCCGGGGCCTGCTGTTTGTTGCCCCAGTTTGACGCACCTCTGGATCCTCGTCCATGGAACCGGCCGTTCCCTCGGAACTTGTTGTAGGGTGCCCCCTGTAAGTCCTTGGTGGTCGTAGGAGTTCCTGCCTGTACTTGCCTCTGTACGCCAGGTTCGTGCTCATGCAGTTGTCTGGACGTCTTTATTGATTTTAACAGCTGTTTGTTCCTCTCGCCTAGGTTTCACCTAGCATAAACTCTGTTGGCTCGGGGAGATCTCCGTACGCATCTCTCTTCTCCTTTATAAGCTCTTTTCCCAACCGGGAATCTACCACCTTGCGGTCCATTTTTGCCTGGCTGTGGGTTGCGACTGCTAGCTTAATAGCATTTAGCATGTGAATGCCCTGTGCGTCTAGCTCCTGGTCAGCTGACCCTCTCTGTAGGATAATATCCATGGTGGGCGCAATCGCCGTCAGTATGGCCAGGCCCTTCGAGCAGGTAATGAGAGCACTCTCTCCTTCTTTCCTGCCCTCCGCAAACCTAATCTCTTCGTTTAGAATTTGCAAACGCGCTGCCGGGACATCTGCAAGTCCTGTATAGTGCCTAGAGATTTCTCTAATGGTCTTGAAATGTTTCGGTGTGCCATCAACCGGTGTACCGTAGTAGTAATGTATCGCCCCTGCCATGCTCTCGCATATAGTAATGCGAGGCGTGACTGGTGTCTTAACTTTCTTATAAATTTCCTGCATTTCGCTCAACAGAGTTCCCTCATGCAACCCCTCATCCAGTGTGAACTCTCTCCTCACCTTCGGTGACTTGACCGAGATTGTGGTGGCGCTCGCTGCACCTGATGTTGTCGCTGTTACGACCTGTTCCATCGCCATAGGATTTGGCGGTGGTGGCACCCTGAAGCTGCTGAATGGCGACGGCTTTCCCGCACTTGCCACAGCCGGTTTGGTTATTGGCATAGTTGCCGTAGTCGACTTAATGGGAGCTGAGGTACTTAGCGCCGTCAATTGCTCCGACGTACTCATGGAGCTGAGGGAGTCGCTGTCCTCCTCATCCTCCCAGTGGTCAATATTATCATTACTGTCATAGTCTGGCCACGTGTTGCTTCCGCCGCCATCATGACCTACATATTGTTCCCACTCTTCTCTCTGGCTCTCTTGCCACTGCTCTGATCGTCTGTAGTCTTCGCTTCTTAAATGTACCATTTCCTCGTACATTTTCTTGAATTCAGCCATATCTGGCATGGTCACATTAGCCGTATTGGCTACCCCCGACACTTGACCCACATCAGGATTTTTTTTAGCGCATCTTTGGCTTTGTATCCGCCGCCATCTTTTTTCGCAACCAGACGGGATGGCCGAATGAGTTAGAGCGCCCATCTCCCGTGCTGGTAGATCGTGGGTTCGAACCCTGGTCGAGTCAGACCAATGACTTAAAAATTGATACTTGTCGCTTCCTAGCCAGGCACTCGGCATTATTAGGACAGGGCAAGGACTGGTGTGCTCAGTGTCAGGATAATGTGACTGAGTGGGATATCAGGTCATGGTGCCGGTGGCCTGCTTTTCCAGTGGGACAGCACTATAAAGTCACCATGAGTGCGCACTGTCACAAGTCAGTACCCATCCTGATATGACCTTAGATGTTGTTAGGACATAAAACAACAACAAACAAACAAACAAACAAACAAAATCTTTTTTCACGGTTTGGATTTTGCCAGTTTTGAGGGGTCTACTGTCTCACTGTCCGAATCACTTGCAGGGCATATCGCAATCGATGGCTGGTCCTCAACGGACATCATTTTCACCATGACAGACAAGTAATGTGACCACACTGTCTAATAATAGCTGAAGCGTATACCGATCGGCCGAGAGAAACTCGGACGCGCTATCGCAGCCTTACTTTTGGACGTCGTTCTGAAATGACAGTTTTCACGGATTAGTACATAATCTCTAGCCAAATTTCACAATGTTAACACACAGTGATGTACTGGTGCCTCCCTGGGTACTTAACTTCCGGTATTCGAAAGATGAAGTAAGAACTATGCTTTATCGGTATATAACCATAGATGGCACAAACATAGAACAAGTATCCGAATTCATATATCTCAGACAAAAGATTACAAATGATGGGAGATGTGAGGAAGAAATTAAAAGAAGGATAACAATAGCCCGAACAACATTCTCCAAAATGTGTAGAGTGTTAACATCAAGTAAGATATTAATACAAACAAGGAAGTGTATTCTTCAGTGTTATGTGTGGTCTACTCTAATGTATGGGGCTGAGACATGGACAATCTCTAAGAAAATGTACAAACGTTTAGCAGCATTTGAGATGTGGACTTATCGAAGGATGATGAAAATATCATGGACAAAGAAGATCACCAACAAAGAAGTTCTCAGAAAAATTAAAAATAAGAAAAGCTTGTTTGCCACTATACAGACAAAGAAACTTATTTATTTTGGCCACATCATTCGTCAGAGTTCAATATACCGTACATTGTTGGAAGGGAAGGTGAATGGCAGCAGAGGGAGAGGGAGACCAAGAACATCATGGTTTACAAATATTTCACAGTGGACAGGCTTGAATTATTCACAGTCTATCAGAACAGCACACCATCGGGACAAGTGGAGAACCATTGCATCCAACCCTCGACTAGAGGACGGAACTATTGATTGATTGATTGTAGTATATGTTTGTTGGAATTTTACATCCTTGCAACATCTCAGGTCATATCAAGAGAGGTACCGTCTTGTAACAGGGTGCACTCATGGTGCATACATTAGAGTGCTGTCCGAGGGGAGACCAGGCCATCAGCACCATGACTCGACTTGTTTGTTTGTTGTTGTTTTACATCCTAGCAGCATCTAAGATCATATCAGGACAGGTACCGACTTGTGTCAGTGTACACTCATGGCAACTTTATAGTGCTGCCCCACTGGGAGACCAGGCCACCAGCACCATGACCTGATATCCCACTCAGTCACATTATCCTGACACTGAGCCAACCAGTCCTTGTCCTATCCTAACAATGCCGAGAGCCTGACTAGGAAGCAACAAGTATCAATTTTAAAGTCATTGGTTTGACTCTACCAGGGTTCGAACCCACGATCCCATGATCTACTAACACGGGAGCCGGACGCTCTAACTCATTCAGCTGACTCGATTTCCCATTCAGTCACATTACCTTGGTACTGAGCTAACTGGTCATTGCCCTATCTTAGTAATGTTGATCGCCAGGCTAAGTAGCGATAAGTATCAATTTTGTAAGTCGACCAGGATTTGAACTCCCAACCTTCCGCACAGTATTCTAATGATTCGGCCCCTGCATCCGGTGAGGCAGCTTTAAAGCCGTGTTCACACCCACAACTTTAGGCCGAACTAGATAAGGCGAACTAAGGCGTGTTTACACGGGCAATTTCAAGCCGAACTAGATAAGGCGAACTAGAGGAGGCGAACTAGGCGTGAAAGTGAGTCCTGTTTACACTTGCAGTACTTGGATCGGTTTAAAGCGGAAATCGATATTTGCGCATGAGCAAGCCCATACTAACCAGCGCCACTTTTGGTTAGTCGACGTCGCCACGAGAGAGTGTGGGTTCGACCTAGATATGTATGGACTGAATCGTATTGGTTTGGAACGGTCAAAACTTCTGCTGGGCAGTGAAACCCTAAAAATAAATGATGAACAAAATATCTGTGCACAGCTAGCAGTGTCATAGAGCAAATTTACTGGAAAGTCAACAAACTAAGGTCTCGACTGCGCAGCGTGTGACGTCATTAATCCGCCTCAAGTAAACCGCTACCGTTTAGACTATCATTTATAAACCAACTTTCATAAAGCTCTTCACTTAAACCACCTCGACAAGTGGTTTGTATAAAGCGAATAATATGAATCGATTCAGCCCTAATCCGCCTCAGCGTCGCGCTTACACGGCGAATGTGAGTCGAACTATAGGAAGCGAACCACTTGAGGCAGCCCAACTCGCCCGTGTAAACATGGCTTTAGAGGAGGCGAACTAGTGTTGTATCCACACACGGAGCGGTTTAAGGCGGAAATCGATATCTGCGCATGAGCAAGTCCATACTAACCAGCGCCAGTTTCGGTTAGTCGACATCGCCACGAGAGAGTGTGGGTTCGACCTAGAAATGTATTGACTGAATCGTATTGTTTTGGAACGGTCAAAACTTCTGCTGGGCAGTGAAACCCTAAAAATAAATGATGAAAAAAATATCTGTGCACCTCTAGCCGGTTCATAAACCAAATTATATTATATAGTGTGACGTGCTTAATCCGCTTCAAGTAAACCGCTACCGTCCACAAAAGCAAGGTGGGCCGACTTAAGCTAGTTCGCTTCATCTAGACTACTTCGCGACGCAGTTTACATGCGGCGAACTAGTTGTGGCTAATCAGCCCTAATCCGCCTTAGGGTCGCGTCCACACGGCGAATGTGAGCCGAATTGTAGGAGGCGAACTAGTTGAGGCGACTTAACGCCCTGGTGTGAACACGGCTTTAGATTCATATTTAATCTTAGACAAGTCTTTATGCATTGCCTATTTGTACATTCATTTCTGTTGCTAGGACGTAAAACAACAACAAACAAACAATACATTCATTTCAGGACAAAAGTAATTGCTAAATTAAAAAATTTTAAACAGGATTATCAGTATTCTTTATCTGATGAATTGCATCCATCACAGAAGTAATTGCTACGGTTGAAGCAAAAACTTTACCAACCAACCGAAGTCGCCTAGCTCGATGTGCCAACGTGGATTTAATGTACGACAAGATAGCCGATAAGCACTCATGTACACCAAGGTCATGTTGACGACGCTGATGAATAGACCGCAGTGCAGGGGTCGCTATGCTTTATTTGTGCGAATATTTTTATCTGTGAGATCACAACGACTGGGCCAAGTAGGCATTCCTTGGTGACTAGTGGTTGGTGACATTTCTAGAAGACTCCTGACTACCCACCTGCACGACCTGCATCTTGCTAACAACTCCAAACAGCTCACGCACTCTCCAAACACAGAGCTGGCGCGTTGACAGGAGCACGATGCGTAGTCAGCATTCTGCTTGGAGAGCGACGCAAGCTAAATTTTGACAGGGAGGCGACGGTGTGGACATGTCAACACAGAAAATGCTCAGCGCACACTAGCCGATTTCTAAAGAACATGCTCAACTCAATTATTTGGCCACACTTTTAGCGGCTTTGTAGTCATTAGATATAACATGCGTCACACATAGTAGACATACGTTAAAAAATGATAATTCATTTGGGAAGCAAACCGTAACCTGTAAATTTGCATCGTAAAATGACAATGCTGACTTCAGGCTCAGTCGACTGTCAATTCCGGTGACATTTAAGTGGTGTCTTTGTCAATCTTAGTAGGCATCATGTCATGGGATCAAGAGCCGTGTTTACACGGGGAATTGTAAAGCGAATCAGGCAAAGTGATTTATATGAAGCGATGTAGTGGCGTGTTTACACGGACCGAGTTTGAAAGTGTTTCGGCGCCAGGAACCAGAAGCCTTAGTTGCGCCTGTCGCCGGCGAGCACTGCTATTTTACACTATCGCCGCCCGGGAACCAGCTGAATCGCATCACATAAACCACCTCTCAACCAGGTATTTTTAAAGCGCATCATATGAAGCGAATCAGCCCTGATCCGCCTCAGAGTCGCGTTTACACGGCGAATGTGAGGCGAACTAGGCAAGGCGATTTATATGAAGCGATTTAACTCTCCCGTGTAAACAGGGCTTAATTTTGGAACCGCAAACATAAAAATAAAACTTACCTCACTCATGTCTTGTTAAAAGCCAGTTCTATAGGCGACTCCCGACTAGATCCTGTCGAATGTTACGGCGAGCTAGGCTAAGCGGATGAGGTATTCAAACAACTCACCCCGAACCAGAAGTGCTCGCCTCAAACTAATCCGTGATGGCCCCCCCCCACCTAACTAACCACTAAAAATCGATAATATCTCACCCCTAGACCATCTGCTAATTATATGAAATAGAATACACTGAATGCCTAAGTAGTATTAATGATACTATAGCCGTGTTCACACGGGGCAGTTAATTCGATTCATATAAATCGGCTTGCCTAGTTCGGCTCACATTTGGCGTGTGAATGCGCGGCTCAGGCAGTTTAGGGCTGAATCGACTCATATAATTCGGATTTTATAAACCACCTCTGCAGGTGGTTTATATGAACCGAATTTTATGATTCGACTTATATCGCCTGTGTGAACGCAACCGACTTACTTGAGGCGGATTAAGGACGTCACACTATATAATATAATTTGATCTATGAACCGGCTAGAGGTGTACGGATATTTTTTTCATCATTTATTTTTAGGTTTTCACTGGCCAACAGAAGTTTTGATCGTTCTAAAACAATACAATATAGTCCATACATATCTAGGTCGAACCCACACTCTCTCGTGGCGACGTCGACTAACCGAAACTGGTGCTGGTTAGTATGGACTTGCTCATGTGCAGATATCGATTTCCGCCTTAAACCGCCCCAAGTACTCGGTTCGTGTGAACGCGCCACTGGTTCGATTCATATAATTCGCCTTGTCTAAATCGGTTTAAACTTTTCCCCTGTGAACACGGCTATTCTCTATGGAGGGGTTCATTACAATGCACCCCTGCATGCCCGTTTTGCGATAACTGGTATTGGACAGACTGTTCTGAATCTTGGTTAATGGTTGAAGTGTGTTTAAAAATCAGTTTCTAATGCGCGAATTGGTAAAAGTTTGAAAGGTAAACTAATTTAATTTGTGGTTTGGTGCACTTATATTTGTAGAGCTTAAGTCTCCCTGGCCTCAAAACCCATATCGAACAATAACTCCTTTATATATATGTTTGATAAAAGGAAGATTAGAAACATAGACACGTGGCGAGAAAGTGAGAAAGACTGCGTATAGCGAATATGGGATGGGGAGAATGCCATAGCAAAAAAATAATATCAAAACTTATAATTGGTTTGTTTTCCCCTTCGTCTAGCACCATCGATTTATAATAGCGTAGGGCTTAGACTAAACAGAAGCACAAGTGCACTTACTGTAAACTATGAGATTCTCTTGAGCATTATTATATAGGCACATAAGTACTGTGTGCATAGTAAATATATCATGTCTTCATATCAGGAAAAAAAAACACGAAAATGTATATACATATATGGAGTGTATCTAGGGGGGGGGGGGGCACATGGCATTGTTTGCAATGAATTTGATGAGAGGGGAAATAAAACAAGCACACTCAATGGCGCGTATATTACTGCTCCGTGTGAACAGTAGCAAAGCTGGGGTTGACAGCAATGTGTGTTTCATCACGGCCCTACACAATGACAGCTGTGTAAGTCCGCAACATATTAACACCACATGGGCACACTGACACTACGGAGGTGTGCCAACATTCGCACTGCCGCTACACTGGTCACTGGATTATGACTGGCAACGTGCCCTGCCGCTACACTGGTCACTGGATTATGACTGGCAATGTGCCCTGCCGCTACATTGGTCACTGGATTATGACTGGCAATGTGCCCTGCCGCTACATTGGTCACTGGATTATGACTGGCAATGTGCCCTGCCGCTACACTGGTCACTGGTTTGTGACTGGAAATGTGCCCTGCTGCTACATTGGTCACTGGTTTATGACTGGCAACGCGCCCTGCCGCTACACTGGTCACTGGTTTGTGACTGACAATGTGCCCTGCCGCTACACTGGTCGCTGGTTTGTGACAGACAATGTGCCCTGCTACTACACTGGTCACTGGTCTATGACTGGCAAGATGCCCTGACCCTACACTGGTCACTTGTTTGTGACTGGCAATGTGCCCTGCCGCTACACTGTGCACTGGTTTGTGACAGGCAACGTGCCCATCTACTACATTGGTCACTGGTTTGTGACAGACAACATTCCCATCTACTACATTGGTCACTGGTTTGTGACAGACATCATGCCCTGCTGCTACACTGATCACTGGTTTATGACTGTCAAAGCGCCCTTCTACTACACTGGTCACTGGTTTATGACTGGCAATGTACTTTGCTACTACACTGGTTACAGGTTTGAGGCTGATGAAGCACTCTGCTATTAGTATTATACAGGTCACTGGTTTGTGACTGACATGGCATGTTGCTGTATTGTTGACTGGTTTCTGACTGGAAACATGCTTTGCTGCTAGGCTGGCAAAGCAATTTGTTGCTACACTGGTTACTGCTTTGTGACTGCAATGTATTTTCTGCCATAGTAATTACTGCTTTGTGACGGACATATGATGTTCGCTAATGGGTTTCGATAAAAAAATAAGTTTCAGAAATAGCTCCATGAAGATTTTAATGACACTTGGTAAACGCTGCAACTGACTGGTTAACACTGGAAAATACCCAACAGCGAGAAGAGTGACCCCCTCGAGATAAATTTAATAACATCTCACCTTATAGCTTGCTGACTACATATGACTTCCTTAATAGCTCTAGGCATTTGGGCAAGACGTTTATTGCATTGTCTTTACAGTGAGTATTTTTAATTCTAATTTTGTATTAAATCTTGCTTTAACTAATTGCAACAGGAAACCTGGATAGGTCTGAACACATTTCATTTCCTTCTGTTTGGTTGATCACACGTTGCTATGATCGATCCTGTCCCTCCAACAGTAGCAGGTTGTCATTACTGTAATGCAGTGAGAGTGATACGCAAACTGAGAGGCACTCACACCATGACTAGCCTTCATCTGAAGCTGTACTAGAAGCTGCTTTACAGGTTTTTAAAATTATATTTGTTATTATTATTAACAGCAACAAAACACAACAGAACGCATTGACCGTATGCTGTTTGGGAGATCTGAAAGGGGTATCAAAAAGAAATGCTGAAGCACTCCTAATGAATTCTATTTTACCCAGTGTAATTAGTATTACCGGGCTACTCTCGGGACTGGGAAACTGGCTATCCTTGTGACCGAGTCAACGAAAAGTAGTTCAGCAACATGGCTGTTGCCAGTACAATAACGCAGTCATCACCATAGATGCTTGTTTGTTAAACCACAGCCGACATGTGGAGTGGGTTACCACGCGCTGATGAGCAAGCACTGACTGAGGACTACTTTCTGTTCACTTGTACTAACTAACCCCCAACATGATACAAAGCACAAAGTGTGCGTCTGTGTAGCTATGTATGTGTACGTGCATGTTGTAACGAACTTTACCACATTATAATAATGAATATTTCACTCATGCCATCATCACATCGGAAACCGGGTGAGATGGTTGAATGAGTTGGGCACCCACATCCCGGTCGGTTAGTCGTGGGTTCTATCCCCAGCCGAGTTAAATCAATGACTTGAAATGTGTTTCTTGTTGCTTCCTTGTCTGGAGCCCGGCAATTACAAGGCTGGGATATGGAGAAGTGGAATGAGGAAGACTATTGACATTTCCACTGCTTAATCAACAAACGTAAGAAACAAACACCAGGGCCCGTATTCATGTAGTGGTGCCAGGCGTAGCCGGTGCTATACGCTAGCTCCGGGTTAGCTATCCGCGGCTAGCGGCGGGTTGGAGAAATAGGTCAAGTCGTATTCACCAATGTCCAAGCTGCTGCGGATAGCTAACCGTGAGTTTATTTATAGATTTGGGAATTCCCTCCATTTGACAATATGAATAACGCCGCCAATGCGGCGGGAGCGTTAATAACGGTTAGATTTTAGGGTTAATTTGATTAAATTTCACTTATTGCGTATGTAAATCTGTCAACTATGATCGCATTGGATAGATCTGGCTGTAATATATTGCCGCCGATACGGGGGTGGCGGCCATGTTTAGTTGACGTTCGACAGTATGGATATCGATGTCGACGCGGCGATTTGTTTACTTTACATTCGTCGATTAGAAAATATTAATATCGTTAATATCGCTTCGAATTTAGGGTTAATTTGATGAAATTTCACTTACTGCATATTTAATTCTGTCAAATATGATCGCATTGAATAGATTTGGGTCTAATATATCGGCGGGCGGCACACCAACCGACGTGGCTTGCAGTTAAACGTGTTTTGAAAGTGGGGTAGCTTAGCCTAGGCTACGGTCGGCGGTTAGTGCTGGCACCGGCACATGAATGCGGTTTTTCCACCGTTAGCCGTGTGGGGCTACCATAGCCGTGGTTAAGGCACTGGCACCAGCACATGAATACGGGCCCTGTTCTTATCCTATCACCAAGGTTAGGTAATTTTGATAACCTGGAAGTACAATGTACATGAGACATCTCGATACAGGCTTTTCGCCTACCAAACGAGCAGTGGATAAGAATCAGTACTGGTTAAATAGCTAGTCGTCTCACTTGCCCTTTCTCCCAAGATACAGATGAGGATACTCGCAATGGCTCTTATTAAGGCCCTGTCACATTATGACCCATCTCAGAAGCGCGCGGCCAACACGTAAAATCACTTTTTTACGTTGAGAAGCGTCAAACCTTTCGGCGGGTGGGGGTGGGGGGTTGAAAGTTGGATGTCAGTGCAACGTAGTGGACGTAAGCATAGCGTCGGTCCGACATAGTGGTAACGTATGTCAACGCATGAGTACGTAACCGAAGAAAGGTTGGCACAACGTGTGGCTAATGTGCCTCTCGCGCACATGGCATTTACCTAGCATTGGCCTAACGCCCTCCCAACGTTCTGGCAGCGACCGTTAAACGTGTTGCACAACCTCTGAGAGCGTAGTGCCAGCGCATAAGCGACGCAGCGCCAGCGTGCACCCAGCGCGTGCGACGTTGGCGTAATGTGTGAGTAAAGCATGCCACTGTGTGGGGGGCACCCGACCCACCCAAAAAACACTCACGGCGCATTCACAGAACGGCGACGAACATTATATACGTTAAGCAAGCGCCAGACGCGTGCCCTATACGTCAAGACATGGTGGAGAAACGCCAGCCACGCATCGGCCATTCGCTATATATACGTTAGAATAGCATTGTCATATGTTAGCGTTACATTGCCAACGCGCGGACTGAACACTCTCTGTCAGAGGAATGAAAGTCAACGTAGGACAGCATAAGAACAACGTTCTTCCAACACGCGTCTAACATATCTTGACGTATGGCTAACGTATGTGTAACATAAGCACCCATGTGTTGTCATACATCAAAAGTTTTGTACATGCACAAAACTTGACCGAACCCCGAACGCATGACGCCGTATCTAGGTGAACATCGATGTACATTGACGTATACCAATAAGCGCCTAGCGCACGCGTAACCCATAAAGACGTATCCCGACATAGCAGCCCCATTAGGCACAAAGTCGGCTGCTACACTATCGCCATATCGATACCGCCGTACTGTGTAAAGGGGCTGTCAGATTATGACACATCGTGCAAAAGTACACCGACATAAGTGATTTTTGGCCGCTACGTTGGGATACGCCGTTATGTGTTACGCATGCGCTAGGCGATCGTTGGTATACGTTAATGTATGTGTACGTCGATGTTCATCGAGATACGGCGTCATGCACGCACAAAACTTTTGACGTACAACACATGGGTGCTTACGTTACGTATATGTTAGGATACGTTAGACGCACGTTGGAGGAACGTAGTTCTTACGGTGTCCTACATTGACTTTCGTTCCTCTGACGGAGAGCGTTCAGCCCACACTGGCGCGACGCCGAAATGCGCTGGACTGTCGTTTGATATGCATCGCTCATGCGCTGGCACTATGCTCTCATATGTTGTGCAACACGGTTAACGGTCGCTAGCAGAACTTTGGGAGGGCGTTAGGCCAATGCTAGATAAAAGCTGTGCGTGCGAGCGGGACGTTAGCCGCACGTTGTGCCAACCTTAAGTGTAAAGGGCCTGTCACATACATGTTAGTAGACGTAGTTGAACGTAGTTGAACGTAGTTGAACGTACTGACATCCATACTTCTCTGGTTTGTTCAACTACGTTCAACTATGTTAGCCTTCACTACGTTCAACTACGTGCACTAACGTGTATGTGACCGAGCCTTAAACCCGGACACTGTTATTTGGCACAGCTATGCTATCTGTGACATTGTTTTACATTTTTTAGTTCTAACAGTAAACTTCAATTTTATTTCAACATTGCGTCCCATTCCTCGCCACATCCCAGTGGGATACGCTCTGAAAAGCTACCCCATGTCTATGAAAGGAATTTTGGCAAAAGTGCTGGTAATGCCAGGTGTGTGTCGGCGACCCACTTGAATGAAAATGGCAGCCAGCAGCACTCTTGTTCTTAGTGTATTAACGTATGTCTGTCTGTCTGTCTGTCTGTCTGTTCTCTCTCTCCACTATTATATTAGGTATATGAGTAAAAGATTCTAACTCCTCCAATTCCAGTGTAACTGGGTTCATTTGAAAGAGGATGAAGAGACGGAGAAAATGACACTTAGATCATTGCAATCCATTGAGAAATAAAGAAAGAAGTTATGATTTTTTCATTATTTTTAATTTGCCAAATTATGTCCTCACAATGAACCTTAAACCAAATGAAGAATGTGTGATCAAAACATGCTGCGTTCTTAGGGAAAATGCTGTAACTTTCTTATTTCTCAATGAATTCACAAAATCATTGAAGTATCTGAAAGCCAGAAGAATTCTCTTTCTAGATCAATCACAAAAATCACCATTGAACAGCTGAAAATAATTATTAATAATGATCAAACATAATAATTATTAGGTTCACATCTCTAGGAGGCTGTCTGACCACCCAACAAAATGGTAAAAGTTGGATTAAAAAAGAATTCCCACAGTTTACCAGCCTGCCCACTCTCTAATATGACAGTTATGTCATTTGACAGCTCTGTGTTTTATATGACTTACCTCAAAAATACATCAAGACTGTATTTTTGTGTCCTCTGTTTTTGACATGATTTACCTCGAAAATACATAGAGAATGGGAAATTACAAAAATACAAGGTCATCAGCAATCAGATCTGTAAGGTCATAATCTCCAGCAGCGTCATAATCTTCATTAGGTTGCCAGTAGCCAATTTTATACAAGTTATACAGTGGGCCCATCTTTTTCACAATTTTTTCAATTTTGCCACAGTATGTCTCATTTTGTTTAGTCGCCATTTTGTTTTTCCCATTTGCTAAAAAAATAATTCGTGAGCTCGTTACTACATTTCTCATGCAAATCTCCTCATGGTATTTCACAGATACATCAATAAATACATATATAGAATCGGAACTATACATTATAATTAGGGAGCATATCTGCTTTGATGTCAGATTTTGGTGATGATTACTGTAAAAAATCTCCTCAATTGGGGGAAATTCATCCTGTGCCAAAAATAACCTGTCATTCAGAAAAATATGAAAACAAGGCCATAGATTGGGGAATCCTCGATGACATCATGCTCGTTATATATGCAAAAATGTATTTCTAGCCAATTAGGAAGCATTTATTTGGAGCGCGATAATTGGGTCGACCACTAGAAAACGGAGATCGGCGTACCAGGAAAATGGCACCCAGTATGATTAGGTACCGGCAGCCCTACTTAAAAACCCAGGAACTCGGATTTCAGTGTGATTTTCAGGAATGTTTACATGCTCATAACTATTTCGGTATTGAAGTACATTTAATGAAATTAAACATACTATACTATCAATGTTTTTTCTATCTAGTGGTTGTTTTGTTTTAAATATAGATTACGTTTGTGTATAAGAAAAATCCATTTGATATAAGGCATTATCTTGTCAGCCGGTGCGTTGCGGCACTCCCCGCGAGTGTAAATTAAAACCATGAAGCTATATGACCCCTTTGAATCGGCTCGCGCTCCATTGCGCTACATCGCAGAATGCTATAAATAGTACCAGATGAAGCGGGGTGTCCAGGGCGTCCTGCTCATATATGGTTTGCCCTAGGTCAAATAAGTGGGTCATGGTGAAATTTGCATTTAAATCTATTTTTCAAGTTTGCAACCTTATCCTGAAAAAATATGACTCTAAAACCTCATAAGATTTGGAATGGATAGGTAGACAATTTTGTTCCCTTTTGAATGGTACCAGTATCATTATTGAGAGAGTTATTCCAAGGCGGCGCGGCAAGAAATTAACGACGGCCGTTTTGTGCGGTTCTGTGCACGTTCACACTCACTCCACTGGTGCCCGTGGTGGCACCAATGAACATGGGCTACATAGACAAGATTTCAGCCATCATTACTCGACATCTAAGTATGCACACCACTGATTCTAGTAACATCATATGTAGTAGATAATCTACATTATATCTATATTTACTGAAGCTTTTGATTTAATTTACTACATCATTATATTTGACAGTAAATTGCATTATTAATATTTGTCAATATTTTTCATTTCAAACATTTATAATTTGTATTTGCAATCAAAATCTATCTTTTGAAATATTAGATCAATTATAATAGCTAATATGCCTTAGTTCCATGTGTTTTGTGTGCAAAAATTGAAGAAAATCCACCTATTGGGTGAGACACAGTGAATGTTAAAAAATTACAAACACTTTTTGGGGGTTTTGGACACTTTTCTATTGTATGTGCAATAAAAATGTACTTCTTCACATTTCTGATAGAATATTGCTACGATTATGTGTATTACTTCCAGATGATGGGCATTGTCAATTTATAGGTAGATGCAACCATTAGTTGACCTAAAGTGAACATTTAAAGATTTATTAAATTGATATACTTGATTTTCTTACAATTTATCTTGGAATGTTCAATCAGAATGCAGGATTTTACACATTTTTGGATATAATATTGATATAAATAATATCTATTAGTCTCAGAGAATGGACATTCTACTGCTGTGCCAAATTTGAGGAAGATGGAAGAGATTGTTTACCTGCAATGAGTTTTCAAACATTGAAAAACTTTAATATTTCACTTTCAGATGCTGTTTACATGTAAACTATTACACTTTTCCACATTTTAGGATGCAAATATCTTTGTATTCTCTGTTGATAGAGGTCTGAAAAAAAATAGGCTATTACACTGTTATGGATAGTTAAACTATATAGCATTTAATCTGTCTTATTGTAGTTTGTCAAGAAAATACCATGCTTTGAAAATGGCTATTTGGCCAAATCAGAGTGAAATTTTTGTTATGAATCGCACTTTTTGACATTGTCTCATTAAAAATCTGCTTGACTAATTGAATTAACAATTGACCTATTAAATTCGTTTATATGTGTACAATTGAAATTGGTTAGCAGAACTCCCTTCACATGACTCCACTTTTTATAATAATTGGTCAAAGTTCTACTTTTAATTCAAAATAAATTCAGTTTTATATATTAAATCTTTAAAATTGATTATCTCAAAAACCATAATAGATATAGCCTTCTTGTTTTTAGATGTGTGCTTATAATTATAATGTCTACAAGAAGGAATACAAATATTGCACCCAATGCCTATTTTTAAATTTCGCTGCCGGTACCTAGTATGATGGTGATTGGCGAGTTTGACTCACGTTCCTAATTATATATCTGTCTGTCTGTGTTCTCTCTCTGTGCTATTATATTTCTATGCTCTACTATATTAGTACTACTACTACTACTAGCCCACGTAGACCTAAACTAATATAATAAACAAGGACGTCACTAGCAATGAAATAGCATCATTCCCTTCTCGGAATAATGCAATCTCAACCTTAACGTTCACTAATGTAATATTGTAGACAAATGAATACCACTTCACATCCATATGCACAGGAACAGTACTGGAGCACCAGTCAGATGTGTTCCCAAATACTTACTGCAACATAAATTTTGCAAACCTTTTTTAGCCCAATTCCTATAACTATCTCTACAACAACCAGTGCATGTGAAAAGTTGGCCACAGACAATTGTGACCGAGAGCTCAGTCTCATCATCTAAACGGCATGGACCCTGATTAGCTTACGCGGCATTCTGAAGTGGACACTGGTGTGGACCTGTGCCTATCTACCCAAACCTGGTTGTGCATAGCTTAACTGCCACACATAATGTCCACCACACTAGTATTAAAATCATTTCACATCAAAATCAAATTTAAAAAGAAAGAATGACATTATATTCAGAGCTATACGAGTTCCGTGTGTAACTACCCCCTCTACTGACTTCATTCTTGAAAACCTTCATAATAGATCATTCTAAACAATACTACATTAGAAACCATTACAAATCGTCAGAATTCTAAGCTTTAAGGCATATCACCCGACCCAAAATAGACTAGTAGCAAGGAGCCTACATTAAGCGTTTCATACCCTTTTTTGAAGTGGTAATTCCATATGCAGATATTCTCTGTAACAATTTGTTATAAAGACACCTCGAATGGATGGATTTACAAATGAATCCCCAATGTGCATATAAACATGTATTGGTTTTGGGAAATGCTACGTGATAATAAAGTAAGATTTGTATATATATATACAAACACACACCACTCACTCTGTTCAAACAGCTCGGTGACAAAATACAACATGCTGACCTGCATGACTTATAAATGAAACCACGTGACTCACAAACTGCCTCGTACTTGTCAGATAAATCCACCAGCAGACCGAAAGCCTCACACCCAACAGTTCTCACTGTTCAACAGAACGTAAGCAGAGTCAAAATCGGATCAAACATCTGTCGGCTTTAGCATAATCAGCTTTTTCAGCACGCAACAATCCGTGTATTCTAGTTTAAACATCATTACACTGATTTCCTTAACAGACAACATTCAAACATGCCAGGCGTCAGAAAAAGACTGCCTGAACTGTGTTCTACCATCTATGTATGTTTTCAGCCATATTCTGTTCCCGTGAAGTTGTCCAATCGAATGACCATAAATGTTACTGTGGTTAGGGACCTCCGATTGTACACCAGCCAATACAAATATTTTGACTAGGACCCCAACTTGTCAAATATATCCACTTGCTATGATTCCATAATAAGAAGCCAAACTCATACGTAGCATAAATGAGAATTCTGCAAAAATTGATGATAAATATAAGTGAAATGGCCGACCTAGGCGCTACATTGTTGCGATACACTGAGAGAACTGTGAACTGTGAAAAGGCTGCCCTCCTCCCCACCCGCACCATACCCCTGGAGATTGCAGGGCAGCACATAGATAACAGATTCACCCTGTACTCGCAGTACACGGATGAATACCACCCCGATATAAAAGCTGTCGAAAAAGCGGGGAAATAAAACGAGAGCCTAAATCCACAATCTAAAAAGCAATATTTATTCTTTATATATGTGTTAATATTTCCCCACTACCTTTGAGTTGAAAAATATAATAAAACATATAGTTTAATAGAATTTAAAGGTGAAATCGACGGCGTTCTATGGCCGCCATCTTGTCTTTTTGTATTCTCTCCCATTTCACCAACTCTGTGCCGATATAAGTACCCATTTGATACTGGAGGCAGGCATTCTACTTCCTGTTCCATACTCAAGCTATTTTCACCCGTATTTAGACTATGTTGTCGTTTACCCATGTACTGTGAGTACAGGGTGAATCCTTTATATAGGCAGCACACAGTGTATTATAACATCTAATAGAAGCTTTGACAATGTTTGGAACAACTGTGTGTCTTCAATTCACCTATTAATACATGTTGAAGCTTATATTCTGGATTTAGGAGGAAACCATCCTCTACTGTATTATAATGAAAACTGAGTTAAGGACTTACAATCGTTAACGACGAAAGTAAACAAATGATGGTTGATTTAATCTTATCTTTCTGTGAGTGGAGCCATATGTGTTGGGGGGAGGGGCGGGGGTTGAGGCGAAAAGGGGTGTAGGTGTAAAACAGGAAGATTAAGCTGGACTACATTGCTTATACCATGTGGCAGTGGAGGTGAGTGCATCAAAGAATGGGTTATCACTGCATGCTTACCAGAACAGAGGGAATAAACAGAAAGTGGCCCGTATACGATCCGAACCAGAACTAAGGAAATGTCAATGGACCGGAGGGAGGCTAAGGGGCAGAGAGGGGGGGTGGGATCTTGAGTATACATAGTAAATACCAATGAGCCATGATCACTTATAAGTGTATTTGCACCAGTTATTTATTTACCTAGGCGCAAAGGGTACATAACCTACGCATACCATTGACTTATCACCGTGTGTCGGCCTGGCACAGCACTAGTCCCAGCTCCAAGTAAAGGCCCTGTCACACTATGACGTAACGACGTCAGCATAGGGTGAACGTGAAAAACGTCTAACTTCTCGGTGTAGTATGCAAATTTGGGCACAAGCTGAACGTGGATGCAGCGTAGTTGACGAGAGCGTAACGTCGGTAAAGCGTATTGATAGCGTCATTCAACGAGAGAGGACAACGTATTTACGCTCACGGAACGTTATGAACGTTATTCCATCGCCAGAACTACGTTGCTTTACGTTACGGGCCGTTACATACGTCATGACACGGTGGCGAAACGCTGAATGTACATTGGACATACGTTCTCCTGACGTTCCCATTACGCCGCATGGACGTTTCCACCGGCCTTAATGTGGGTCAACGTAGTGAGCAGCATTTGACTAAAGTCCATTTAACGTCATTGACATTCACCGAACGTGTACACAACGTATGGTGAACGTAAACCATTACGTTCGAGCTACGTCGAAAGTTTTGAACAGGTTCAAAACCTTGACCCGCGCCGACGTAATGTGACTTAGCTCGACGTCAGTCTAACGTCATTCTGACGTCATCATATCGTAACCCAATGTACGTCAACATAATGATGAAACGTGAGCACGTCAGGCTTACGTTGGCTCATTACGTCGAGGTGTGACAGGGGTATTACGTGTGTGGTGCATTGACACAGATGCACGAGTACTTGGGCAGGACTTGCTCTATCTATCTTCAATGAAAAGGGTAACGACACCCGGGGCACACACACTTCCCGATGATTTCTCTTTTGAGCCATGAAGGAGGTAGGCATGTACTAGTTGGATATTCAGAACACAACAAATGGTCAACCACCATGACTTTTGTACGCAAACATTGGATACAATACCAATTACCGAACCGTTTTTTAATGGCTTGTTGAACGAGCAATGATTCGGTATGCATGCGGGGCAGAACTAATGTCGCCCTATCATGTGGTCCTAGACGATAATAGTTCATAAATAGACTGGAGTTTCTGTATTGTTGGGTTGTCCAACCACTTATCAAAATGGCAATGGTAAATTGACATTAAAACATAAGTATGACAGTGAGATTTGACAGGTTTCAAGCAATACTGTATTGCTTTAATATTTCGTTATTTTTGTGTTCGTTAATGTAAGTTTAAAGAAATATAGTCTCTTAAAGCTGCATAGTCCGATGAAGCATCAAATTTTCAAAAACAAAACACTCACCTAAATTTGATTCTTCATATATCTAACTTAGGTACTGATGCACTTATCAAGCATGTGTTGCCATATAGAAGGGCATACTGCATCAATTTAATAGAACCTGTTACTGCAGCAGCATATGTTGTTAGAGTTTTGGCGTGCTTGCTAAAATTAATTTGGCATGTTTGCACTTCAAATATCTAAAAAGTTAGCCATTTAAAATAAGTTACTTCAAACTAATCAATTTAATATATTCACCGTAAAGAAAATGACTAAAGCTCAAAACCATCGGACTATGCAACCTTAACTGTCCTCAAACTTCGTGGTTTTTGCCATGAGGGAGCAATATGCTTAAAGCGAGACTCAAACCCGCATTGCTGCAATTCTGTGGCATGATTACCACCAGACCATCAAATCCTTCAGAACTATGCTGTCCACGCTTACCTGAGTACCATACAATATTCTATAATCACAAGGCGTGATGTTACATATCCGTAGGCATACATCGCGTCCGAGTGGGTCGGTGGAGTGATCTCAAATAGGTCAAAGTCGAAGGTTGAGGCCTACTTGAAATCAGTGCACACCCGTGAGGATTATTATGATGACAACAAAGTACCTATAAATTATAATGATATCTTTCAATTGTTGCATATATACACAGAGTTACTCTGCTATTCGCTAATAAGTTCATATGGTACTAGTGTCATTCAGGCGAACAGAAGGCACCCTTGTATCGAAGTGAAATCGCAAAAACTCCCTTGAAAAACAGTCTCTTTACTGTTCTTTTAATTACAAATACCATATTCTCAAATAACAACACCGCCATGCCTCTTCGAATTGCAACCCATCCTTCCTTCTTCGTTTCCTTCCATCATGAAGTTTGAACATATATTCAGTTTTCTCCACAGCTTTTTTAAAATGTCATTTATTGTTAAAGTTTCATAATCGAATGATAGTTTTTGACACTTTTCTCTAAATGGATATATTATGTTGATCATCATATTGAACTTTACTTTAGATTGGAGTAACTTTTATTAGAAATGGCTAACCTTGAAGATATTTGAATACAGACAAAATAATGTCAGTTACAAAACAAGATGCTAAATATAATATGCTTGTAAGTTGTATTCTTCAGCAGTGACAGGTCCTATTAACTTGACTCATTCTATGCAGCAATACATGTTTAATAAGTGCACCACAATCTAAGTTGAATATGTTGGATCAAAATGTAGACAAGTGCCTTGCTTTTAAAATGCTATGGTTTCGCCGGATTGTGCAACTTTAAGCTGGCTAATATTGACAATAAAATACGAGACATTTGCATGATTTTGAAGCAAATTCCTGAAGTGGGTTGTATAATGAGTACATTGTGACGCCACAATGTTGAATGTCCCAAATGCCTACAGAAGGAATAGTTCCTTCAACAAGATATATGCAGACTTAAACTTCGTTACAGCAGGGTTGGCAATATTCCAACTAAAAGCCGGTTGTTGTACAAGTTCATTCATTGCACACATATCTGGAAGAATGCCGGTGTTAATATCTAAGTACAGATTCAATAGGGTCAGCTCTGCAGATCGAACCAGCCCTACAGACCTAGCAGTGCTGATGTTATCGAGCTTCGAATGCTCATTTAAATCCAATCCTAGATACTGCAGTCCTCCCCACCTCCCTCACAAAACACATATTTATACCGCATAGTATCCTAGTGATAACTTACCTAGTTCTTCAGGGATATTACAATTGCCTTGACCAGTATTGTTTTAGAGCGTACGATAAAACACGGCATATAACAGCACTGCCACTTCATCAGCGTGGCACGGCACACATATAGCACAACACTCTACACACTGGCGTTGATAAGGGACGACTGATTAAAAGGTGCTCGGCGAGGCTTAATAATTAACCTTAATGCGGCTCAGCAATCCGGTCTTTGGGAACGCACGCACGAACCCGCCATCTGCACACACTGCCAACACTTGCCACATGTTAACGAGGCCCGCGAGATATGGGTTCAGGAGTTGACTTTGTCGGTATCCTTCACTATGTCTAAGTTATAAGTTTATGCTGAAAGCTCCCAGGTCACCACCACTGGTGTAAAGACACACTAAACCGGCACAAACATACCGGCATCTAGTCGGCGTGCAAACACACTGACTGGGTTTTTTAGGGCAGTTTTTGTTTTGTTTTGTTTTTACCCCCCTCTCTTTTTCTTTATAGGATTGTATGTGCGTGTATGCGGAAGTTCAAAATGAACACCTACATTGGGTCTGACGTCAGGACACCTGTGTGTATACTGTGTTAAAATTGACGAGGTGAATATACGAATCTGAATGGAGACAGACTAATCACGTTGATTTAATGTTGGTTGTGTGGTATGTCTGAATGGAAATAAGACTGGCTATCTTAAAGTATGATGAAAGTATAAAATCTTTGAAACCGAAACACTTATGAACTAGTATGTTATTCTACATGCTGTAAAGTATTTCAAAACTGCAACGTATACAGAATGCGGCTGCCAGGTTGTTGACGGGTACAAAGAAATTTGATCACATCACTCCTGTGCTGAAATCATTTCACTGGTTCCCTGTGGAGAAGAGAATTGATTTCAAGGTGCTGCTTCTTGTATATCGTGCCTTGCATGATCAGGCTCCAGAATATATGGGAGATATGCTCCAGGAGAGAACAAATGTTCGAACACTGCGCTCTACAGTCTCCAGCCAGTTAGCAGTTCCTCAGAGCAGACTCAAAGGCTTTGGGGATCATGCTTTTAGTACTGCTGCCCCGAGACTGTGGAATGCTCTGCCAGGATATATCACTGATTGTAAATCTGTTGGTGCTTTTAAAAAATGTCTGAAGACACATTTGTTTAAATCTGCTTTTAACTAGGTGAAATTTATTTTCCTGTATATTTGTTTGTTATGTAAAGCACCTGGATCGGGCGCTATATAAATGTTTTATTAATATTATTATATCCAACTTAGGAAGGGGCCTACTGATGCACTCAAAGGTCATTAAACATGTATTGCTGCACAGGACTACCAGGTCAATTTTAAAACATGTCCCTGTTGAAGCCTATGGTGTCCAGAAGCCTATGGTGTCCAGAATTTGTATGTGCATGCCCAATTTATTTTACATATTATCACTTCAAATATATGAAAACATAGCCATTTAAAATCAAAGTTACTTCAAAATAAAGTAAAGTAGATTATAATTATCAACCTAATATATTTATCTAAAAGGAATATAGAACCTAAAAACCAAGATTGTGCAACTTTAAATGGAATTTAATCAATTACAATAAAGCATGTAGATGAAATTTTGATTTTGGATGTAGCCTAAGCCCCGTCCAAGCCGACGCCCGAGTCACCTACGACAGGCACACTCACGGGGCCCCCTGCCCGGCCTGGAACCGGTCTGTACCTAGGCTCACAGATCTTGAGAATTTGTACAAGGAATATTCTGATATATGTTTTTAAGGCATAGAGATTTGGGGGTGTGTGCCTGTGCATTCTGACAGACAAAAATACCTTTTAATGCCACTATAGCTCTCTAAATATTACTCCAAATGAACCAAATATGTTTTCATTGTAAGGAACATGACCCACAATGGTTCTATTGCAAGTTTCATGTTCGTACCTCAGATGGCTTGGTCATGGGACATGGTTGAAGAATGGGTCAATTTTTTTCCATACTGAAAACAATGCTAAATTATCTGAAAAATGGGATATTTTAATGCCACTAGAGCTATGCAAATATTAATTTAAATGAAACCAATTTGGTTACATTGTCAAGAGCATTGTCCAACATGGTTGTATTGCCAGTTTCATGTCTGTGTATCAAACGGTTTGGTCATGAGGCACTTTTGAAGTTTGGGTCATTTTCAATAAAAAATTGAGCCTCGGACATGGGTAAAATTAGCATATTTTCAATTTTTGAAGTCTTATAGTTCTAAAACTAATGTATACAGAGGCACGAAAAAAAATAGACATGTATTCTGTATATATATCAGGTGGTTTCTCAAAGATGAATCGTATAGGGACAATAATCATTTTAGGACCAGTCAAAGTAACAGTTTTGTGCTGTCTGTGCATTTCTGGTTGGGCAGTCATTAAAATAATCTGCCTAATTGATATGCCTGTAACTTCAACAAATGGATAGTGTGATGACTGTAAATTGCTTAATAAAATGAATGTAGTATATGGGTGATTCTCCAGAATTGGAGACCCGATTGTTGCATTAGTGTCAAAAATAAAAATGTATTCTGAACATCTATTGTATACTATTTATAAACTTCCAGGTGAGTGCAATCATCAACCAAAAACAAAAAATCACTACCACCACTGGTTTTGATGTAATTAGACTTAAAAAAATTTTGATGTAAAGAGTGTCCCGTGTGTTACAATGTGACACCACCATCATTTAAAGTTGCATGGTCCAATGGCACTTGAATTTTTGTCTTATTTTTTAGATAAATATATCAAATTGATCGTTACAAGCTACTAATCATTAGTCCGGAGTGATTTTGATTAAAGATGATTAGTTTTGAAGTAATATGAGCTGAAAGAACCAAAAATAATTTCGACAAGCTTGTCAAAAGTCCTGTGGCTATGACCCAGATGGTCGTCTCGCGGTGACCACGTGATGTGAGATGACCTGGAACCTTACAGGGCTGTAGGTAGGTATTTCTGTTTGGGTTGGTAACATTCTGGGACTGGATTAGTGCCATAGGCCCATATGGCACTAGGGTTTTTAACTAAATATAATGTGTGTCTGTTGTCTGCTTGTGTCTGTCTATGTATGTCTGTATGTATCTGTGTGTGTGTATTTCTGTGTTTCTCTGTATGTGTGGGTATGTATGTATGTATGTGTGTGTATGTATGTGTGTGTGTCTGCCTCTATCTGTGTGCGTCTGTCTATGTGTCTCTGTCTGTGTGTGTCTCTCTATGCAAAGTCAGGTCGGGTGTATGTGTGTCTGTGTATGTCAGGTGTGTGCATGTCTGTGTGTTTCTGTGTCTGTGTGTGCTGTCTATGCATGTATGTCTGTGTGTGTATATCAATGTGTGTCTGTGTGTGTGTGAATATGTGTGTGTATATGTATGTGTGGTAATGTATGTGTGTATGTGCGTCTGTGGGTATATCTGTGGGTATGTATGTGTGTGGCTGCCTCTGTCTGTGTGTGTGTCTCTCTCTCTGCAAAGTCAGGTTGGGTGTATGTGTGTCTGTGTATGTATGTGTGTGTATGGGTGTGTATGTCTGTATGTGTGTGTGTCTGTGTGTATGTATGTGTGTGTGTGTATGTGTGTGTCTGCCTCTGTCTGTGTGCGGCTGTCTATGTGTCTGTGTGTGTGTGTCTATCTCTGCAAAGTCATGTCGGGTGTATGTGTCTCTGTGTATGTCAGGTGTGTGCATGTATGTGTGTTTGTGTGTCTGTGTGTGCTGTCTATGCATGTCTGTCTGTGTCTATCTGTGTGTCTGTCTGTGTGTATATATATATGGGTGGTAATGTATGTGTGTATGCATGTGTGTATGTTAGTGTGTGTCTGTATGTATATGTATGTGTGTGTGTCTGTGTGTGTATGTCTATCTCTGCATGTATGTCTGTGTGTATGTCTGTGTGTGTCTGTCTGGGGGTGTGTGTGTGTGGCTGGCTCTCTCTGTGCAAAGTCAGGTTGGGTGTATGTGTGTCTGTGTATGTCGGGTGTGTGCATGTGTGTGTGTTTCTGTGTATGTGTGTGCTGTCTGTGCATGTCTGTCTGTGTGTGCCTATCTATGGGTGTCTGTCTGTGTGTGTATGTCTGTGTGTGTATGTCTTGTGTGTGTATGTCTGTGTGTGTATGTCTGTGTGTATGTCTGTCTCTGTGTCTCTGTAAAGTCAGGTCAGGAAACACACAGACATATACACACACATCCACCTCATATCCCCTTCCCCTCTATGACCCTGCACAGCAGGCCTACTTGGTTGGGGGGGCTAATGGGGTCACGAGATTGGCCTAATTGGTTAATGGCCTTCCTGCATAATGGGTGTTTCAAACTGAGTGTTCAAAGGGGTGAGGTTATAAACTCACTGGTTCTTCTGTATATACTGTCCCAAATCATTAGCTAATGCACCAGTATCTAAGTTGGATATATAGCATCAAATGTTGACCAGATTATGGGTATGGGACGTTGAAGTACAACAGGAAAGATAACTTTTATAGCACAAAGTGCAGTATCTACATTAAACACTGATCACAAAAAAAAACGAATTTAATTTGTGACACCGTAACGCACGTCCCATCACAAATAAAATGTTTTCCATCTTCTTCATATATAACAATGTTTTGTTGTGTTATCAAAAGAATTATTCCATATAATATACTCATTATATGTGTAGTTCCTTCAAAGCAGATCATATAGCGAAGTTAGTAGTTTGCGAGACAGTGTTACATGTGACACCAAAACACACAGGACAGTGTTTCATGTGACATTATCTAATGTGTTATATAATAATAAGAATTTAAATGAAAAAATAGTTAATTGCGTAGATAAGGAAGGTACGGAGAATAGGAGATATATCGTGAATAAAATTCCAAGGGATCAGGCGGATACGATTGAGCCCTCGACTGAATACAAGTCCATGACAGCTTTAAGGTACTCTTCCGAGTAGGATAGTAACATAAAGCCTCTTTTCCCTCTTTGGCGCTGCCTGGTAGTACTCCCACCAACACATGACAATAGCAACACTGCTCAAACTAATGGACTTCATACCGGTGAACAACAATCTCCTCGTTTTAGTAGTGTAGTAGAGTTCTATTGAGCGTAAAATTATGTAATCCTGGCTCTGAGAGAGTCCATTGACCTTAGATGACCCGTCCTAGGTCATCTAAGGTCAATGGACTCTCTCAGAGCCAGCATTACGTAATTTTATGCTCAATAGAACCCTACTATACTACTCATTTTGGCGCTGTGCCTACATGTGCACAAAAAACGTGACACGTCATGATTTATTGCAGATTATGTCACTTCCTATTGGAGTCCTGAGAGCATCCATGGTTGTGGGGGGGGGGGGGGTCATCTAAGGTCAATGGACTCTCAGAGCCAGGATTACGTATGCTCAATAGAACCCTACTATACTACTTGTTTTGGCGCCGTGCGTACATGTGCACAAAAAACGTGACACGTCATGATCTATAGCAGATTACGTCACTTCCTATTGGAGTTTCCATCTAAAACATCACCAATCTGTCTGATAGGATGGTTTGTTTAGTCTGTAGTCTTTCCTTCCCTCCCTATAACATATCAGTGCTCAAATATTGAATTTGTAAATTGTCTGGTCTGTATGTTACATATGTGACACGTTCAATAAAAATTGCTTTAAATCGGCCAATTTCTGATAATTCCAGATTATCTCTTATTATTTGAAAACATTATAGGTCATAGATTAAATCAAAGTATTACTGATTATGCATACCATGCTTGATAACTGATCAAACTAACGAACCATCTGTGCTGTCAGTGTGCCACCAACGGTATGCACAGGACAGGTATGTTTACAGCGATATTGTCATGTACCTATGCAATGTAAAAACTAAAAGTAGTGAAAAATATCTTTATTGATATAATCTTGCCAACATAAATGCAAATTGATTTAACTGTGCTTGAAAGTTTTCTTTATTTACAGCTTCAAAGATGGTGGGCACTCCAGTGCAAATTCATTGCTGCCATTTTTTGGTCAATTTTCCACTTTATTTAATTATTTCTACACCTTGCGGACGGAGTCTTTATGTGTCTGGTTTTGATTACTAGTGTTTGCTTAGTATATTCCCTATAGGTATATGAACAAATTGTTTTTCTGAAATTGTTTTGAAGAGTTTAGTGATTAATAATGAAGCACATCCCAACGGGTCTCCAATTCTGGAGAACTACTCATATACAAGTCAATTCCAGAGCCTTGATGGTATATTACTCTTACTTTTTAAGATATGGGTCCCTGAAAATGGCTTTTCGTCCTATTTTTACAAGTCCGAAATTAACCCCAATTTATTAAATCTTTAAATGTCTCTCACAACTAAACCGTTTGAGATATCTTGATGAAATAAAAACTAATAAATTTCAATATTGACCCTCTTTAATTTGGATGCAAAAGTGTAACACTATTTTGCATTAACAAAAATCATCTGTGATACCTACTTACAGCACTTTAGCAACAACTTCTGAGGCCAAACTGCTCAAAACAGTGACAAATAAACCAATAAATCAGTAAATAAGCACAGTGTAGGCAGTTGCAAGCCTTCTGTATGTAATCCAATATGGCCACCAAAAGTTGTCTTGTGACATCATTACACCCCCTCTAAAAAAAGGTTCTATTCATCTTTCAACTCCATTATCATATTGTCATCATCATCATCATCAAGCTGTCAGTTGCGATGCGACAAAGACTGCTTTCATTACTTGACTGCCACTCTCCATTTAGCTCTCTTATTTCATGAAACCTGCCAACAAAAGTGTTGAAGTGCTGCTGGCTTTTGCAAGTTACCAGCGGCACTCTCTCGGGGAGCAAATAGAGGTTTCACACCGACAAGAACATGTCCAGACAGGCGCAAAAAATTCGTCCCTGCAGTGGCTGGTCGGGAGATGTTGGGAGTTCCATACATCAACTGCCCTTAATTCTGCTATAGTGACATGGTTTTCTGTTTAGGGTTTGCTCCCTTAACCTTCGGCTCTGTCAAGAACCTGTACCACAAAACAGTGGTTTACGACTCTGCAGAGCAGGGGCGTCAAACTCCCTGAGGTATTGCAATACCTGCATACCTGCAGGTATTGCAGGTATGCATCATATTATACCATCATATTGTATAATAGTATTAAACAAACATAGAAATGTGTTTTACTTGAATAATAACATTATTAATTTGGTCTGAATTTTAATCGTTATATATCCAATGTCATTTGTAAGATCCCACCACAGTTTTTCTTTGCGAATAGAGGGAGTGCATGTGACGTCATCACTCAGCAGTCTGCCATCTTGGATTACGAGCACCCTCCCTAGCCATGTTGTGAATGCATACAGATGCAGTAAAACAGAGTTTTCTTGTGTTCTGGGAGGTTCTGGGCAGTTTACATCAACTGTGACTCTGTGTTTACTTACAACCCTTTAGCCTTAAGTTTAGGCTAGCAACAACTTCTGAGGTCAAACTACTTAAAACAGTGACAAATATTGAAATAAACCAACAAATCAGTAAATAAGCACAGTGTAGGCAGTTGCCAGCCTTCTGTATGTAATCCAATATGGCCACCGAAAGTTGCCTCGTGAGGTCATTATATAGCAATCAGGCTGTATCAGCAGTGACTTGAGGTGTTGATCTCCTCCCGACTCGTTATTTTATATTCAGTATCTCGCCCATGTAAGGATATATACACATACCGGCTTCGTGCGCATACAAATATACGACCGATAACGTGTGGATGAGATCGGCATGTGCACGATAGTCAGTATACACACGATCCGTGAATGCATACATTCAACTACCACTGCAACTTGTGTTCAGATCACAGAGCCAGTATATGGATTTGACGTTTTTCGACCATGTCCCTCAAACGATTTATATTTCGGGGGTTACACATATCATGCCTAGCTCTCCGCTTTTCAATATATGAAAATGAAATCGATTTGAGCGTGCAATACTCAGTAAGATTCATGCGATCGCCTACCTTCACAGTGCTAGTCCATCCTCCATTTTACCGTGGAGAAACCCTGCCCTCCAACAATGCTAACGTTTGTGAAAATCGTTTGGGGCCGTACAGTAACCGCGTTCAAACAAATGTCTCGTGTAGGATGTTGTCCAAATAATTCTATTTAAACTAATGGATGTCTGATTTGTGCTCTCCTATGACATTTGACTCAATCTGAGTCATTGAAAATGCGAACCGAATCTTTATTGTTCATGTTATTGGGGGCTTTTTATTTGCACCCACTCTGACCTCGTTTTCACCGGTTGACAGCAAGTGCCCCCAAAACAGGGGTTTCCTTCATGGCTTAACACTTTCTTATCAAACACAATTCCATCTTCAGTCATGCATCCATCAATTCCAATCGTGCTAGTATTTGCGGGATGTTGCAGCAATGTGGTGTTCCTTGAATACATAATCAAGTAAGTTACCGTTGCTAAGTTTGGCTCTAAAAGTTCATGAATAGTCTGTGGCTTAACGAACTAAATTGACACAATCAATAGACTAGAGTCACTAGTCTAGTCACGAGAGAATCTTCAACGGGTAGTTAACAGATTCAGCACTACCCAAAGATGGGGCGAATATTTTATCTAGGCTGCGGGAGTAACTAAATTTAAGCCGATCTATCATTAAGAGCTATAATTCACTACGCTGGAGACGGGACTAGTGCAACAAATTACTTTTATTTGTACAAGTTCAGCTCATTTAAATTTTAATCATTTTTCCAGCCGTCATCAATTATCAGACAAACAGCAAATATGTCTATGTCAACAAACATTTATCACAATACCACTATATTTTTACATAGTCCAAAATATTTTTATATGATACGGATACCATCGTATGACTCGTAGGTAATTTTTTTTACATTAACATTTTTCTTTAATAATATTTTATTTCAAGTTCCATAGTCCGATCGTGTTTGAATTTTTATCTTATGTTTTAGATAAATATATCAAATTGATCGTTATGACCTACTAATCATTAGTCTGGAATCATTTGCCGATTTGGATGAAAAATGGCTAGTTTTGAAGCAATTTGAGCTGAAAGAACCCAAAATACTTTTGACAAGCTTTCCAAAAGTCCTCTCGCTATAACCTGTGGTGCGGTTTGGGGTCTCCGTCGGTTTCAGCTCTACGCTGTCGCTCCTGCGCATGCGCCAAATTAGGCCGTCTTTCAAACTGCACAATGTTGTGGTATGAAACAATTAAAAGAATGTAAAAGCCCCCCCCCCCCCCCCCCCAATAAAACAAACAAGCCAGCCGCTGTGTGAATAGAGGTAGGAAATACCCCCCTACCCCCCAGCGATACAAAAAGAATCACCCCCCCCCCCCTTCTCAGATACAAAAAGAATTATTAAAATAATCCCCTCCCCCTCCCGAGATGACACTGACACTATAGTGACAGTAGGTACTCCAAAGTGGGCGTATATCATACTATATGGTGTCCGCAGCGTGAAATTTGACATATTTTATCCCTTTTTAAAACACTTCAATCTCCACTAATTCTGCTTCGTTTGAAATTAAAGCTTGTTCTTTTGTCTTTTAGAGTACCTGATTTTTAGTTAGCATTATGAAATAAATTAGAGTCAATGGAAACTTGATTGGGGGTACCATTGGCAGCTCTGTGCATGCTTGCCGAGTTTGTTTTTCGTCCAGTCTGAGCTACTTCCTTCCCTAAAATTGATACCATGGTGAGCACAGTGACCTGAGATAAAAATAACCACCAATGAAAGACAGAGAAGAAACTAGGCTTCATTAGCATATCAAGCATGGGTGTTTTTAAGTAGGAAATTTGATTGAACTGAAGGAGTGAAAACATTAAAGCTGTATTCACACGGGCGAGTTAAGACGCCTCACGTAAAACCACTTGCCTAGATCGCTTTACATTTGCCGTGTGAACGCGACCTGAGGCGTTTTATGCCTGAATCTGTTTAGATGAATCGTTTTCTGTAAAACGCTTCGCGAGGTGGTCTACAGGAACCGATCTAGGCTGAATCGTTTTATCTTGTCCGTGTGAACACATATGAAGCGATTTATGACGTCACACACATGCGCAGTCGAGACCTTGGTTTGTTGACTTTCCGGTCGATCAAAAGCGCATATTATATAATTTAGTCTATGACACTGCTAGCTGTGCACATATATTTTTTTCATCATTTATTTTTAGGGTTTCACTGCCCAGCAGAAGTTTTGACTGTTCCAAACCAATACGATTCAGTCCATACATATCTAGGTCGAACCCACACTCTCTCGGCCGACGTCGACGAACCCAAACTGGCGCTGGTTAGTATCGACTTGCTCATGCGCTGATATCGATTTCCGGCCCAAGTACTGCCCGTGTGAATGCGCTTCTAAAACGCCTCAGGTAAAACGCTTTGCCTAGATCGTTTTACTTTTTGCCCGTGTGAATACAGCTTATGACATCAATCCTCCTTGAAAATTGATCAGGATCATGCTGAAAATTATATCATCAGAAAGCTCAAGTCTTCTTCTACCTAATCAGAACAATATTTGGTTGAGATTTATATCATGCTCATCAAGGTTGGTCTGAGAAGTGACTGCTGCAAGAATGTGGCTATTGTCAGCTCGCGATGCCTAAAAGTGAATTTTGTCTTTGTTTCTCTGATCAGTTAGCAAATTATGTCATCATGTAGAGCTTTTAATTCTAGTTATTTTGGCATAAAGATTGCAGTGATAGGACAATTAGAACGGGAGTTATGCTATTTTTCTTAATTTTACTGAATTTATTATTGGTGTTTGCTGGAAATTAAGGAATTTAGCAAGTTTGACATGAAATTTCATAAAGAATACTAGTAGAGATGGTCTGTAAAAAAACTGAGCTCCTTATTTGTACTATAGAGAATGAGATTCTTTAATATTGGGCAGATCCTATGCAAAATAGCTTCCAGGTGGGACCCTAAAAACCAATATTTTGCTAATTTGGAAATGTGCACAAATCAGGGTGAAAAAATCAATCTTTAAACACTCATAACTTTGCAGCTATTCATTCGATCTAAATGATCTTTATATCATTGAGATCCGATTTAAAAGATCTGTACAGATATATAACTTGTAATACTGACCTGTTGAAAAACAAAATCACTTTGCAGTACCTAGTGACAGTATGAGTCCAGCGATTTGTGGCAATCGGTGACGGTTTGAATCTGGCTCGATTTTGACGCATGCGCAGAAGATGCTGTTGGATTTTGACGCATGCGCAGAAGCGATGCGTATAGCTGAAACCGACTGAGACCCCAAGCCACAACACCGGTATTGACATCTCGCGATGATCACGTGATGTGGAATGACCTAAATACAAAACCTATCCTGGGCCGTGTTCAGGGTCCGTCTCGGAGGCGCCCATGACGTCACGCTAGTCTGAACCACAAAGGCAGTTTCTTGTCTCGAAAATGGCCGCCCCCATAGGCGGCGGCCATTTGCAATCGAAATGCTGCGCTCTGATTGGATGAAACCACTGCATGCAGCGGCCATTTTCGAGGCGCTTTTTGTCTCCTATCTGAAAAGGGACGCGTCGCCGAGACGGACCCTGAACACAAATAGACCAAAAAGCACCGCCGAGACGTCGCCACGGCGTCTCCGAGATGGACCCTGAACGCGGCCCTGGTCACCTACTATTTTCTAGTGATGATGTCATTGCGCCATCATTTGTTTGTTGGCATATGATGTGCTGTGGGCTAACCTATTGATGTAAAGTCGTTGTAGGTCATGGGATTTGAACCCATGAGTTCGAACCATGTTTTTGAGCTGCATGGTCTGACGAAGCATTCTTTTTCAAAATCAAATCACATACTTACATTTGATCTCATATTTCCAACTCAGATGGGACAATGTTAGAGGGTCATTTCATTGTAAATGGGGCCTATGTATTTGTCAGTATGTAATGGTCAAAAACAATTATGGAAAGAGTAGAGGAGGTATTTTCTTGATAGAATTGGTATTCTTACACTTTGGAGAGATAGATATTAAAAAATTAAGGTCTAATGTGACATAGTATAAAAAAGCCAACCTTTTCATTCCAAAGATATGGTGTTTTAAAGGCCTGAATTTGTTACATTGAGAATGTGGACTTTTCTACAGCCTACTAGACCTTTATTATGTTAGTCAATGAAATAATAAAAGGAGACTATTACTTGAAATAAATGTTCATCTTGCATGCATATATATTGTTTATATCTAATATTCCAAGGTGATTAAACTGGTTCTGGAGATAACTGGTGTGTTCCCTGCTTGTTTCCTGATTGTTTTGTCAGGGAATATGCTATTCTGTGAATACCAGAGCTTCAACAAGAAAACCATTGGTACTGTTGCATGTGCAAGCATATTTTGGAATAGTAATATAATTGTCCTACTAAGCTGTATGGAAATTAAATTGAAGTCCCATGTTATTTTTGGTGTCCCCTTCTAAGTTCTATTCTGTTACATCTACAAATCAAAATTTGGGAAGAAGATAATCATCCTAATTCCTATGCAGATTTCTTCACAGTGGATTTCTATACTTAGGGGATCACAACATACAAATGAATTGTTTCATGCAATAAATTTTCTTAAATAATTGTTTTCATTAATAAATCTATACTTGTTGATTAATAAGTCTACACTTGGGGCTGGCTACTCAATTAGTTCTTGTTTTTCTGACAAAATGGTAACCTCAATGGTAACCTCTTTTCCTTCACATTACCAGTATATATATGGACAAGAGTTGGCTACTCGGTGAAAGAATTAGGAAAATACACAATATTCATTTGTTACCCTCATGTCACACCTTGGGCCCATTTACCATGAAACAACCCGAGACTGAAAATCTGTAGATACCCAGTTTTGTTGTGTGTGTATGTTTTTTGTACATCAGTTGATTAAGCTGGTGAATTTTCAGTCACAGAAAATTTGATCTTCCTATTTCCCCTCCTCCTCACCCTATCCTAGTTTAACCGTTTGTACGGTGTAATAGTGGCAATTTATCTTTTAATTTTTTTTATGCCATGTTTTCAGTCATGTAGTATCTCAGTTTAGCCAGTAGCCATATTTTATGGTTTACTTTTTTGATAGTATTTGTTATGCAGAGGTCATAATTTAGGTGTCTGTCTAGATCCACTCCCAAATATCGGTAGTTGTCTGCTTGTTCCAGTTCGGTGTTTCCCAGAAGACACTTTATTTTAACGTTACTAGTTAGCCTGGTACCAAATAGTACTGTTTTTGACTTGCTGTTGTTTATGGTTATCCTATTTAGTTGGCACCACTCAATTAGTTTTTTTAGTGTCAGATTCAGTTTCGTTTCTATTTCTTCGATTGTTTTGCCTGCAGCATATACCACCGTATCATCTGCATATAGTTGGATGTTTTCAATTTCTAGCCAGTTGTTTAGATCGTTAATATATATGAGGAAGAGAAGTGGCCCCAGGACTGACCCTTGGGGTACTCCACAAGTTATCGTTTCCTCATTGGATATGGATCCATTTAGTGTGGTGCATTGCTTTCGGTTTTCTAGATAGCTCGCTAGCCATTTTCCTGTTACTCCCGTTATTCCCATTTGGGTTAGTTTGCTCCTTAGGATAGGGTGGTCTACCGTATCAAACGCTTTGCTGAAGTCTATGAACGCTACACCGACTAGGTTCTTTTTATTGATACTGTTTGCAATATCGGTTATTAAGTTAGCAATTGTTTTTATTGTCGAGTGGTATTTTCTGAAACCGCCCTGTTTACTGTTTAATATTTTGTGTTCATTTAGGTGGTCCATAATGTCTATGCATTATTTTTTCCATTAGTTTACCAGGCAGTGGGAGTATGGAGATCGGTCTATAGTTTCCCAGTACCTGTTTATCCCCTCCTTTGTGGAGCGGTGTTACTTTGACTAGTTTCTAGAAGTCCACATAAGTACCTTCTGCAAACGATTTGTTGTAAAGCTCACATAAAACATCTGGGATGCATCCGAATGGATCTTTCAATACTATACTTGAGGTATTTTCAATGCCTGAGGGCTTGTTGCAATCAATTGATTTTATGAGCTCACTTATCTCTTTTATTGTGGTTGTGCAATCTCCAATGTCGGTGTTTAATATTAGTGAATAGGCTATCCATTTACTATCCCATGTTGAATTTGCAAATTCCAACCTAGATGTATCATATCAGAAAAAGGTTTCTATTTGACTACGTAATAACATATTATATTATTAATTTAAATGATATTGTGTTAATTTAAATTCCAGTCTTAATTTAAAAGCCCCAAAACACCCGAAATATATATATACATGTATATATATATATATATTTTACCTCGGTACTAAGCCCCTGGCTAGCCTCAGACTAGGGAGAAGGAAGCACATCCGGGTCCAGCAATTAGCATAAACAACTCATGACGGGAGGACGTTCGTTGAGTTGCTCCGGCAAATTTAGTCTACAACAAGTAATACACTGTAAGTATTGGCAATAACTGTGGTTTAGCTTGTTTATGATGCATTATAGCATCTATGTTGGAAAGTTCAGAACTTTCTTAGGTCCATTTTGGACTAGATTAGTGTTTTTACAAAACACGGATAGAACTTTGCAGTTTTTCCTTTGTCTTAGGAAACGAAACCGATACTCCTTTGTTCTATCGACACCTGTTTACACACTGGTAGAGATGTTGGCGTTAGTCTCATCTCCTGTGGAGATTCTCTCGGACCCTAATAGAGGGTCTCGTTGGGGATGATCCTGGGTTTCTTTTATGGATTCCCCATATAATTCTTTGGGCGCTCCTCCGAATTTTGTAGCATTTTCTCCAACTTGCTGGCGCAGTAGTCGCAGGAGGGAGAAGTGTATGAAACAGAGAGGTGGGCGGGCCGATACACTGGTCCCGTCCCCGCGTTTGGTTTCGGTCTTTGACCCCCAACCTACGCCAAATATTTAGCTTCTCACGCCTGTGTTAGGAGGGTTTAAATACGTTCATTAACACCACTGAATGTCCAATTTGGTTTTAAGCAACTCATTGTGATGTTTAGTCAACATACAGGTTACTGATCAATTTCAATTGTTTCAGTTTTCCGATGGCAACGTAGTGGAGTAAGGCGGTGCCGTCAGCAGCGGAAGGCCGTGCAGCAGTGCGCTCGTAGGATGAGTACGACTCATCGCCGGTGTTGTCGGCTATGCCTTCGCCTCAGCCCGGGGCATTCATCCCTTCTGATCCGGAAGGAGAGGCCGCACCTTTCCCCACGGGGCCAGCGGCGCCCGATTGGGAGGCCCGATGGGCAGCTATGGAGAGCCATATTCTAGCCATTCAAGCGCCCCTTTCCTCTAGGAAACGTCCCTTACCGGTGCTCCACGACGAGTCGGAATGGGAGGATTTTTCGGAGACAGACTCGGCATTGGAAATGAGGGCTGCTCCCCTTCCTCCAAAACGGAGGAAGAAAGCGAAGAAACAGGCGAGTTCCTCGGGTGATGACTTCACAAAAGAACGGAGGAAGGGTGGCCAGGGAAAGAAAGGGAAGCCGAAATCTAAGAAGAAAAAGAAGAAGAAAGATTCTTCTTCTGACTCCTCTACAAACTCCACATCAACAGAGTCTGATTCGGACACCCAGTATGAGGGGGTGTTCGCGCAGATTGGAGGTAAGGTGGCCAAGAAGGTGGAGAAGCCTAATGCCAAGCGTATTAAGACCACTACGCTAATGAGAGAGAACATAAATGGCCATTTCCGCACTTTCAAGCCAGCGGAAGTAATAGCTAAGCTCGGAGAAGAGCTAACTGGCATAAAGGGCGTTCCTAAATCCATCATCAAGGAGATGGACAGGGACGTCAACATGACTGAAGACCCGTAAGCGGTTTGAGGGAGTCATGTATATAGTCCACAAAGCAGTTCTGGGCACGTTCACAGCCATAGCCCCGGTTGCTAACCGTATGCAGCGTGAGAACAAGTTCTCCTCGCTGGCGAAGAGTATGGACAAAGGTATATCCATGCTGACAGCAGAAGGCAACTACCTATCATACCGATGATTTGAGAATGTATTCAAGTCGGTATGTACGGATGCTGGGAAAGAGGTGACACGCTCTAAAAGGTAACTGACAATGATGGGAAAGAGTATACCCTCTTTCTGGTCCCAGAGCCCATTACGGGTAAACCGTTGGATAAAACCAAAATGTTCGGGGGCCAACTTCAGTATCTATTTAAGGAGGTGGAAACGGCCGCGAAAAGTGGGAAGAATATGGACGGCAAGAAGAAGCCTGACAACCCACGCTTCAAACGATCCCGAGGGGATTTTCGATCACGCCGCCCCACCAGAGGGGGGCAGACCCGGCCAGAGCTACGGCCAACCGTTCCGGGGAAGGGGAACCCGGCCAGAATGGAACGAAGGAAGCGGCAGCCGACAAGTCGGCTGGGGTTACAACCCGAGCAGACCGTTCCCCAGGCAAGGGAACCGATAGAGACTACCACGCAGACTCAACCAGCCCCGACAGTCTCCAAAACAACTCAAACTCTTGTAAGCAACTTTGAGGCAGGGAACATTAAGAATAATGTCGATCACTGGAGAGAAATTACGACAGATGCTGATATTTTAGATATTGTGCAAGGTGTTAGAATCCCCTTTACTCAGTTGCCAGTACAAGAAAGGATTCCCTTTCCATATGAAATTGACTGACTCAATTGAACGGGTGGCACTGACAAAGCAGGTTAAAATATTCTATGATAAAGGTATCGTAGAAAAGGTACATGTCTCAGGGGAATTTATTTCCAATATTTTCTCTCGCACAAAACGTAATGGGGAGGTTCGAATGATCTTAGATTTAACGATATTAAACAAAATGGTCGAATACGACATTTCAAAATGTTCTCATTAGAAACAGCACGTGATCTGATTACACCAGACGCGTGGTATTTGGAACGATCAACTCTATGAGTTTACCTGCATGCCCAATGGCTTGGCCTGTGCCCCCCCCCCCCCCCCCGTTTGTTTACCAAACTTTTGAAACCGTTTTTTTCAATAATGGCTCGAAAGGGCATGTAATGTTCCCATATATAGATGATTCGTTTATTATGGCACAAACTAAAATTGGTTGTGCAAACGAAGTAATTGAATTATGTTCGTTACTTACAAAACTGGGTTTTTATGTACATCAAGATAAGTCAGTATTCAAACTGACAAAAGAGCTTAAGTGTTTAGGTTTTACCTTAAATACAGAAAAGTTAACGGTCTCTATAACAGAACCGAAACTAGAAAAGTTTAGGGTTACAGCGACCCAGATTCTTAATCTTACAAAGCCAAAGATCAGGCAGGTCGCCGTTCTTATCGGCATAATGATATCGTACGCACCCGCTATTCTATATGGGAAAGTGTATATCAAATCACTAGAAATAGACAAAAACTTAGCATTAGCACGTACAAAGGGCAATTTTGAAAGAAAAATGTTTATTTCCAAAGAAGGTTTAGAAGATATAGACTACATCACAGTTCCAGCGGTGCGGTGCATTGTGGGATGGGTCAGAGCAAAACAACCCCCCCCCCCCCAAAACCACATGGCACATGCTAATACACTGGGTGCAGCTATGAAATGTGCTAGTTTCAGCTCATCTCAGCTCTTGTTTGAAACATAGAATACTAACTAAAAATATATATATAATAAATTAAGATATTAATCTGTTATCCAGCACTGCATTTACATCAATATAATCAGCACATCTTATGCCATGTGCATTTAGATTTAGAAAGATCTAGGCACTCAGACTAGTGTTAGAGCCACAGCAAGAGTACTCAATGCATTGTCAATGGCAGTTAGTAATCTCCATACAGAAAAAGTAAAATATTGATAAAACCACACCACCTAGGCACAAACCGCTTGGAACACATATAGAAAACAGGTTCAACAAAAAGATTATATTAAATTGATAAGGTTAGGGTTTGGGATTTCTATTAATTTTGAATAAAACTGACATTTTTCAATGCGCGTATAGGCAAACTCAATGGCCGTACTCCTTTGCTTTGCTCCCAAGGCCGTTTTCAGCGCATGCGCAGTCGGAACCGTGATGTAGTCTATTAGGTGGTGGATGAAACATATAGAAACATCACCTAACCCTATTCGTATGGCAGAACCGAATACTATAGTTACCACTGATGCTTCATTAGAAGGATGGGGCGCGCATCGAGATGGAGTGGCAACGGGAGGCAGATGGCTAGTTAATGAAATCTCAGATCACATTAATGTCTTAGAACTGCGGGCCATTTATCTAGGGCTACGTAGTTTGGTTAAAATACCAAAATCCCATGTCAGAATTTTAACTGATAACACCACAGCCATGGCATATATTCGCAACATGGGTGGTACAAAATCTGAACCGTGTAATCAATTGGCCAAACTAATTTGGGGCTGGGCACAGACTCAACAAGTTTGGTTAACAGTGGCACATATTCCAGGGTCACAGAATAAGTTTGCATACCATAAGAGTAGGAAATTCCACGACCATTTAGAATGGTTATTGGGCACATATTTTTAACCATATTTGTGACAGATGGGGGATCCCCGAGATTGACCTGTTTGCATCACGTAACAACAATAAGCTAGCCCAATATGTATCCTGGCATCTCGAACCGGATGCATGGAAGGTAGATGCATTTGCGTTAAAGTGGGAAAATAAATTTTTCTGTATTTTCCCACCATTCAGCATTATCAGCCGAGTGGTCAGGAAGATCGGCATGGAGAAGACACACGCCATACTGATAGTCGCCCATTGGGACACACAACCCTGGTTAGTAGCAGTAACACACCAAGCAAAAGACTATATACGATTCCCAAGAAAACGAGGGAATCTAACACACCACGGCCTGTTGGCGGTCCAAGGAGACGTGTCAATGACACCCCTTTTGGCATTCCTTTTTTGAGAAACCACTTATAGGAATTCGGACTAGACAAAATTACTGAAGAAAGAATAATATCACATGCGTGGAGGCCAGGAACAGTCAAAATGTACACCACATATTTAAGAAAGTTGGGGGTACATTGTTTGTTGATGAAAGTGAAACCAGCAAATCCATCAATTGCACAGGTGGCATGTTTTTTACATTCCTTAGAAGACGAAGGACTGGGGTTTGGAGCCATTAATGTGGCAAGATGTGCCTTATCCATCATTCTTCCAAGGATCGACGGCGAGACAATCGGGAAGCATAGAGTGATTCATTGGTTGTTAAGATCCGTGTATGAGAGGAATCCCCCAAAGCCAAAATATAGTCTGTTTTGGGATGTCTCGATTGTGTTTAAGTTGTTTAAGGCGTGGCCTCACAACTTCCATTTAGATGTTAAACAATTAGGATTTAAGGTTGCAGTCTTGTTACTACTGGTAACCGGACATAGAGGACAAACAATTGTCGCGTTATCTCTCAATGGACTGGAGATTGATAAGAAGCAGGCGACGTTTGATTTGGCGCAATTGTTGAAATCAAACAGATTGGGTGACCCGTTATCCACGGTTCACTTAGATTATTTCCCCGAGGATCGGAAATTATGTGTTGTGTCGGCCATTCGGGCGTATATATCCAAGACAAAAGACATAAGGAACTCACAACAGCTTTTAGTGAGCTTTATAAAGCCACACAAAGCAATTTCAAGAGCTACCCTCGCCAGATAGACGATAACGGTGTTGAAATCAGCGGGAGTGGCAGGGAAATACGCTCCCCATTCCACCAGAGGTGCCATGGTTTCCAAGGCACGATTGCTGGGGATCTCAGTAAAGAGGATCCTGGCGCATGCGGGCTGGAAGACGGCTAAGTCGTTCGCAAAACATTATAACAAACGACTAGAAAAGCCCAGTGGCCTGGCCAAGCGCTTGCTCGCCAATTAAGAATGAGGTGAGAAAAAGTTTTCAATATTTGTGAAAGTATAATACAATGTAATAAAAAGATGATAATAATCAAGGATAAAATTGAATTACGTAAAAGTCTCCCTAGCCTGAGGCTAGCCAGGGGCTTAGTACCGAGGTAAAATAGTATAGTTATACCAATCTTACCTGGGTATAGATGATGGATAACTGTTGTTTTCCCAAGGTATAAGCCTCGGATAGACGTGGGCTAGGGCCCGCCCTCCACACCCTGCCACGTCTATTCCGTTATTGTACCATTACAGGAAAATCATAGTATCCATTGTATTGAAACGTCATTTTTATCCTGAATAAGTAGGTAAAGATTGCTGGACCCGGATGTGCTTCCTTCTCCCTAGCCCATGTCTATCCGAGGCTTATACCTCGGGAAAACAACAGTTATCCATCATCTATACCCAGGTAAGATTCGTATAACTATACTATATATATCCATGAATAAAAAGTAAACCCTAATTTTGAATTAAAAGTAACATTAATGCGAAAAATAAGACATTTAAAAGAAAAACGACAACAACGATTATGAGAGGCCAATCTCCTGGTCCCCACTCCCTTCCCTGCGTTCTTCCATGTCTTTTCTAGTTCTCATCGGAATAAATCTACCAAATAAAACCAGTTAGCTGTCCAACCATTCAATCCAGCTGTCAACATTGCTGTAATTAATATTTTTGACCACACAAATGATATATTGTATCTTAAATTTCAGAAAATGATTCAAAAACCAAAAAGCTACCCTGTTGCTAGATAACAGGCAATTTGTTTTAAATTGCCTGGCAAGTGGGCTCAACTTGTTGATATACATAGCAACTAATGATACTGGTTCTGAGATTCAACATTAAATTCAACCGAAATTTTCAATTAAACTGCCCAAAATATGCTATTTAATATCAAACAATATGTCCATATATATATTATTTTAATAGGCAAGGGAATCAGGAATATCACCTATTATTCTGATAATTCAGCGATATCGCCGCCATTTAAGTGGCTCGGCTGTCAATGCTGAAATACACCATTACGCTGCTATGTATGTTTAGACCATGTACCTATTTATTAAATAATAATAAAATAATAATGAATTTGTCAAATAAATCCAAATAATCCAATGGTTTTCTCCCAAATGTCAATGGTCATGGCGCCAGTTTAACCGTTTGTACGGTGTAATAATGTTCCGATTGTAAAATCGGTTCTGGTGGCAAATGGAAACAAGTGACCAGTAGATTATGATGATTTGGTATTTTATTAATGATTTGAAATAAAGAACAGTTGTATATAATGGTATATTGAATATAGAACCGAATAATTAGAAATAAAGCCTCACAGGCTAGCCAATAGACGTGCCCGAAGGCACCACCTACTGAGGAAAGGAAGAACTAGTCCTTTCTCAGCACCTGTAGGCCCATGGAGTGACCAAGTATAAAACAAATTTAAGTCATTGGTTTGACTCGACCAGGATTCAAACATGGGGGTTCGAATTCCATGACTTACCAAAATGGGAGGCGGGTGCTCTAGTTGTTCAGCCACTTTATCTGGCTTCATAGAACTGCCTCACTGGGAGACCAGACCAATGGCACGTGATTCAATTTCCCACTCAGCCACATGATCATATATTTAATTGTAAGTCACATAGCACAATTAATCAAAGTGGGTATACTATTATTATTATGACCATGCAACTATTATTATTATTATTATTATTATTATTATCATGCAACTTTATATCAAGCCAGGCTATGGTGCCAGCAATACTACCACTGGATATCCTAGAACCTGACTAGGTACTTGAAATGAGGGTCAAGGCTAATGATGCCACAAGATTGACCTAATTGGTTAATGGCTTCCCTTTGTGTTGGCTTTCTCGAAATAGATGTCTGTAGTAAATTCACTGATTATTTATATATGCTGTCCCTAATCATTAGTTAATGCACCAATATCTAAGCTGGATATATATAATCAAATATAGATACAAGTTTTGGTTTTGAAACATAAATATTTCATCGGACCATGCAACTTTAATTAATCTTCTGTCAGGTAAACTCCTCATAACGGCGAACTCGGGTATGTGCAGATAGAGGGGGTGTAATGATGTCACAAGACAACTTTTGGTGGCCATATTGAATTACATACAGAAGGCTTGCAACTGCCTACACTGTGCTTATTTACTGATTTGTTGGTTTATTTGTCACTGTTTTGAGCAGTTTGGCCTCAGAAATTGTTGCTAAAGTGCTGTAAGTAAGCACATTTGATGTAAACTGCCCAGAACCTCCCAGAACACAAGAAAACTCTGTTTTACTGCATCTGCATGCATTCACAACATGGCTAGGGCAGACCAGACGGGATGGCCGAATGAGCTAGAGTGTCAGTCTCCCGTGCTGGTAGATGGTGGGGTCATGGGTTCAAACCCTGGTCGAGTCAAACCAATGACTTAAAAATTGGTACTTGTCGCTTCCTAGCCAGGCGCTCGTAATTATTAGGACAGGGCAAGGACTGGTGTGCTCAGTGTCAGGATAATGTGACTGGGTGGGATACCATGTCATGGTGCCGGTGGCCTGATTTCCCAGTGGGATAGCACTATAAAGTCGCCATGAGTGCACACTGTCACAAGTCGGTACCCGTCCTGATATGACCAAACAACAAACAAACATGGCTAGGGAGGGTGCTCGTAATCCAAGATGGATGACTGCTGAGTGATGACGTCACGGGCACTCCCTCTAGAGGCCTACATGTATTATTAAATATTTTGTCAATATACCATTTTTTACAATTGTTTGTACTGGTCAGCACTTATTATCCGAACATCACAGTGCTCGGGGGCCCCTGCCCACATATTTTAAGCTACTACATAAGACTATGGGTATGTTGGCTCTATATTGATAAATCTACTGTTGATGGGTTTGAGTATATTAGGGTCAACCAAGAACTAAGAAGCATAAATTTGGGAGTGTCTGAGGTGCTTCCGAGAAGCCCTTTCTGTCCACGTACTGGTAGAGCGCGGTCGACCTAGCTCCCACACTCCCCTTACCGAAGCACCTCCTTTTGCACTCGCTTGCGCTCCCCCTCTCCGCAGGCTCTGGAGAGCGATCAAGTCAGGGGAATGGTGCCCTGCCAACTTCAGGGCCAGACGGATCGCCTTTAGAAGGGTCGAGGCTAGGGGTGGCTCGCCGTCCAGGTGCAAGAAGGTAGGATCGGTGGGTCCGACGGCTGTGGCTCTCCTGTATCTCTTTCAGGCGTGGACTGGATAGCATAAGGAACCAGATGCACAAGGCAACTTCACCGTGTAGACGTCTTCCCCTAGCAACAGGAATGGAAAAAGAAAGATTCGTCTTCTTGTGTTCAAATATCATCTGTTAGCTCCGGTGTAGTAAGTTCAAAACACTACCCCACAAAAACACTACGGTAGTGTTTTCAACCTAGGTTCAAAACACTACGGTAGTGTTTTTAACCTGGTTGATGGTAAGTTCAAAACACTACTGTGGCCACGCTCAAAACACTATCCTTAAGTTCAAAACACTACCTTTAAGTTTAAGTTCAAAACACTACTCTATTTTCTTAGGGTGGAGCAGTATGTAGTAATGTGGGTCAGCCGGTTGCTGGATGTTGTTTAACGTCCTAGCATCATCTAAGGTCATATCAGGACGGGTATCGACTTGTGACAGTGCACACTCATGGGACTTTGTCTCTGTGTCTGTGTGTGTGTCTCTGTGTCTCTGTGTGTGTCTCTGTGCTTGTGTGTGTGTCTCTTTGTCTGTGTGTGTCTCTCTGTGTGTGTGTCTCTGTGTGTGTCTGACTCTGTGTCTCTGTGTGTGTATGTGTCTGTGTGTGTGTCTCTGAGAGTGTGACACACATGCAGACACTCTCCCTCCCTCCCTCCGTCCCTGCCTGCCTCCCTCCCTCCCACACAGAGACACAGAGACACCGAGAGAGACACACACACAGACACACACACACAGACACACAGACAGACAGACACACAGAGACACACACATAGACACACACAGACAAAGAGACAGAGACACAAAGACACAGTGACACACACACAGACACAGAGACACACACACAGAGACACACACAAAGACACAGAGACACACACAGACACAGAGACACACACACACATACACAAAGACACAGTGACACACACACATAGACACACACATACACAGAGACACACACAAAGACACAGAGACACACACAGACACATAGACACACAGACACATAGACACACACAGAGACACACACATAGACACACACAGACAAAGAGACACACACAGAGACATGGAGATAGACACAGACACACAGAGACACAGAGACACACACATAGAGACACAGAGACACACACACAGAAACACACGCAGACACACACAGAGACACAAGAGATAGACACAGAGACACACATACAGACACAGAGACACACACACACAGAAACACAGAGATACACATAGACACACACACATACACAGAGACACACACACAGACACACACAGAGACACACACACAGACACAGAGACACACACGGAGACACAGAGACACACACACAGAGACACACACAGAGACACACACATAGACACAGAGACACACACAGGGAGGGAGGGAGGGTTGACGTTCGTGGTGCACACGCCGCAGCGCTATCAGCGTATACTACTAATACGTGCTTCAAACGCCGCAGCACTATCAGCGTATACTACTAATACGTGCTTCAAACGCCGCAGCACTATCAGCGTATACTAATACATGGTGCACACGGCGCAGCGCTATCAGCGTATACTACTAATACATGCTTCAAACGCCGCAGCAGGGTCAGCTAGTGTTTTGAACTTGGGTAGTGTTTTGAACGTACGTAGTGGTAGTGTTTTGAACTTGACAGTAGTGTTTTGAACCTAAGTTCAAAACACTACCGTCGTGTTTTGAACGTAGGTTCAAAACACTACCGTAGTGTTTTGAACGGCGTAGTGTTTTGAACGTCCTACACCGGCCCAGTGAGAGTAATAACATGTTTTTTGAATCATGAAAAAAGACCAATAATATCCAGAGCTATGTTAGAAAATGTGATATTTGTCTACATTAGAATTGGGGAAAAAATAAGGACCTTCAGCCTATGTCTTAAGTATAGGAAAGAATGGGTCTCCATGGACCAGGAATATCACGATTTCAGACAATAAACGGAATATTTAAGATTATATAGTCAAATACAGATATATGCTGTTTCGCATATAGGGTGAGGGTGAGTCATAGTCGGGTGAGTCAGTTTGTTTGTGTGTTGTTTTACATCCTAGCAACATCTAAGGTCATCAGGACAGGTATAGACTTGTGACAGTGCGCATTCCTGGCGACTTTATAGTGCTGCCCCACTGGGAGACCAGGCCACCAGCACCATGACCTGATATCCCACTCAGTCACATTATCCTGACACTGAGTCAACCAGTCCTTGCACTATCCTAATAATGCCGAGTGCCTGGCTAGGAAGTGACAGGTATCAATTTTTATGTCGTTGGTTTGACTCGACCAGGGTTCAAACCCATGATCCCATGGTCTACCAACACGGGTGAGTCGGAGTCGGGTGAGTCAGAGTCGGGTGAGTCAGAGTTGGGTGAGTCGGAGTCGGGTAGAGAGTCAGTGAGAGTAGAGTAAGGCCAGTGAGGGTAGAGTAAGGCCAGTGAGGGTAGAGTAAGGCCAGTGAGGGTAGAGTATGGCCAGTGAAGGTAGAGTAAGGTTGGGGGTGGGACGAGATGGTGTCTTGTATCGGAGACACTGGGCGACCGGGGGGGGGGGTGGGCAGGCAGGGGATGAGTGGGTGCAGAAGGGTACACACCCAGCCTGACCCAACAACAAATAACTCCTAACATTGCAGTCGCAAAATCACAATGTTGTGGTCAATTTTAGTGCCACATACAGGATCAAATAAGATTTTGAATCCTTATTTCATGAGCTTTAAAATGGTTATAAGACTTACTGCATATTCTGATCCTCGAAGTTTGCACCCGCAATCATAGTTTATCATTTAAACTTGTCCACATTTAAACTTGTCCACTATAGTAGGCCTAGAGAATCTGTCGGTGGACCAGTGTATACCCCTGCTAATGAGCTACTGACCTAGACTTGACCCAGATGCATGCTGCTTTATCTACAACCCGAGATCAGGGCTGGGAGACGGGGTGTGCCCTCACATACAGCCCGTGGGCATGCCCGAGTTGTTAGGTCAAGGAGTATCACATGACGTACTTCCAGGGTTATTTATAATAGTAAATATATATCTATATACAAACCCTTTGACTCCATAATAGATATATTATTTCTGGTTACATGACAGTTTATTGCATGACGATCCATGAATAACTCAGAGAGTTATGATGAATAGTAGTCCATACGGTCGGGATGTGCAGAGCACCGACCGCTTATAGTGCATAGGTTCACACGGCGTCGGTGTTGCCATGCGCATTGCTACTTCCCCTCCAATCTCGCGGTCTTGAATGACCTGCCCTGTATGAAGAGACTGTTCGTCCGCACGCGCACATCCACACCCCAAAGGACATTGTCGACGTCGCCCGATCTCGGTGTAAAGAACAAATTGCATTGACGTAAGAACATGAAATAGGCTAATAAGGTCACAGCTATTAGGACATCGGCACCTCTCCCTGCTTTCCTAAATACTCTGATTATAGCTTTAATATCACCTACTGTTAATGGGGGAGCCTGTACTGGCACATGTACACTGAGTTTAGATACCCCTCTTTTCATCAGGTATACCAGATATGTATCAAAGGCCTTAACGTTCCCCTTATGCAGTAGCATCCAAGTTCTTACGCCGCTAGCATAGTTTTTGACTGCCTCTCGGGATTTGAGTTTTTTCGACAGGTAGGCTATATAGTTCAGGATGTCGTCTCTTTTTGGATTATATATATGTCAAAATTATTAGTCATAGCAAATCTATCATAACTACACCAGAAATTTCTTATTTTTCCATGTTCCCGAGGGTATCCCTACTTTTACAAATTCAAGGATTCTGTTCGACAGCTGGTAATTCAAAACCAGACACAGATAGTCACTTGTTGGGCTAATAAATTTATTAATCAGGCTTAATCAATTTTTACAAGAGCCTTTACAATTCTATCACTGTACAACATTAATTGAAGCTTCATACATCAGTACAGATGATTCTGTCATACTGTCGAAGCACACCAGGCACACACACACACACACACACACACACTTGCAATACATTTTTACACATTTAAACATGGGAAAATAATAGGACCATCTAGCTCTCAGCTCTATTGAAGTTAAATTCATAATAAATGGGAGGGTGTGATGGTTTTAATTTTTATAAGGCAGAACTTGGGTCTGTCTTGATCAAGCGTCAGGTAAGGAATGCCCTAGCTTTCAAATCTACCACCGGAAGTTAATTTCGACCGTGGCTACGGAATGCTACACTATACGGTATCTATGGTATGCATCACTGGAGCCCGTAGTCAGAGTTTTGAATTACGCATGTTACCGGCAACATGTACAATGATGACCTAGGAAGAGAGGCAAATAAGGACGATCTTCCTAGGTCAAGGTAACTTAATTTTATACTTTAAGCGAGGCTGCGGGGAACAGCTGATTAACATATATTTTTGACAAGCTTAGGTTTTTACACATCTCAATTGCTTTAATTTTTTCTGCTTGAGTTATGTGGTATCTGCTTAATGTGTCGGCTAATACGAGGTCTTTTCCTGGCTTATGCTTTATCTGTATGACACAGGTATGTTCCGCCGAGAATCGTATTTCTCTCTTGTAGGTGTACATAAGACTACCTGACTCTAGAACTAGGTTTGAGGCCTCATTATCTGTATTTATAATAATTTTGTAGTTTTCAATGTTTTTTTGGGTTAATGCGTATAGAGCTGCTCCTAAGTTAATTACTTCTAGTTGTGCGGTGTGGAAATATTTCTTCAGGAGTTCAAGTGAATATTTCTCTGTAAAATAATTTATTTTTGAGAAGGCACCCCCCACCCTACCATGCAAGAATCACATTCTATTAGCCACTCCTCTACTGGCGCAGGGCGCAAGAGGAGCCACCCATTTGTCCTTTTGGCATAGTCTCGAAACCAATTTATATCATCTAGCACTTCTTTACATGTTTCTATTTTGTCTAAATCTTTTCCTCTTAGAACACTACTATTATTCACCATGTCTAAATCTTTTAACTTCTCTCCATTTACTTTTCTTTTATCGTTACTGTCTTTCAAACTGTTGGTTACTATGAAAATCCAGTTCGTTGTCGATATGTTACCATGGCAACCCTCCAAACTGACTTTTTCCCGCTTCAAATTTGAAATAGTAGCTCCACTCTTAACGGCCATTTGAATCTCTACCCTCTTGCCCATTAAACCTGGTATAATCCTGGGTCCTTTTGTTATTGCAATCAACCTCCCTGTGATAGTTAACTTTGTTACAAACTTTTAGCACACCAGCTGCAGCAGTGACAGAACATGTTGTGGGATGACCCGTGAGACGTAAAGAACCCACAATTCCCTCCCTTATTCCATTCTTCACACGGCTTGCCGTCCACTGATTCATTAACGAGTGGAACAATTTACCATTAGAGACAGTCAGTCCTAAGGCTATGAACATTTTTAAGAACAGATTAGACCCTATGCTAATAAGAAGAGGGGAGGCACTTTATAAGACGGCACTTTATAAACCAAAGACGGCTTCCTGCCCCACTATTGAAGACAACTAGCAGACAGGACAGTTTGTGCCAGCTAGAATCCCCATATTTGCTTATGGGTGACTTTAACGTCCACAACAACCCCTTGTGGGGAGGAAATAGCAGGAATACTAAAGGCAAGACGGTGGAGGACTTTGTGGGTGGCCATGCTCTATGTGTATTGTACTCTGCCATTGACCTCAGTATAGGCGAACCGGAGCTGATGCTGGATTTCTCGTGGAGGGTCTCGAAGATCTCTCCGGGAGCGACCATTTCCCAATTATCCTTAATTGCGAAAGGCCATGTCCTGTGGAGAGAGAACATAGCTGGCGGCTGCATAAAGCGGTCTGGCCCGCCTTCCAGACCCTTTGCCATGAGGAGTTGACTCCCGCCATCGCTGACATCAATCACTTCGCAGAGGTGCTGAGATCAATTGCAGAGGAAACTGTTCCTAAAAACCTCGCCACTTTCCAAGCATCTGACGCCTCCATGGTTTGGCTATGACTCTAAGAGGGCTATTACGGACCATAGAAAAGCCCTTCGCAGATTTCACAGAAGGCCAACTGTGGAAAATCTGGCGCTCTTTCGAATTCTGTGAGCTCGTGCTCGAAGAACGATAAAAGAAGCGCAGAAGCAGTGCTGGAGACGATTTGTTTCTGGCATCAACATGCACACACCGTTGAGCAGAGTCTGGACAATGATCAGAGGAATCAAAAGAAGGAGAGGTGATTCTTCTGTAGTCCAGCACGAAGGCACTGTTCTCAAATCACTTGAGGAAATAAGTGAAAAACTGGCTTGCCCCTTTGCCAGGAACTCGTCTTTGGAAAACTGTTGGATTTTTCCTCCGACAGCAATGAGCACTACAACTCCCCATTTAACATGCGTGAGTTGAGATGTGCTTCGGAGAGCTCGTATGATACTGCAGTAGGTCCCTATAATATCCATTATCAGTTTCTAAAACACCTCCCAAAATCTGCGCTGAGACTGTTGCTTGAGCTGTTCAATAATATCTGGGAATCTGGGGTCCTTACCTCTTGGCGTGAGGCAACAGTGATACAGATTCCCCAAGCGGGTAAAGACCGTGGCGAAGCCAACAGTTACCGTCCTATAGCCCTCACAAGCTGCATCTGTAAAACCATGGAGTATATTGTGAACAACCGCCTTGTCTGGCTACTGGAGTCAGAACACCACCTATCTGACCTCCAATGTGGCCGCCGAAAAAAAGTTAGGATTAACCGATCGTTTGGTTTAACCGAGCTTGGTTTAACGGGGTTATACTGTTTACACATCAAAAATAATAATCAAAGTGTCCACATAAATGTGCATTACACGCTTATTCAAAGTCAAAGTCAAACGAAAAGCTCGATTAAACCAATGATTGGTTAATCCAAACAAATTTCTAGGGTCCCTTTTACTTTGGTTTAACGAGGTTATACTGTATGCCTATATATATATAATATATATATATATATATATATATATATATATATATATATATATATATATAATATATATAATATAGAACACAACACTAGAAGTTTGTCATAATGAGAATCACTGGGTGAATTTATGGAATTCACTAAATATTTCTTTTATATTCATTAATTTATTAATCATTTAAACAATTGCACTACTTACTATTTTCAGGGTATTCCCGGGCTCCGGTAACATCATCACATTTAGCCAGTTTGTGTTCATTACAATAGAAGGCTTCATATTTACCACCAATTTTGGTCGAAAGAAAACAGCCATTCCCCTATCGTAAGTATAATCCAGTATGTTAGCATGGGATGTCGTTGTAAGGATTGTTTGGTTTCATGAATTACTGTAAAACATGTGATAGAAACCAGAAGTAATTGCATAATTTCTGTGAATAAAACATATATCCATGCGATGTAGGCTGTTGAAAGAACAAGTACAGTATTTAATTGAACCCGGTGATAAATTACACAAGCAAGGGCATTAAGGGATTAATAAATTGATGTCGGCTCTTCTAAGACTTGGCCAGACAGTGGTAGTCTATAGTGAAAACTAAATTATATAGCACGCTTACAACTCGCTACATTAAAACAAATAATTCTGAAAGTGACAAGACTATTAAGAGGTAGCGCTCATGGTCGATTGATAGTACCTCCTCTTCGCCCTAAGATTTTCGAGGATAAACCATAAAATAAGTTGGAAACTGGTTTGGATTACTCCGAAACTATGTTGTTTAGTACATGCTGATCATTTATACATAAGACCAAGTTTTACGTGTTTGTGCAAATTCACTAAATACTTCTTTAAACAGTTATGTTTTTCAGTGTGTATTATTACAGATGTTAATTGTTAGTTTACATTCAATAATTCTGAGGCTTGTGTTTTATTCTTAATCGTCATGGAGTAAACAGTATGGGCCAGATGTTTGTATTTCATGTAAGTATGAATTAACTCGAATTGAGAGTATTGATATTTGATAACTTTACATCACGTGTCAGTGTCACAATTTTGCAGGTACTCTGTTCTACTCTCAAGTGGATGAACCCTGCTAAAAGTCCATATGGCTGGCTACTCCTAATGATTACTGCTCAAAACTTGTATAGGAAATAATAAGGTTCTTGTTCTAAATAATACCTTTACATTTTGTGTCACATGGTAGCATGTGTGATGCAGCCGGGATCCCCTAACTGCTTTTCTAATAATTGTGCCTTTTTTACAAAAAATGGTTGTTTGTGGACACACCAACCTAATTGGGATAAGTTGTAACGTATTTCAGTTTTCACCTGCGATTTCCCCCTATGTAGGACGAGTGTTAAAGAAGAACCCTATTGTATTATCCACAAACGTTTTCTTTACTTCATTACTAATGTAAATGGAATAGTCAGCACTAACATTGCCACGGTAAATTAACGTATCACCAGTTTGTTTGTTTACACTAAGAGCTTTGGAATGTGCTGCTGTTTTAATAGTCCATATATAAGAAGGAAGCTTTCGCGGCAATATGGCAGCCAGTCATTCATTCTTCTCCACTATCGGCTAAAATCGTGATTGGAACAGTCTCAAAGGGGGTGGGGGAGCTTTTGAGCGAACAAAATTCAGGGACGAAATATCTCGTTTTCGTAGATATCCGCGAATTTTGATAATTTGCGATTTGTCGTATTTTTAGGGGTTTTCGTCCTATATATTCTATAGATCTTCTCCATCTTCTACGGATTTTCTCTGGCTATTATTAATATACCACCAAATGCAAGGAATATTTTAAGCAGTTAACTATGTTCCTCTACTGAGTGGGGTTTTCTTTCTACGAAAATACAGAAAGTCTCAGCTTAGCAGTACTCATCCCGGCACCATCACAGCTTTATTCTACTGATCAGCGCAAGCTTGTCCCTCCTCGTCGCTATCCTTGTATTTAACTATTAAATTAGGCTAGATCCCCTAACCCGCAGCCCCCGATTGCCAAAAACACTTAAAAACTTATTGTACTTTTCTAAGTGGACAAATGGGCCAAGTTTTATATTTGTGAAAGTACATGTATTCTTTGTGGCATTAATTGCAATTAAAGGGCGACCGAAGAAGCCTCCACTCACGACAGTGGCTCTGTCTAGGCCTACATCTTATATGGTTAAGTTGGCAATGTTTTCAGACCATGAAGTGAGCCTCAATAGCTGGTATGCATTCTTCACAACCATCTGCCTCACCCTGTTCTATTGCAGCTGTGTTCATATTCACCGTGTGCTTATTTTGCTCCTCTTACTGTATCACGTAGTGGACGTGTGATTTTAGTGATTGTTACCCCTTTGCATGCAGGACCTATGCGATCATGATGACTATTTTCTTCCTCGTGCAAGTCACCAATAACTTGGCTTTCGCCTTCAGTGTGCCGATGACACTCCATATAATCTTCAGAGCTGTAAGTAATTCCACCCCACTCCGAATGCACCCACGCCCCTCTTCATGTTGGACAGTGTTAATCACGCCACTGTGAGCCGCTGTACCCTCAATTAGTCCACTTGGTGAAAGTGTCCCCTGTGTAAGGATGATGCTTATTTGGATCTATGTTTGACTAATAATTGATTTTATGTTCGAGATCTAAAGTATTGTAGTAGTCTGCACTCACCTCAGGCATGTAACCACATAGACAGGTAGGCGTGGGTAGTGTGGTGATATCAGGGAGCCTAGGTGGTGAAATGGTTAGCACACTGGCCCGGAATGCAAAGAGATGTCGGTTCGAGTGCCGCTCTAGGCGCAATATTTCCCATTTTCATTACCCCCACGACACTGGTTGCCGTGTCCATGATCCTGTACAAGCTACGCGCTGTATAGTTGTTGAACCTACCCTGTGTATGTATGTGTTAGCGTATTGCCTGTATGTATGTAATGGTAAGCATTAAAAGACTTACAATTCCAGGGGACGAGTGTAGTAGTCTACACTGACCTCTCAGGCAAGTAACCACATAGACAGGTGGGCGTAGGTAGTGTGGTGATATCAGGGAGCCTAGCTGGTGTAATGGTTAGCACACTGGTATGGAATGCAAAGAGATGTGGGTTCGAGTTCTGCTCTAGGCGCAATATTTCCCATTTTCATCACCCCCACGACAGTATTATTTAAAGTTTGTGATGAATAGCATAATGTAATCTTCGGTCCTAGTAACTTGCACATATTATTAAATGTGCCCTTTTTGTGAGCTATTTTTATTATATGCATCTTGAGTAAATGTATAGGAGTTAGGATGCTGCTGCTGCTTGGCGCGAACTAAAGTTTCATTTACAATAAATCTGGATGATTCTTGGGAGGAAACTTTTATTTATATTTAAGTTAAATAAATAACTTTATTTATATTTAAGTTAAATAAATAACTGGACACTTTCAAACCCCAATCGATGATTCTGATCCTAACCGTTTTTGCTACACCCAACATGGGTTATGTCGAAACTAAAATAGGCACAAACAGTGATTATGCAACTTTCGGATTTAAGAAAAATAAAGATGATGGGGGGAGGGGAAGCTTGAAAGGGTGCAGGACAATTAATTGGCCATAAGAATTATAATCTCAAATCTCTGCAGGAAACTGAGAGGATTGTCCTATGCCAACTCCCACGTCCAGATCCATGTGAGCCTGATTCTAGGTTTGTTTAAACAACATAAAGAACAAAGAACTGCTAGTAATACACGTTGCATGAGAGTTCGTACGCATTATACCGATCACCATTCATTCTAATCACCTGCTATTTGAATTGGTCGTAATGCTAGCATTGCGTTTGATTCGTGGCGGGGAAGGAGCGCCCCCCCCCCCTCTCTCCTCTCCCCCCCTGCCTAGACCGTTGGACTATTACATAACCCCCCCCCCCCTCTCTCGGCCCTTATAACCGGCCGCCCTAGCTGCTCCTAGCCACTCGCCTTCATCACCCTCCAGGCCCGGACCTATTTTCTATTTGGCTCCCATCACACGAGGCACTACACACGAGGCACTATCACGCTCCACCTCACGCGACACGCCGCACGCACCTCAGACGACGCCGGCCGCCTCACACCACCTCGCCGACCGGGCCCACACTCTGATACTCTCAACCATCATGCCAGCCGGCTCACGCCCCCGGGGCCGCCCCCCGGGCCGCCGCGGATCCCGCCGAGGCCGGAGCGCCGAGGCCGCCTCGCACGATGCCGCCTCCGCGACCTCCACCGCCCCCAGCCTCCAGTCGGAGGCCACCTCGTGGGCGAGCGCCGTGGACGCTCGCATGGACGCCCAGGCCGCCGCTATGCACAGCCAGGCCGGCGCCATCGACCACCTCACGGCACTGGTCGAGTCACTCGCCCTCGCCCCACCTCGGGCCTCGCTGGATCAACCGCCCCCGCCTCCGCCTCGGGCCCCTGCCGCCCCGTCCATAGCCGAGCGGATAGCAGAGATGCTGCAGGACATCGCCGCCGGGACAGGAAGGGGGGCCGCCCCCACCACGCACCCTCGCCTCCTCCCCGCCTCTCCGATGCCGACGCCCGCCCCCACGACCTCCAGCGACGTCCACCCGACCTACCAGCCCTACCTCCGCCGCGGCCACTACGCCACCCAGCAGGCCGCCTCCGCCGCCCCCCAGCCCGCCGCCATCTACCCGCCTCCCGACCGCTCCCCCGCATCCGCGGCCGACGCAGTGAGGGAGATCCTGGAGTCCGCCGAGGCGCAGGGAAGCGGACGCCGAAAAGGTATTCCACCAGGCTATCTTTTCCCCCACGATTTGATAGAGAGGGGACCCGAGGGAAAGGCTTTAAAGCGAGGCGAGGCCACAATGGAGGAGTATAACCTCGCCCTGCGCACCCTTGAGACCCACCCCTCCTTCCCCACCGACGGCCTTCCGGGACTACTACATCACAACATGACAGTCCTCAGAGACGCCATTACACATCCCTGGCCTACAGTCCGGCGTTACTCCGAGGCCATATTTGCCTGGATTGCCGATGGCCGCCTCCCGGAGGGCTGGCGCGACCCGGTGGCAATCAACACTCTACGCATGGACATTATCACCGCCCCCGCGACTGCCTCCGGGGGCGGCGCCAGACCCCTCCTCCCCACCCGAGCTCGCCCCACCCCCACCCCCACCCCCACACACTCCCGCCCCTCCGGCGCCGACCCACGCACACCCTACACCCGAGAGGCATACGGGATACCCTGCCCCGCCTGGAACAGGGATCCCGCCTCATGCGACCTCGCCCCCCCGGCGAGGCCCACGGCGACCAGGGCGCGAGGAGGAGGCACGCATGCGCTTATTGTGCGAATGTGCGCCGTATCCTCACCGTTCATAGCGAGGCGGTGTGCTATACAAAGCGCACCCGCGACCGCCCCTCACCCGCCCCCGCGATCACCTCGCCGGATTTTTAGCCCGGCGGCGGCGACGCGGCCCCACCCCCGCACCACACCCCACACACGCCGCACACACCCCACCCGCACCCACCCCCGATAACACACACCGTCCCGCTCTCAGAAACGGCCGGCCAACACCCGACACCGCCCCCGCCCTCAGATCTCACACCGACACAGACCGCCCGCCAACACCCGATACCACCCCCCGCTACGCCCTCGCCAACCGCCACCCTGCCGGCCGCCGCCACCCTACCCTCACATCTCTTGCCGCCGCCAACCGCCGTCCCTCTCATCTCCCCGCTCACTCTCATCTCCCCGCTCACGCCAGACCTCGCCCCCCCCCCCCCCCCCACCCCCGCACCCGCACACCGCACCCCCGCCCACACCCCGCACCCGCACCAGCCGCGCCAACCCCCCCCCTACACCCGGCCCAGGCGACACTGCCTACATAGGCCGCCTCCCCGGTTTCCGCCCCCCCGCCCCCCCCCCGCCCGCACCCGCCCCCCTCCCCCCCCCCCCCTCGCCCCGCCCCCCCTCTCCGACCCCGCCCGCACCCCTCCTCTCCCCACCCCCCCTCCCCCTCCCTCCCCACCCCCTCCCCCCCCCCCCCCCCCCACCCCCCCCCCCTCCACCTCCCCCCCACCCCCCCACCGACCTCAGCGAAACCGTCGCCGAGGTCCTCAGCCCTAGCATCCAGGAGACCCTCCCCGCCGCCCCCTCATGCGGCCCCACCCCCGCCGCCTACCGCCCCACCCTCCTCTCCATATGGCCCCACCTCTCCGGCGCCGCCTGGAGCCGCCACCCCACCTTCTCCCGAGCCTACCACGCCCTCCGCGATGCGGGCCTCCCCAATTTTTTGGCCGCCCGCATCCCCCTTCCCTCTGGCTTACACATCCCCGCCTGGCGCGCCCGCCTCCGAGACCACCCTGACAGCGACCTCGTAGACCTCCTCGAATATGGCTTCCCCCGCCAACTACACCGCCAGCACCCCCCCCCCGCCCTACATACACCAACCACCGGGAGGCCCCAGAGCACCAATCCCACCTCCGCGACTTTATCACAACCGAGCTCGCCCACGGTGCCCTCGCCGGCCCCTTCACCACCCCCCCCTTCACCCCCTGGGCCCAGGTCTCCCCCATGATGACCCGCCCCAAATCCGACCCGGGAAAGAGGCGGGTCATCGTCGACCTATCCTACCCCCCTGGCCACAGCGTCAACGCTGGCACACCCCGCCGAGAATATCTCGGCAGGCCCCACGCCTACCGGCTCCCTTCCGTGGCCGACGTGGGCCGCCGCCTCATCGGACTCGGCGCCGGGGCCTACACCTGGACCGCCGATATCTCCAGGGCCTACCGCCAGCTCCGGGCCGACCCCCTGTCCTGCCCCTTATATGGGATCGCCTTTGAGGGGGCGACATATGTCGACCTCGCCCTCCCCTTCGGCTGCCGCTCCTCGGGCGCCGCCTGCGTCAGAGTGACCGCCGCGGTGGCCTGGATCCTCCGGCGCGAGGGCTTCCACGCCCTCGTATACGTCGACGACTTTGTCGGGTGTGAGCTCACCTACCTCAGGGCGCGGCAGGCGTTCGACGGCTTCATTGCCCTCGTCGGCGCCCTCGGCCTGGAGGTCGCCCCCGGGAAGTGCCACCCTCCGGCGATGCGAGTCTCCTGGCTCGGATTCGCCGTCGATAGCGAAGCCATGACGATTCGCATCGCCCCCGACAAAGTCGACGAGCTGGTCGCCGACTGCGAGGCTCGGGCCACCCGCCCGACCCTCGGGCGCCAGGAGCTGCAGAGTATCCTCGGCCGCCTCAACCACGTCGGCAGCTGCGTCCTGCCCGCGAGGAAGTTCATGGCGCGGCTCCTCGCGGCCCTGCGCAGCTGCCGCGGGTTCGCCGCCATCACCCTCGGGGATGACGCCCTCCGGGACCTGGCCTGGTTCGCGGCCTACGGGCGCGCCTCCAACGGCCTCCACCTCCTCCGGCCGTTGGGGACCCGGAGGATCGTCATCGAGTGCGACTCATGCCTCACCGGGGGCGGGGCCTTCTCCCCCAGGCGGTACTACGCCCGAGGGTACTCGAGGGCCTTCCGCGCCCGCTTCCCCACCATCCACGAGCTCGAGGCGGTCAACCTGGTCGTGGCCCTCCGCACCCTCCTCCCAGCTGACGTCGCGGGGGCCAATGTTGTCATCAACACGGACAACATGGCCTCCGCCGCCTCCCTCGACTCGGGACGGGCCCGCGACCTCACCCTCGGGACGTGCGCCCGGGAGCTCTGGCTCATGGCGGCCGAGGCCTGCTTCGAGCTCACCATCCTTCACAAGCCCGGCGCTGACCTCGTCCTGGCCGAGACGAGGTCGCCCGCCTCGGGCTTGAGCGGGCCGAGGCCGACCATGACGACTTCCCCTACAACCCTACCCTCTGATCCAGGGTACACCGCTACTGAGGTTGCCGCCGTGGACGGACACCGCATCGCCGCCCTCGCCCCTTCCACCTGGCGGAACCGACGCCGGCAGGCCCGAGGCTACGTACAGTTCGCCTCGGGCCACCACTGGGATCCCCTCGCCCCGACGCCCTTCGACGTCGCCGCCTACACCGCCTCCCTCTACGCCCGGCCCATGGCGCCGGGCTCCGTCCGGAATGCCCTCTCCGGGGCCCGCTCCTGGCTCGAGGCCGCCGGGGGCGACCCTACCGCATTCGCCTCGCGCCTCGCCAGAGACGTCTGCCGCGGGGGGGAGCGGGCCTCCGGCCACGTCGCCCGCCCCGCCCCGCCTCTGACGCCCGCCATCCTCGCCGCCGTCGCCCACCACCTCGCCCTCGCCGGGCCCTCGGGCGTCGTCCCTCGGGCCGCCCTCCTCCTCGGGTACTACGGGATGCTCCGGCAGTCTAGCCTCCTTTCACCCAGCCCCGAGGTGTGGGGCGGCCCGCACACCATCACTCGGGGCGATGTCGCCCCCGCCCCCGGGGGACTGCGCGTCACCCTCCGGACTACAAAGAGCATCGCGCTGCCCTCGGGGGCGGTCGCCCTCTTCATCCCGGCCTCGCCCGGCCGTGCCCTCTGCCCCGTCGCCGCCTGGGCCGCCTCGGTGGCCTTGGCCCCGGCCTGCCCCGCCGATCCTGCCTTCATCATGCCCTCGGGCCGGCCCCTCGACCCTCGGACGCTCACTGCCATCCTCCGAGGCGCCCTCGCGGCCCTCGGGGTGCCGGCCCCCGACGGCTACACCCTACACAGCCTCCGCCGGGGAGCCGCCCAGGCTTGTCAGCGCGCTGGCGTTCCCCTCTCCGAGATCATGGAGCAGGGGACCTGGACCTCCGCCTCGGTCCACGCCTACGTTCCTCGGATCGCCGCCTCAGGTGCCCCTCGAGCCCTCTCCTCAGTTTTTGGTGGAGGGCTCCTCGGGCCACCTTCCTCCCCTCCTGGTTCATGCCCCCGATAGACATTGGCCTCGGGCATGGCCCTCTGGACACTGACTCTCTACCTCATTAGACACTACTTTGACATTTATCCTTGATGCAGTTATCCATTGACCATGTACCCGTATTGCTACTGCCTTTGAATAAATGTCTTTATTCCAACTCCCTCGTCTCTCCTTCCTTGCCACGTATCGGTCGTAATGCTAGCATTGCGTTTGATTCGTGGCGGGGAAGGAGCGCCCCCCCCCCCCCTCTCTCCTCTCCCCCCCTGCCTAGACCGTTGGACTATTACATAACCCCCCCCCCTCTCTCGGCCCTTATAACCGGCCGCCCTAGCTGCTCCTAGCCACTCGCCTTCATCACCCTCCAGGCCCGGACCTATTTTCTCCACCCACCCACCCTACTTTCAACCCTTCCTTCTCCTTAGGTGGAGGGCTCCTCGGGCCACCTTCCTCCCCTCCTGGTTCATGCCCCCGATAGACATTGGCCTCGGGCATGGCCCTCTGGACACTGACTCTCTACCTCATTAGACACTACTTGACATTTATCCTTGATGCAGTTATCCATTGACCATGTACCCGTATTGCTACTGCCTTTGAATAAATGTCTTTATTCCAACTCCCTCGTCTCTCCTTCCTTGCCACGTATCATCATCAATAAGTGAGTAAGTATTAACATAAAAGCTAAGTATAGTTATGACTGTTGACCCACTTTTAGCTCGACCTCTATTCTTGCTGCAATCCAAAGCCTGTTTCTACACGCTACATTATCTTCTTTCTTTCTTTTTTGCTTCTATGTTAATTTTAATTATTAGAAGCTTAGTTTAAATGGTTAGAAATTACTCAACTGTTTTTTTAATAGCCCTTATTAAATATATAATGTAATTGTTAGATGATTGTGATGATTTATTGAATTTAGTATGTTTATTACTAACATTGATTACGATGTTCTTTACAGGGATCTCTGATCGCAAATCTGGTGCTGGGGATTATTATTCTGAAACGAGAGTATATGCTATCAAAGTACCTCTCCGTTATCATGATCACAGTCGGCATCTGTATATGTACCCTTGCACAGAACAGTCCGGTAAGCTACAACTGGCATGATTGTCACCAATGTTTGTCACTTGACAATATCAGATATCGACCTACTTGAAGTGATTTTATGTAGACCTAGTGACAATTGTACTCTAAATTACTATTTACTGTTATATATCAGGTAATAACTGCTCAGTATCACGTGTGTGACAGAATATGGTTGCCGGTCCAATATGTTAACGTGTACTAATTTATCCCCAATTTAGTGTGGCTATGCACACCTTTGGTTAACCATGAGTTAGAGATGACAATTTGTGAAATGTGACAATCTTAGGAAATGCTGTTTAATTATTTTAGAATCAACGAGAACTTTATATATCTGAAAACAGACGAAACTATTATTAGTTAAGAGTTTGTCCTGAGCCATTCTCATCACCATTGTAAGCCCATCCAATTAATAATCTGTCAGATCGTGTCATGTTTACGTCAGTCATGGATATCCGCACCTGTTAACAGGTTTGTATTGAGTTGCCAGACACCAATAGACAGAATGCTGTTAGAATTGCCGTCGTACAGTGCAATGCACCATCCATTCTCAGAACGAGGACGGAAAGGCGGATGACGACGAGGCGTCCAAGTGGTGGGTGGTGGGCGTGTCCATGCTCACGTTTGCCCTCTTCATGTCGGCGTGGATGGGTATTTACCAGGAGCAAGTCTACGCCAAGTACGGGAAGCACCCTAGCGAAGCCTTGTTCTATAATGTATGTACCACTGCACAGACAACATCAACTTTTGCTATTTCTTTCAAGCAATACTATTTTGTTTAAGAATATAGCCATTGGCAAAATGTTACACAACGTTAACGTTATATCATGTCCATGAATCTTTAATAATAAATAAACTGGCAACATTTATTGCCACATATTATGTCAATCCGATCGTTCTTGAGTAAAGATATATACAGCAATAGAAACCTAGCTAAAGATGACTTTTATTTTATTACAACGTCCATTAATCCTATGTAAAGAACAGCTATAATTAGGCATTTATGAAGATGCTATGTAGATATTTTTGTACTACATTGCTTGTATTTGTAACCAGGTATAGGAATGTAAGGTTAATAAAGTCGTGTTACAAATTGTTTTTCTATTTCCTCCACAGCACGCAATACCTCTCCCAATTTTCCTGTTTTTTGCATCGGATATCTACAAAACCACAAAACTTTTCAACACAACAGGTAAGAACATACCTCTAGTCTAGCTATTCTGAAACTATGTGGAGCGTATAAAACAACATCCATCTTCTAGTTCCTGTATATCTGTATTCAAAATAAGCATTAACAACATATTCATGAAACATAATATAACAGCCATCTACTAGTTCCTGTATATATACATATTCAAAATATACATTAAAAACATCTTCACAAAACATAATATAACAACCATCTAATAGTTCCTGGATATCCCTATTAAAAATATACATTAAAAACATCTTCACGAAACAGTTTGAATCCTGGTCGAGTCAAACCAATGACTTTAAAATTGTTATTTGCCGCTTCCTAGCCTGGCGCTCGGTATTATTAGGATAGAGCAACGACTGGTTGGCTCAGTGTCAGGATGTGACTGAGTGGGATATCAGGTCATGGTGCTGGCAGCCTGGTTTCCAGTGGGACAGCACAATAAAGTTGCCATGAGTGCACACTGTCACAAGTTGGTACCCGTTCTGATATGACCTTAGATGTTGCTAGGATGTAAAACAACAACAAACAACATCTTCACGAAAGATAATAGATATATTATTATATTTGGGATAATGGAAATGGGTGCGTGTAACTAGGGATACTGATATAATGTGGGCATCCTATGCGTAAGCTGAGATAAGATTTACAGAAATTATATATTGAATGAAACTAGATAATGGGGGACATTTTGGTGTTGTGGTTCAAACAATTGCCATTGGCGTCGCCACTGAAGTAGTGGGCCTGATGGTATGGTCCTCTGTACCGACTACTCCTGTATACTGACGTACTAACGGTGTAGTCATGTCTCCTGACTGTAGTCTGATGTACTGACATACTAACGGCATGTCCCGATGTACTGACTAGTCCTCTGTATTGACATACAGACAGTATTTTCTTGTGTACTGACATGCTGACAGTATAGTCTTGTGTACTGACATACAGACGGTATAGTTCTGTGTCCTGTGTACTGACTAGTCCTATGTACTGACTAGTTCTGTGCACTGTCTGTAGTCTGGTGTACTGACATACTGCTGGTGTGGTCCTGTGTACTGATTGTACTGTCTGTAGTCCTGTGTACTGACATACTGATGGTATGGTACTTTGTACTGACTGCAATCATGTGTACTGACATACTGATGGTATTGTCCTATCTACTGACTAGTCCTGTGTACTGACATACTGACTGTAGTCCTGTACTGACATACTGATGGTATAGCTATGTGTACTGACTGTAGTCCTTGCACTGACTAGTTATGTGTACCGACATACTGATGGTATGGTCTTGAAAACTGACTGTTGGCCAGTGTACTGATGGTATTGTCCTGAGTACTGACTGTAGTCTGGTGTACTGATATACTGACGGTAAGGTCTTGAGTACTGACTGTAGGCCTACTGATTGGCCCAGTGTACTGACATACTGGCAGTATGGTCCCCTGTACTGTCGGTATGGTCCTGTGTATTGACTGTAGTCCTGTGTACTGACATCCTGACTGTAGTCCTGTGTACTGACTAGTCCTGTGTACTGACTTACGGATTGTATGGTCCTGAGTACTGACTCTAGTCCTGTGTACTGACATACTGGCAGTATGGTTCTGTGTGCTGACTAGTCTGGTATACTGACAGTATGCTTATGTATGCTGACTGTAGTCTGATGTACTGACTGCAGTCCTGAGTACTGAGATCCTGACAGAATAGTCTTGTGTACTGACTGTAGTCAGGTTATTACTCCGTCTACCTAGGTATCACAGTGCTAGTCAGCTGTTTGCCAATATTGATATGCCAGCCTTCCAGGCTGTTATCAGGAATCTAATATTCAAATTTATTACTAGACTTGAATAGTCAGAAACGTTATAATACAGGGACTTGTAAAAATAGAAGAGAGTGATCTCAGATTTATGTCTGCCATATGGAGCCATTGGTACAAACTACTGTATGTAGACCAACATTTTGATATTGGTTAGTATGGTAGTATTCATACTATTACTTATATCCTATTCACATTAATTTTTATATCCACCTCCTATTGGAGCAAATTATGTAACTACCATAGTCCTGAGTCTGAAATAAAGAATTGAATTGAATAGTCCAGTCTACTGACTAGTCCAGTCTACTGACATACAGAGGTATGGTCCTGTGTACTGACTAGTCCAGTGTACTGACCTACTAAGAGTCTGGTCCTGTGTACTGACTGGTCTGGTGTACTGACATACTGACTGTAGTCCTGGTCACTGACATAATGACATGTTGGTCCTCTGTACTGACATAATGGTATAGTCCTGCAAACTAGCTGCATGTTGTCTTGTAGTATCTCCGTTTAGGCCCACTATTACCGATGCGCCACCTATAGTCGGACAAACTAACTATGCTAAATGTCCCCCATTAGTTGAAATTAAACTGGCATGGTGGAACTGGTTTCTCTGAAATAGAGACAGAAAATGGGTCGCCGACCACCGTGTTTGGTATTATTAACTTGGTCTTAAGGGTGACATTAGATTTTTAAGCTATTTATTTGGACTCCCTAGGTGAAACTTTCCATGTGGGTCATAAAAATGATTGAGACTACTATCTTGTTTTAAACTACTAAGATGTAGAGGCCACATCACAATTATGTTCTTAAATACATGTCTCGTATGTTCCAATGGTCTGTCTCCATTATATATGCATTCTTCTTTAATATTCACGTGAACATTCACTTTTCGGTGAACAAGGAATGAATTCTGAAATAAAGAATGTAACTATATAGGTGTTTTAAATATAGCATACGAATCCTATACAGGGACTTTGACTCCTTGGATATTGAACGTAGCACTGTAGTGGTTTGATCCCTTGGAGGCTAACAGTAAGGTTGTAGTAATGTGGCTCCTTGGAGGTTTACAGTATGGTTGTAGTGATATGGTTGACGGTAGTATTGTAGTGATGTGACCCCTTGGAGGTTGATGGTCCATAACTCGTTCATCAAAGGATGTGGTATGTGATGTCCTGTCTGTGGGAAAGTGGATATAAAAGACCCCATGCTATTTATCGGAAAGAGTAGCCTATGTGACAGTAGTAGGTTTCCTCCAAAGAAATATGTCAGAATGACCATTTGAAAGAACCGGGCGCGGTGGCCGACTCGGTAGAGAACAGGCCTCGCGTGCGGAAGATCAGGAGTTTGCGAGTTTTGGGTCCGGTCGAGTCAAACTAATCACTTAAAAATTGATACTTGTCGCTTCCTAGCCTGGTGCTCGGCATTATTAGGATAGGGCAAGGGCTGGTTAGCTCGGTGTCAGGATAATGTGACTGAGTGGGATATTGGGTCATGGTGCCGGCGGCCTGATTTCCCAGTGGGGCAGCACTATAAAATCGCCATGAGTGCGTACTGTCACAAGTCAGTACCCATCCTGATATGACCTTAGATGTTGCTAGGATGTAAAACAACAAACAAACCTTTTGAAAGATCAATATACTCTAGAGGCATCATTAAATAAAACAATGTTTACTTTCCTTTTGAATGTTGACGGTAGAGTTGTAGTGCTGATCATGTTGCCTGCTGTTTCAGAACCGGTCTCTATGCTCTTACTGGGACAGCTGCCCTACATGTGGCTGATGCTGTTCGGGAATGTGCTCACACAGTACATCTGCATCCGCTCAGTGTTCATTCTTACAACTGAGTGCACGTCGCTCACAGTCACGCTGGTAGTTACACTCAGGAAGTTTGCCAGCCTCCTCTTCAGCATCTGGTACTTCCAGAACCCCTTCACAGTGCAACACTGGATAGGTACCTGCCTGGTGTTTGGGGGGACACTAATATTCACCCAGACACTGCAACTCATTTGGAAGGTCATCAATCCGCCCAAGGTCAAATCACAATAAGGCTCCGTCAGCCTAGCTGTGTCACTTTTGCAAGATGTGCATATTTTCATAGGGCCCTTGCTGTATTTACATTTGTTGCTTGGAATCTGAATGTGTACATCTATGTATTATATTTTATCGACCCCGTAAGCTTTAGGAAGATGGCTTTTAAAAGAAATAAAAAACGGGTCAACAAAGAAGCTGTGCTTACTTTATGGTTGCCATGAGATGCGTGCTCACATAGCAGCTCACTGTGGAGTGATGGTTATGTACATGGTGTTCGATGAGGTGTGGTATGCAGGTATTGCAATACCTCAGAGTTGTAAACCACTGCCTTGTGGTACAGGTTCTTGACAGAACCGAAGGCTGAGGGAGCAAACCCTAAACAGAAAACCATGTCACTGGCAGCGTCAAGGGCGGTTGATGTATGGAACTCCCAACATCTCCCGACCAGCCACTGCAGGGACAAATAGTTTTGCGCCTGTCTGGACATGTTCTTGCCGGAGGAGACCTCTATTTGCTCCCCGAGGGAGTGCTGCTGGTAACTTGCAAAAGCCAGGAGCACTTTAACCCTTTTGCAGGCAGCTTTCATGAAATGTGCACTGGTGAGAGAGCTGCTATTCGCAGATGACAGTGCACTGGTTGCCCACTCTGCTGAAGAGATCCAGAAAATAGTGGACGCTTTCTCCGATGCATCAAAGAAGTTTGGCCTGAAGATTAACATCAAGAAGACGGAGGTGCTGTACCAACCCAACTCTACAAGAACCCGACCCGAGAGGAGGTTATCATGGTTAACGGAAACAAGCTGAACTCTGTTCCGGAATTCACCTACCTCAGAAGCACTATATCAAGTGATGGATGCATTGATTCTGAAATACAGAGGAGGATGGCCAAGGCTAGCACATCTTTCGGCCGACTATGCCAGAGACTCTGGGAACATGGGCAGTTTGTTTTAGTTTATTTGAGTAGATTAAAGTTTGCTGCTGTTCTGTAAAATTATGCAAACGCTGGATTTCTGTTGATTAGTAGTTTCTTTAGCATTATTTAAAGTTGCATAGTCCGATGGTTTTGAATTTCTGTATTTTTTCTGAGATAAATATATTAGATCGATCACTAGTATCTACTTTACATTAGTTCAAAGTTACTTTTATTTTAAATGGTAAACTTTTGAGATAATTCGAGTGCAAACATGGAAAATTAGTTTTGGCAAGCTTCCCAAAACTCTGACACCATAGACTTATGCAGTAACAGGTTCTGTTAAATTGACTCCTTCTACGCAGAAACAAATGCTTAATAAGTGCATCAGTATCTAAGTTAGATATGTAAAATCAAATCTAGATAATTGGTTTGGTTTTGAAAATTTGATATTTCAGCAGACTATGCAGCTTTAACAAAATGGATGAAGTTGGTTGATTAGTGGATTTTACAAGTATCAGATGTTACATATAGCACTGAAAGAGTAGGAGGGTGTTTAATGCGTCAAATTTACAGATGATGTACTGGGGGGGTGTTTGAATGTAAATATAAATCTGTGCACAATTAGTATCTAGAAAGGTGCTATCATTTCTACTGGAAACCTGTTCTAGTTAGGGTCATATTCATAGACGGATAGCGTTGGGCTTTGAATAAATGACAGACCGAATGTGTTGATTAGGGACAATTAGAGTGTGGCCTTTTGAACATCGACGACCAGCACAATGTGATTCATGTTGATGTTCGCTGTCCAATGTGTAAGTCAGTACCTACTAGCCTTACAGATTTAGGGTCGGTCCACCTTGTATAATAAGGATGTCGGGTTTTTTGGTCAGACCAGCATGACCTGGTTAGTATAAAAAGTCACTGGCAAAACACTAATAGTCCAAATCATTTGGTTAAAAGGGTTTGATTAGTTTCATATATAGTAGCGCAGCAAGACCGTTTTTAATTAATACGTAAGGCCCATTGAATATCATCAATAAAAATCCTGCAACATTATTTAACATTTTTAAGAAAACCGTCTTCGTGTGAAATTTATGCATTACCAGCTATGTTGAATCGCCGAATTAAGTAATAGGTACATGAAGCTTAAGCATCAGTTCATTGTACATTCATTGATTGATTGATTGATTGGTGGTTGCTTTACCTGTCCGGGCCAAAATGTGAACTCGGAATAGTTCTAATTTGTGCTACAGGGTGGTGCATGCTGAGTACTGAACTTTTCCACAGGTTTCCGGTTTTAATGCTATGATGGCAGCAGCCGTTCTGGTTGTCCCTATGCGTTATCGTTTGGACAGGATCCATCGCAAATGCGCCGGGTTCTGCGCTTAATGCTATGATGGCAACAGCCATATTCTACAATCCAGCCGGACCTGAGCATTAATGGCTTGACGGGATCCGCCGCAAATGCGCAGATTTCCAGGTTTAGTGCTATGATGGCAGCAACTGTTCTGGTCATGTGTTATCGTTTGGAAGGGATCCATCGCAAATGCGCCGGGTTCTGGGCTTAATGCTATGGCGGCAGCAGCAATTCCACAGCGTATGCGCTGGCAGACGGCTCAGGATTGCAGAGCGTGCAGTTCGTCATAAGTGAGTGTAGAAACTGGTGTGGTGCTACGACCCCAGGCCGTCCTCCGATGCATACGCTGTGGAACAGCGCATTTACGATGGATCCGGTCCAAACGATAACACATAGGCCCGACCAGAACACCTGCTACAATCATAGCATTAAACCCAGAAACCTGCTCAATTGCGGCATATCCCGTCAAACCATTAATGCTCAGGACCGGCTGAATCATAGAATGTGCAGTATGTCATAGGTGAGTGTAGAAGTAGAAACTGATATGGTTCTACTAACCCGGGCCATCCTCCGGCGCATACACTGTGGAACGGCTGCTTCCATCACAGCGTTAAGCCAAGAGCTCGGTGCATTTGCGACGGATCCCATCCAAACGATAATGCATAGGCACGGACAGAACAGCTGCTGCCATCATAGCATTAAACCCGGAAACCTGTGTATTTGCGGCGGATCCAGTAAAACTATTAATGCTCAGGCCCAGCTGTTGTGGCCAGCATGGAATGGCTGCTGCATTAGCTAATATAAAATATTTGAACTTTCAAAATTTGAGTGAGATATGTGCATTTGAAATATTTTTAAAATTAAAAAAGAATATTCCTTCTGATTCATTGGAGCTTCAAGTGTTTGGACCCTTTTTGAAAATAAGGTTCATGTGTGAACGGCGATATATATACATATATGTGTGCATATATATACTGCGTATATACTTGTATACACGGGTGATGGGTGCATCAGGTTGGGAGCCATTGTGGGCTCCAGTAGAGATAGGTGCGATCCGCCAGGTTAACGGCTGGTTCGGGAGGGAGAGTTGAGATGCCCTAGTCGGCGCCACCATCGAGATCGGCAGGTTCTAGTTCAATCCGCCAGGGGGCGTTTGGGTCCCCTTCCGCCTTGGCCCTTGGTTTGGCTCGTCACTGCCCGCCCGTCCAGCACCATAGCCACTTATCGGTGCCTGCTCGTCTTGGTTTTTTGGGTTTTTTCTTTTGTTCTTGTTATTTTATTCTAGGTGATGGGTAGGGCGGTTTTGCCCAGCCATTTGCCAATATAGATATATAATTGAAAGGTGGATCATAGTTGTTGATGTAATAAATGATCATATCGGCCAGTCTGCCGTTGTTGCTTGTCCTTACATATATTAGTATTGGCCGATCAATTTTTTTATTTTTTTTGTTCACCAAAACATACCTTGTATATATACATTTTATATATATGACATATATACTAGTGCATATATCAAATGTATTTACTGCGTTCCCAGAATGTTCTCAACCGAAACAGAAATGCCTGCCTACAGCCCTGTCAGGTTCCAGGATTAGTAGGTCAACTCGCATCACATAGTCATTGCGAGATACCATCTAGGTCATAGCCACAGAACTTTTGGTAAGCTTGTCAAAATTATTTTGGGTTCTTTCAGCTCAAATTGCTCCAAAACTAGCAATTTTTCATCAATGTTACTCAGGACTAATGAATATTAGGATATAATGGTCAATCTGAGCTATTTATCTCAAATATAACTAACAAAGTCAAACGCCATCGGACCATGCAACTTAAATGCTAAAACAATGACAATTCAAATTGTGTAAAGTAGTATGCATAATTGTTTGGTTAGGAAATTTGGTCTCCAATTTGTTACAGAACTTTTCATGTGTGATGTATTACTATGTGTAGAATATGCTGATCTCGCTGGGGTACCGATTCGATACATCGCTACCAAGTATTGTAATTATGGTGCTATTTTAGTGGTCAAAATATGTTTCAAGTGAAGAAACAACCACTTCCGGTCCCATAGCACAAAATTTACACTATCGTTATGTTCTAATATTTATCATTCTAGTTGCATATAGCAAATAATCTGAACATTTTGACCCAGTGATCGACAACAAAGTCACCATAAGAACATGTGTCCCACTATTTGTAAATAAACACTACCTAGCAACCACACTGATCTGTAAAGGCTATAAACTTAATTGGGGGTTGTTTCACAGTACAGAGAAGTCTGTTAACTCCGTAAATGAATAGGGCTGATCAGTCCAAACACTGATTGGCAACCAATTGGCCAGAACTAAGCTACAGATAAAGCGGTCTTCACTTCTTGAGAAACTTGAATCTGTACCATCTGAGACCAAGATGTCTGATTTTCAGCAAAGCCTGTTCAAATCTCTCAAATATGCACCATTAGTGTCTCGAACCTAAAAACCAAGCAGGTTTTGAGGTCATTCACCGACCTAGTCCAATTGATAGTTGTCACTATCTTACCTGGTGCTTGGATAGCTAGGATAGGGCAAGGATTGGTTGATTCGGTATCAGGGTAATGTGAATGTGTGGGCAGCACGAGAAAGCCCCCTTGGGTGCTCACTCTCACAAGTCGGTACCCGTATCCACATTATGTCTGTTGCTATGATAGAACACCTCTATAAAACTATAAAACAAATCAAATTTTTTGCTTAGATGTGTCTTGCTGTGGAAATAGCCATCGTATCAATATGTATTGATTTTGCCACTTGTAACTAACAATGCGGCAGTGTTTTCGCTCATGAAGCTCCGCATCTTCCTGATTGTAGTCATTTTTAGTGCCAATGATGAGTTAGTCTAGCCAGCTGTCGATTCCCATTTAAGGTAGAATCAATCACTGTTCCTAAGTACTTGTATGCACTTGCCTCTTTAATTTGGTTTCTGCCAATATGCAGTGTAATGGGTTGTGTTCGTTGCTTTGGTGCCATAAATGACAAACTCAGTATTATTGGTGTTAAGGGATAGTTTGTTTTCACTACACAGGTTAACCCTGGTCAGCATTGTCCGAATCTGATTCGTTGCTATTTGGAAATCTTAATTGTGTACTGTGAGTGCTGCATCGTCTGCAAATAATGTGAATGTTGCATCCTCTGATACTTGGGGTAGATCATTTATTAAGATTAAAAACAGAAGGGGGCCGAGGGTTGAACCCTGCGGAACTGCAGTTTTAATAGTCCTGATGGTTGACTCAGTGTCATTAAGCTTTGTGCATTGTTTCCTATTAGTTAAGTAGTTGGTCATGAATGTACAGGTTTTCTTCCCCAGTCCTGCTTTCTGGATTTTCTGCAATAGTATTCTATGGTCAATTGTATCGAAAGCTTTTTTGAAGTCGAGGTATACTGCAATTGGAACTTCACCTTTCACCATGTTGGTCAATAACTCATCCATAAGAGAGGCCAATGCCCTAGTTGTTGATCTGTCTTTTCTAAATCCATTTTGTTGGGTGGTTAGGTAATTGGAAGACTAAAAAGGTTTTTATCTCATCATTTATTACTTGTTCTGAAACTGAAACTGTAGCTAGTTTCCAGCTTTCCGTAAAAATACCAGTGTTGACCACTAGGTTATACAGCTGGGTGAAATCATTTATAAGTGCAGTAATTGAAACCATCATTAGGACTGAGCTGATGTCTTTAATGCCAGATGACTTATATGTTGATGCAGCATTGACCTTTCTGAGGATTTACTCCTGTGTTATCTCAGTCAAATCATACGTCTGATCATTAGTGGTGACTGTGTATCTATCTACAGCCTGGTCAAACTTTCTGGCAAGATTCTCCCCTACATCAATGAAGTAGTTGTTAATCTCTTCTGCCAGGAGGCTATCTAGTATTCTCTCCCCATTGTCTTCATTACTGAGGTTGCTGATAATGGATTTTGCTTCCGGGTTAATTTGTTGCAGTTCAATCCAGAACTCTTTGGATTTTGCTTATACCTATTTATCTGGTCTAAACAGTGCCTGGACTTGGCTTTTCGCACCTTGTTTCTCACCTTCCTGACCATACATTCAGCTATAAATTGATCGCCAGGGTCTCTTGTTATATCTGATTTCCGAATGAAATAATCTCTGTCCTGTTGTAATTCTAGCAGTTCATTGTTCAAATAACCAGCTGTTTTGTTTCTTATGTTGAGTCTAACCAGGGGACAGTGTTTGTTTGCAACATTGACAATCATTTCTTGTAGCATGTCCCAGCATTTGTTTGGATCTTCCTCTGTTAGTAGTTCTGCTGTATTGGTTTCCCTCAAAGTGGCTGCTAGATCATTGAAGTTACAATTCCTGTAGGTGCGACCCTAGTAGATGGTGGTTCTTTTCTCATTTCTGGGTTTTTTCTTTATTATATATATTGGTTTATGGTCGCTTATATTGTAGTTCAATACACCTGATTTTGTAAAGTACTTAATATTAGTGAAAGCAAGGTCTATTGTTTTTTGTGTGGTCCTTGTTACTCTAGTTGATTGTTTAATTACTTGCTGGAGTTCATGTTCTGCCGCAAATTGCTTCATATAGCCTGCAGGTGGGTGCCTCTTAGCACTGTAGTCAATGTTAAAATCACCAATTAGGAGCACTTCATACTTGTTAATGTCTGGGATCTAATTAATTGACATGCTTATTTGCTCTATTGCTTCATTTAGGTTTCCATCTGGAGGTCTGTAGATGTTACCTATTAATATTCTTTTCGTGTAGGCTCTAGTTATGACAGCCCATTGGAGTTCAATGTTTTTAGATTAGAGCAATTTTGTTCCACATACTTGTCTGCATCCACGTCCAGGTCAGTCCTGCAATAGATCCCTAGACCTCCACCATTCTTGACCTGACCACTTTGTAGTTTTGTCTTCCTATCAGCTCTGAGAAACTGGTAATTAGGGATTGATGTTAACTTTGTCTCCATAGATTTATTGAGCCATGTCTCAGATATTGTGAATATATCAAACCCTGATCTTGGTAAGTCTAGTCTTAGTTGTTCTATCTTATGGGTTAAGCTGCGTACATTCAGGTGGCCAATCTTAAATCCAGGGAGGCCCTTTAAATCGCTTAGAGGAAGCTTGCCTTCTTGACATCACCCGTTTTGTTTATCCTCAAATTTCCCTCAGCACAGTTCTCAACCCCCATGTCCCGCCACCCCAATGTCCCAACAATATAAGTTTACATGAATTAATTAGGTTTCCAGTCAACCAGTGTTTTAAAGGAGGTCCAGTTTCCCCAAACCACAGCCATCCAGTCTCACATAGGAGTGTGGAAAATACCAATGTAGTAGCTCCATTGTCCATCCTATTGTTGTATTAGTATTAATTAGTGCTTTATGGTTAACACTAATCAGATAAGTCCAAGCTGGAGAATCAGTGTGAGTTTTGCGTGTGTCTTCAATTATAGTGTAAACTGTTAATATGTCATCGTTTGAGCATGTACATCTAAGTTTAGTGCTAGCATACAGAATGGTGGACGCCTCATATCTTCTTTGGCATTGATTACATCAGGCAATCATTGGATAGGCTAGTGGGTAGTGGGTAGGTAGAAAATGGATGGTCCAGACTACATGTATTTCTGAAGTCTGGAGATAATAGCCACTCAATGAACAGTTTTCAGGAGCAGCACAATGCAGTCTAAGCAATCTCTGTTTTAGGTAGTGGGCACATAGTTTGCTAGCCAACCAGCTGACACACTAGTGGCATGCAACATGACCACCACATGTTCCAAGACAATACTTCGAATAATGTGCACATAATCTGACATCAAATCAACTGATATACTATATTTTCTTGGATGCTGGTTGAGTAATAGGTCCACAGCATGACAGTAATAGGTACAGAATTTATTATTCCACATAAGAGAAAATGCATCTACTCTCCTGGCTTCTGGCTCTGGATACCAAGACACATATTTGGGACGGACCAGACGGGATGGCCGAATGAGTTAGAGCGTCCATCTTCTGTGCTGGTAGATCGTGGGGTTATGGGTTCGAATCCTGGTTGAGTTAAACCAATGACTTAAAAATTGATACTTGTCGCTTCCTAGCCAGGCGCTCAGCATTATTAGGACAGGGCAAGGACTGATGTGCTCAGTGTCAGGATAATGTGACTCAGTGGGATACCAGGTCATGGTGCCAGCAGCCTGGTTTCCCAGTGGGACAGCACTATAAAGTTGCCATGAGTGTGCACTGTCACAAGTCGGTACCCATCATGATATGACCTTAGATGTGGCTAGGACGTAAAACAACAAACAAACACATATTTGGGTAACTTTTTGTTGTTGCATGATGCAAATAAGTTAATGTCTGATTTACCCCATTTATCACAAATGTGGTTGAAAATACTCTGATTTAATTAGCATTCTAGATGATCGTGAAAATGTAGACTTTTCTTGTCAGCCAAAGTATTTTGACTGCCTGGAATATGTGCTACTGTTAACCATATGTCGTGTTCCTCTGCCCAGTCCCAAATTAGTTTGGCTAAATGGTTACATGGTTTGGAACGAGTCCCTCCCACTATTTCGTATGTATGTTTGTTGTTGTTTTACGTCCTATTTCGTATGTAAGCCATGCCTGTCATATTATCTGTTAATACTCTTACATGAATTTTAGGTAGGTGAACTAGACTACATAATCCTAGGTAAATAGCCCTGAGCTCTAGTACATTTAAGTGAGAGGAGATTTCATCTTCCATCCACCAACCACCTGTTGCCTGTTGCTCTCTGTGAGCCCCCCCATCCTTCGAGTGAAGCATCTGTTGTAACTGTAGTATTGGGCTCTCCCATTCTAATGGGTTTGGGGGAATCTTCAATGTGTGAAAGCCACCACATAATATCTTTTAGACCATCTGGCGAAATCGTCATGGGCCGTTCAAAGTTCCCTTTAGTGCGAGCCAAACGCTAAGTTCTTATCTATTTCTAGCGATTTAATATGGGCCTTGCCGTACAGCACAGCCGGTGCATAGGCTATCATAATTCCTATCAGTATTGCGACTTGTCTTTTATTTGGTTTATTCAATTGTAATAATTGGTTTGCCGTTGTTGTAAATTTATCAACTTTCTGTTCCGTTAACGAAATGGTCATTTCTGTGGTGTCAATAAAAAATCCCCAAAACTTTAAATTTGTTGTTGGTGTCAATACTGATTTAGTTTCATGTATATAGAAACCTAATTCTTTTTAAATGTCACTAAGTTTGTCTACTGCTGCCTGACAATGGAGTTGTTTGTGCAACAATAAACGAGTCATCAATATATGGAAACATAACATGTCCTTTCCTAGCCATGTGGGAAAATATCGGTTTAAGTAACCTTGTGAAAATGCGTGGAGCGCCAGCTAGTCCGTTAGGCATACACATGAACTCATAAAAGTCATCATTCCAACAAAACCTGAGATATTTACGATCAGGTTTATAAATTGGTACTGTATAGTATGCATCCACACTAGCTAGCCATGAGTCTTGTGTAACCAAGTCTCTAGCCATGTCTAATGAAAACATTTTGAAATGTTTGTACTCTACTACTTTGTTCAGCCTTGTTAAGTCCAAAATTAGTCTCACATCTCCATTCGGTTTGGGTCTAGTAAAAATATTAGAAATCAATTCCCCAGCCACATGAAGTACTGGTTCTATAATGCCTTTTTCACAAAATTTTAGAACCTCATAATCTATGGTTTATTTGTTTCTTTGTTGTTTTATGTCCTAACAACATCTAAGGGCATATCAGGACGGGTACTAACTTGTGACAGTACACAGTCATGGCGATTTTATAGTGCTGCCCCACTGGGAAATCAGGCCAGCACATTATCCTGACACCGAGCTAACCAGCCCTTGCCCTATCCTAATAATGCCGAGCACCAGGCTAGGAAGCGACAAGTATCAATTTTTAAGTTATTGGTCTGACTCAACCGGGAACCAAACTTGTGAACTCCTAATCTTCTGCCCCCGAGGCCTGTGCTCTACCGATTCGGCCACTGCGCCTGCTCCCCATAATTTATGGCCTCGCGTTCTGAACCATCAAATCGGTAGGGAAAGGTATGCTATTTTGAATAGGATCCTCCATAAGGGGTATTCTAACTCCTTCCACTAAACTAAGGATAGTTAAATTCTCCGTAATGTTATTCCATTCCGGTAGGCAATTATTTAGGTTACCAGCTTTATATGTGCTTACTGGAGTCTGCGTTGCCACTTCTACTTGTTCCCTGGGCGGGGAACGGTTTTCGGGCATTGAACTCCCTCTTGAAGGGTCTGTTCCCGTCGTTCCAGCCGAAGGACTGCCTCTGGCCCCTTCCCCTGGCCTGATACCCGTAGTTCGTTCCGAACCGGCCTCCTTGTTGTCCAGTCCGACAGTTTAAAAAATCTTGCCTCATTTTCTTGAAACGGGTAGGATTAGCGTCTGCGGATTTCTTTTTGGCCGCTTCCATGTGTTTCCCACACTCGGTGCCAGTCTCCACTTGCTTGAACAATTATTGGAGTTGCCCACCAAACATCTTAGTTTTGTCCAGTGGCTTCCCTTGACAGGCTTGGGGGCAAGAAATAATGTCCTTCCCCTCATTGTCCAAAACCTTCTTGGACCTCGTCACTTCCTTTCCTGCATCGGTGCAGACAGCCTTCAACACGTTTTCAAAACGCCTGTAGGAGAGGAAATTGCTGGTTGCATCCATCTCTTCGGACAGCGACGAAAACTTGTTCTCCGTCATCATCCTATTTGCAATAGGCGTGATGGCTGACAGAGTTTCCAGAACACCCTTGTACACCGTGTGGAGGACCCCTTCAAACTTCTTGCGGTCCTCACTGAGCTTCACCTTGGGGTCCATCTCTTTGATGGCCGATTCTGGGTTACCTTTAATCCCCTTGAACTTCTCCGCCAGCTTCATAATAACCGCTGCCGTCTTAAAGGTATGGACGTGCCCTTGGATGGTCTTCCTCATCATAGTGGTGGTCTGGATCTTCTTCCTCCGAAGTAATTCACACTTCTTGACCACCTTCCCACTAAGTTTGGCGTATTTACCCACCCGTTTGGTGTCCGAGTCGGAGTTCGTTGAGGACGAGTCTGATGAAGAATCTGAAGAGGAAGACTTACTCTTCTTCTTCTTAGATTTCTTCTCAGCCTTTTTCACCGGCGGCTTCTTCTTGTTTGCCCTGGTGAAGTCATCCCCATCAGAAGACTGTTCCTTCTTTTTGTATTTGCGTTTGGCAGCCACAACGACTTCCTCCTCTGACCCATAGTCAGAAGAGTCCTGATCGTCAGAAAGATCCTCCCAATAGGAATCCTCTGAATCCTGCACTGGCTTCCTGGCTTCCACCCTTCTGGTAGACTGCGCTTTGGAAGGGAGCATCTCCAACTTCTGTTGAACCAGGCTCGTAAGTCGTGCATCTAGGTCATCTGGGCCAGGCTCAGAGCCACCCGCCTCCTCAGAATCTTTGTTCTGGCGACCTTTGTATCCGTACCGGTGGTGACAGGTCTTTGTCTTCACTGAGCACTTGAGGTGCATCAGGCTTACTCCGCTTCATAGTCATAGCTGGGAGTCTGTAAAGCACCAAAACAAAAGGTTAGGCATAATTCAAAATGAATATCATACAGCTAAAAATGGTATAAAGAATACCTAGTGTGTATAATGGTGTACACATCCGTAGTTAAAGCGTTTTTAACACAGGCGAGTGTGTGTAATAGACTGTCGTAGGTGACGGTATGAACAATCAACCAAAACCAAACGAGGGGTAGGGACCAGTGTAGCGGTCCCTCCCACACTCTCTGTCCAATATACTTCTCCCACCTGTGGCTTTATTGGCCAGCAAGTTGGAGAAAATACTACAGGACTCAGAGATACTCCTAATAAATATGGGGAATCTAAAACAGACCCAGGAATAAATCCCATCGATGTAAGTGGCTCCTGCCAAACATCTCTCCGTTCAGCAACGGGGGCATTATAAAACAATGGCCGCATTGTTCTAACGACGTTACAAAACAATCGTAATGAGGCTGTAAAACAGTCCAAACTTAAGAAAAAGTTTTTAAAACTTGATGTAAGTGAATACTAACATGAACTGAACCAACGTATCCAGTTTTTTTTAATGTTTTTTTTTTTTATTGAGGCTGTATTTATACTGTCCATAGCATGTAAGCCTGGGTACCCAGGCTTGTTTTCAATGCTGGCCAGCTGTAGTGTTGGTGTTGTCTTACCAAACAGTAGCTGCTGATAACTTATTTGATTGTCTGCATTTCAGTAGCAGATAGATAGTCTGTTCGTACATTTAGTAGCCTATGTTAGTTTTTTTTTGGCCCTCTTGGCATTGTATTTTTGTTCTATTCTTATTACTATGTTAGTTATTTTCTTAAGGTTCTATGTTAGAGTTTTGGGGTTTTCTTGGGAAGAGTTTTCCGCTTTTTTCTACTTAATTCTATACTAGCCTATTTTATTTACATGTCCATAGGCCTGTACATAATAGGTGGTTGAGTTATGTTTGTTTGAATTTGATTTGATTTATATTGTTGTTGGATATGTTATCTGGCTTCTATATTTCCGGTTATCCTGCCCTGGGCTGTCCAGTTGGTGGGCCGTGACATATCACCTGCCCCCTTGTGGTGCAGTTCAGTGGGGGTTCCCAGTTTTTATTTTGCACAGATATTTTTTGTACGTTTTTAGGTCAGGGATTTGTCTTTCTTTCACCGTTTGCCCATCCATGCCTTGGCGGCCATTTCCAGTGTGCTCCTTTCATGGGCTTTGATCTGGCTTCTGGTCTGCCTTAGTAGTGGCGCCTTGCTTTCTCTGGTGTCCCTCAGTGGTTGGGTTAGATGCTTAATGTCTTGGCTATATTCATATGCTAATGCTTTTAGGTGGATTATTCTTCTGTTTTCTAGTAGCTTTACTTTAGTTCTTTTGTGTAGGTCATAAGTGGGGTGTAGTTTGTCTACTTTCAGGCAGATTTTCAGGGTCCTATTATGTAGTATCTGCAATTTTTTAAGTAGCTCTTTTTTAGCACCCATGTAGATTACATCCCCAGTCAAAGTAGGGGAGTACCATGCCTTTGAAGATTTTTATTGACATGTCTTGTGCCATATAGTTTCTTAGTTTAGCAAATAGCCATAGTTGGTGATTTACTTTTTATATGATTTTTGTTACACACAGATTGTAGTTTAGCTGGCTATCTAGTTCTAGGCCTAGGTATTTGTAGTGATTTACACTTTCCAGTGTTTGGTTTCCTAGTGTGCATTGTAGGTTTCTTCCTGTGATTGCTGTATGTGAGAAGAGTACTGTTTTAGATTTATTTGCAGTGATGGTTATTTTATTGGATTCACACCAGCCGTCCAGCTTTAGCAGGAGGTTGTTCAGTTTGGTTGCTACCTCCTCTACTGTGCTTCCTTCTGCATATACGACAGTGTCATCCGCATATAGCTGGAGACATTTTGTCTCCAGCCATTTTTCTAGATCGTTTATGTATAGTATAAATAGTAGTGGTCCCAGGACTGATCGTTGGGGTACACCACAGGTGACAGTTTGTTGGTCTGAGAGTGTACCATTTACTTTAGTTTTTTGCTGCCTGTTGTTTAGGTAGCATTTTATCCAGTTTTGTTTATTTGGATTTAATGCCCATGTTGTTTAATTTTCTTATTAATATGCTGTGGTCTACAGTGTCAAAGGCTTTGCTGAAGTCGATGAAGGCTGCTCCAACTAATTTCTTTTGGTTCAATGATGCCAGTACATCACTTGTTAGGTTTGCTATTGTTTTTGATGTGGACTGTAGTTTTCTGAAACCTCCTTGCCTCTTGTTTAGTATATTGTTTTTTTCCAGGTGCTCATTTATGTGCCTGTAGAATATTTGTTCAATTAGCTTGCCTGGTGTTTGCAAGATTGATATTGGTCTGTAGTTCCCCATGTTTTGTTTGTCACCACTTTTGTAGATGGGGGGGTGATGGTTGCCATCTTCCATGCTGTGATGAAGTGTCCCTGCTCAAATGATATGGTGAACAGGTCGACCATGGTATCTGGGATGGCTTGGAGTGCCTCTTTTAGTATTTTTGTGGGGATTCCATCTATTCCACTTGGTTTGTTTTCATCTATGTGATTTATTAGTTGTGTTAGTTCTTTTAGGTCAGTTTTGCAGGTGGGGATTTAATCCTGGATAGTTTCTGACTTGTTTTCCCAGATTCTTGTGAATTTCTTTGATAACCTTTGTCCTACCATGCCAAAGTGAGTATTTAGTTTGTTTGCTGCATCACTATCTGTGTGCGTCTTTCCATCCTTATCCTGGAAGCTTATGCGTTCTTCTATCTTACTTTTGGGGAATAATAAGCTTACATTTTTCCAGAACTTATTTGCGTTGCTTCCCCAGTCCTTGTCTTGTTTTATTATATATTTCTTTTTTGCTGCCCTTACTGCTTTGAGGGAGTTGTTTCTGGCAGTATTATAGGCCCTTTTATCCTCTGGGTCTTTAGTATGTTTCACTTTGTCACCTAGCTTTCGTTTTATTGCGATATGCGTTAACAGTTCCCTGTCTACCCACGGGTCTTGGTTTCTCTGTATTTTTAGTTTCTTTATGGGGCACATCTCATCTAATGATTGTTTTATTTCTGTGACAATGTTATTCCAGTAGATATCGGTGTCATCTGTCTGTTGTGAGGTTGTCTATATTTTCATATAGGTGGTTTTTTAGTGTTTCTTTTGAGTAGTTTTTTAGGGATCTGCCCATCTTATATTTATATTGGCTTGTACTTTTGAGTTTTTTCCTCGTTACATATATTAGCTCATGGTCACTTATACCCGAGCTTCTAGTGCCCCATTTTGTGGCATGGTTTGAGTTGGTTAGTATTAGGTCAATTGTTGAGCTATTGTTTCCTAGTCTTGTGCTGTCTGTAATAAGTTTCTGTAGCCCTAGGATTTTGATAGTGGTTTGTAGCATTAGTTTATTTTTGTCGTTGCTACTGTAGTTTATGTTGAAGTCCCCTAGCACAAAGATTTCTGCATTTGTTAGTTTTCTCACTGTATTTATGCTTTTGTCTAGAGTTTCAAGGAATGTTTCAATATCCCCGGATGGTGGTCTGTAGAGGCTTGCTATGGCTATGTTAGCCTGCTTCTCATTTTTTATTGGGCACCATAGTAGTTCCAGGTGTTCATTTGAGTTGTTTGCTATTTTTAGGGTGTCAGTGTCTAGATTTTTTTAGGTTTTGCAGTAGATTGCAACACCTCCACCTTTTTTTGTTTGGTTTGCTATGTTAATTTGCTCTCTGTCATTACGTACAAGCCTATATCCTTCTATGTTGAGGGTGTTGTCTTGATGTCTGTCAGTGAACCACATTTCTGACAGTGTTCAAACATTAAGATTTTCATTTTTTAGGTGCATTTTTATTGTGTCTATTTTGTTGGATGCACTCTGGCAGTTTAGGTGGGCAAAGTGCGTGCCCCTTCCCAGCCTGCATTCAATTTCATCTACCATCTTTCTTTACCTTTAGGTTGGCCATTTGTTAGATTTCGCGAGTTTTTAACTTTATTTAGATTGTTTTATGGGCGTATAGGCTGGTGCATACAGTACATATGCCCTGTTTTGTTATATAGTTTCATACATTACCGTAGACTGCACCTGTGCGAGTGGAGGGGAGGTACATGCCCTGGAATGGATGTTAGTTATACACAGTATTTCTAGTGCTTTAAATTTTGGTTAGTGGTATTTTATGAAAAGTTTGTGATACTCATGGTTTGGAGCCCTGGTGTTGCTTCTGCCAGTTCTCGGTGATGCTATTTGTCAGCCTTGTAGAGACGTATTTTGAATAGTGTTCATTGAGGTGTACACCATCCGACATGCCTAAAGATACTAACCTGATCGGTTTAGTAGGTAATGTAGAAAACTGCCAGAGCTACTCAAAAACGTCCTCCCGCTGTGAGTAGATTTAGCTAATTACTGGACACAGATGTGCTTCCTTCTCCCTGAACTATGAGTAGTCAGAGGGTAGGACTGAGGTAAAATTATTATCCTCAACAAATTAGCATTGTATGTTTATCGAACCAAGCAACTGATTATTCATGTTTGTTGGTCTTTTTTTAGTTTAGTTTGCCTTTCTGTAATGGTTTGATTGTAAATAGTTTATATGCAATTGTGCTACCATTTTCTCAAATATACGCAAGGCTATCCTCCCGAAATTTGTTTGTTAATTATGTAGTGATTCTGATTGGATACTTTCCAAACAGTTTTCAATCGATCTTTTAGAATAGCCGATTTGCTAGTCAATCTAAATTTGTTTCCAATTAAAAGAATTACCCGGTACTGTTCTGCCTTCACAACTCACAATTTACTGCTCCGTTATCCCATTGCTGAATTGTGAATGTTATTTGGGAAGTGACAGTAAATTACTCTTGAAATAAAAATAAATTGGCAGTCAACTAAAACTTCTCAGTGTACTTGATACATAATGGGGCTTAACGACATAATGCTAGGTGGCGCTCATGTACTACCAGTCCGTACTCTTTGTATAGACTCGAGTCATCAGAATTTCAAATTGCACACCGCGAGTGAGTCAAGAAATACAAGTGCTGTGTGCAAAAAGTCCCAACCCCAGTAACCTACGTCTTGCCTGGGGGTGGCTAGAAGCGATGACATCACATTTGCGCTGGTACCTGTGGGACAGCTACCAGTACAAGTCCTAAGTGTTGGTTTAATGTGTGTTTTTTTTAATAACCCAGATTAAATTTGCATGGTCCAATGAAACGTATTTTTTTCAAAAGCAAAACACTTATCTAAATTTAGTTCTATATATCCAACTTAGATACTAGTGCATTAGCTAACGATTGGGGACCGCCTATTCAGAATAATCAGTCAATTTATTACCTCATCCCCTTGGACACCTACTTGAGGCAGCCATTATGCAGGAACACTCATTAAGCAATTAGGTCAAAATCTCATGGCCTCATTAGCCAAGCTCTCATTCCAAGTACCATATGTAACCTAGTCAGGTTCCAGGATGTCCCACTGGAAGTTTGATGGCACCATAGCTTGAACCGTTTTAAAGTTGCATTGTCTTATGAAGCATAATTTCTTTTTAATGCCAAAGCATATACTTACATTTGATCATATGTTTCCAACTCAGATGAACTGAAAATCTTATGGTACCTTGGGTATTTTGGGGTTTTCCTTTGTGTTTGTGTCAGGGGGGGGGGGGGGGGGGTTGTACATCAGTTGATTAAGGAGGGGGATTTTCAATTACAGACAATTGGTATTGCTCCTTGTCCGATCCTAATAATGCCAAACCCCAGGTTAGGTAGCAACAAGAATCAATTTTTACGTCATTTACGTCTATTTCTAAATCAATTTTAAAGTAATTTAAGTCATCCCATGACCTACCAAAAAGGGAAGTGAGCATTCAATGCATTTGGCCACCACTTCTACTTCATAGTTAGTTTGAATTCTGTTCTGCCAGCTATTTTTCATATTTACAGATGCACAAATACATCAATAATAAATCAATATATGTACCCAATTTGATTAATTCTATCGTTGGAATTAACTATGGACTAGTTATTAATGATGTAAATTCAAGAAATACAATTAAATATGTATTATATTAAATATATATTTGTTTGTTGTTGTTTTACATCCTAGCAACATCTAAAGTCATATCAGGATGGGTACCGACTTGTGACAGTGCACACAAAGAAAAGATCAAATAAAGAAAAGATCAAAGACTGCACACCAAAATGTATGTCGATTGTGACATTTGGATTTGGGAATGTTATGGTTATATTAGACTGCAACTTTTAAAATGTTGCCAAAATCTTGATGTTCCATCATTAATGTCTAGACAGAAGACTAGACCATTTCAGTAATTACAAGAAAGTAACAAGTTGAAGAATGCTTTGTTAAAGCTGCATAGTCCCATGAATCATCAACTTTTCAAAACCAAAACAATTAACTCAACTTTATTTGACAGCAAATTTGCAACAATTTTGCTACCAAAATATACTGATATGTGTTACAAATATACTGTCTTATTTTAAAATGTTATAGTTGCATTGGATTGTGAAACTTTAAACAAAATTGTCAAATCATGACGTTTTGTTTTGTCAGGTAATGTTCCAAAATCGTGCAGCAGCCTTACAGTTGGATACAGTGACTGCATGAAAGTTTGTATTAAATAATCATTACACATCTGAAAAAAGAGTGATGTAATAGTTATGTATATTATAATTTGGAAACAATACAGTTGATAATCAGGCAAATGACATACTAGAATAACAGTACAAAAATAACGACACACAGTTACGGTCAAACAAAGAATTAACACACTCGCAAATATAAAGAAACGACACATGAGTGCATTTCTTTTGTTTTCATAAATGCTTTGTTTAAGTTGTCTTACATGTCACCCAGATGTTATATTATTTATTGTGGTTATATTTTTGTGTGTAGTTTTGACCGTATAGATTGGCTGTTCAATATAATATCATTCAATATATTATTAACTTACAAATTTATACCATATACGGCAGTATATTCAACATTACAAATATCAGTATCATTTGGTAATATATATATATTTTTAGACCAGACGGGATGGCTGAATGAGTTAGAGCGTCCGTGTTCCGTGTTGGTAGATCATGGGGTCATGGGTTCGAGCTCTGGTCGAGTCAAACCAATGACGTAAAAATTGATACTTGTATTCGGCATTATTAGGATAGGGCAAGGACTGGTTGGATCAGTGTCAGGATAATGTGACTGAGTGGGATATCATGTCATGGTGCTGGCAGCCTGGTCTTCCAGTGGGGCAGCACTATAAAGTCACCATGAGTGTGCAATGTCACAAGTCAGTACCCGTCCTGATATGACATTAGATATATATATATTTTTAATATAATACATATTTAATTGTGGTTCTTGAATTTACATAATTAATAACTAGTCCATAGTTAATTCCAAAGATAGAATTAATCAAATTGGGTACACATATTGATTTATTATTGATGTATTTGTGCATCTGTAAATATAAAAAATAGCTGGCAGAACAGAATTCAAACTAACTATAAAGTAGAAGTGGTGGCCAAATGCATTAAATGCCCACTTCCCTTTTTGGTAGGTCATGGGATGACTTAAAAATTTACTTAAATGACTTAAAAATTGATTCTTGTTGCTACCTAACCTGGGGTTTGGCATTATTAGGATAGGACAAGGAGCAGTGGAATGAGAAATACCAGTTGTCTGTAATTGAAAATCCCCCTCCTTAATCAACTGATGTACAACCCTCGAACCATGCAACTTTAATCAACTGATGTACAAAAAGCACACACACACAGATTTTCCTTCAAACATTGTCCCATCTGAGTTGGAAATATGAGATCAAATGTAAATGTTAAGTGGTTTCATTTTGACCAAAGAAATTATGCTTCATCAGACCATGCAGCAAATAACTGATGGTGCAATGGTGCCATCAGTGGAAACTACCAGACCAGGCTACATTTGAATTCGGTCATCCAACATCACATGGTCATCGCAAGATGTCAATATGCATCATAGCTAGAGGACTTTTGGCAAGCTTGTCTAAAGTATTTTGGGTTTTCAGCTCAAATTGCTTCCAAACTAATCATTAGTCCTCAGTAATTTTAAGGAAAAATGGATAGTAGGTAATAACGATCAATTTGATATATTTATCTAAAAAATAATATAAAAATTCAAACGCCATCGGACCATGCAACTTTAATTAAATGGAAATATAACTAAACTATGCAATCATAAAATAATTTAAATCCTATTTTGCTGTAGTTATATCAATTAAAAAAAAAAAAAGGTTTTGGATTAAGACACAATTTTTTTCACCACGAGCGTAGAGAAGCGTATTTGCTTATTCGACCAGAGTCTAGGGTGTGCGCATGCGCTAAAAAGTGGCTCGGGTGAACAGAGTTGATTAATCGATTACGCCCTGAGGGTGTACACAAACGCAGTGAGAAAGCAACAGGACTACAGGTTAGTTTTGGATTGCTTTAATACATCTTATGTACACTCCATTCCATTTACAGTCGGCTGCATCCTTCACTCACGTCGACACATCATCATGAAGTCATGACAATGCATGAAGGCATGCTGTCGTGATGGTTATTTCACATCAGTTGCCACAGCAGTCTGGTCCCTCCGGGATCTGCACCAGTAGGATTGGTGACGTCTCAGGAACCCCTGGGTAACAGAGGTGAGCCAATACACCAGCTCCACGGGGCTACCCTCATTTCAGGGACACCGCAATGATGTATGTTCACACACATGCACGTCTCCCTGACATTGGATCTAGCAATTTGGGTTTCTGATCTCGGAGTTAATGGGGGAACTTTGGCAAGTCCATGGTATGTTTAATTAAAGTTGCATACTACAATTATTTCGGGTTTCTGCCATATTTAGTAGGTTGTTCGCAATAATTTATTTTACTTCATTTGGAATACCTTTAATATTAATAAAATATTTGAAGTGAAAACATGCAAATGTGCACACAGAAATACTGGACTGATATCATGGGCTTGCATAACTTGCAAAAATTAGATGTTCTCTTCAATTGATCTGCACCAACAGCGATCACAAGCGCTTTTGTTTTGAAAATGGTATGGTTTCATCGAATTATGCAACTTTAACATAGCCAATATACAAGCACCCGAGACGAGATGGCGCTACCCAGCACTAGACACTACTATCAACCTGGTTGTTCACATAAGGAACCGATTGTACATCACATCCTGGTCTACATGACCTGCACCATGCACACTATGCAAGCATGAGCACTCACTTCACACAAGTGCAGTTTAAGGCCGAAAAGGGTCTTTACAAATATATATATACACATATATGCATACGCACACAACATGCCGAGTCAGTTCTAGTAGCATATATAAATGTGGTTGATTTTTTGGGGGGCGGGGGTTCTTTCATAATAAGCATTAGAGCGCATAACAGAACATGACTCGGAATGTTGTATAATTATTTGAACAAATCTACTCTGGGGAGGTTAGAATTCTGGTTAATACAAAAACAAAGGGGGGGGGGGGGGGGGGGGGAGAGCCTTCTCATACTGCTATACACGGCACTACACGCACATATAAAGAACGGGGGTGGCGAGGTGCGCTGCACAAGGTGGCAGATTTCACCGCGTGAGGTGGCAGATTGCTCCACACAGCAAGGGGTGGCAGACCATACTGCACGGGCAGTGGCAGATTGCACCGCACATAGGTGCAATGTCGTGCGGTGTCGTATAGCACCGCTATGCTCCTTTAAGTATTGGGTTCAACAAAGCATTCCCTACTCCTCAGTGTATTGCAATATTTACACTAATTGTCTTTTTCTTCTTTTTTTTTAAGTTGCATAGTCCGATGGTTTTGAGTTTCTCTCATTTTCTGAGATATTAGGTTATTCATTGTAATCTACCTTACTTTAGTTTGAAGTAACTTTTATTTTAAATCGCCAACTTTTAAGATATTTGAAATAGAAACATGCTAAATTAATTTTGGCAAGCTTGCCAAAACTCTATCACCATAGGCTGCTGCAGTAACAGGTTCTATTAATTGACTCAGTATCCCCTTATATGTGACGACAAATGTTTAATAGCTGCATCAGCATCTAAGTTAGATATGTAGAATCAAATCTAGATAATTGTTTTGGTTTTGAAAATGTTATGTTTTCATCGGACTATGCAGCTTTAAAGGTCACCAGACTCAATAGAATCTTTATGTGAACATGACAACACTTGTACATGTACGCTTGGTCATTTTGAACCTGGATTCACCCGCACACTTGTACGGACCGTGGTAATTTTTAACCTGGATTCAACCATACTTTTACTCATTTTGGAAAAAAAACATACTTTTACTCATTTTGGAAAAAAACAACACTTTTAAAACACATCCTATTCGTAAAGCACCCTGAAGAGTCTGTTAGTTATATATTTACTCATTGGCTCTGGCATTTACACATTGGCTTCACCTAGAAGCACTGTATTGAGAACATCTCAGCGATACACTACCAGTGACCACGTGATTACTCTACAGTACCAAATAAAACACTGCCCGTAAAATAAGCAGTTAGAAATCTGCTTGATACATGTTTGTTCAAGCCTGCAGAACATTGCCGTAATTTGTTCATTTAAATGCCCTGTAGAAGCTTCCTAGTATTTACATTTCGACACCAGTGATGGGGGTAGGGGGGGGGTATTGTGTCGTGGATATGAATAATAAATATTAACCTCTGGAGGGTTTATGTTTTAATAGTCGAAGCAAGCACCAGCCTCACATTGTAGACTCATCAGCAACTGCTTTGCCGAAAAGTCGACATCATAACATTATTGAATTGTTAAAGTTGATACCAAAGTGGTGTCCTTACGGAGCAAGCCACTGTCATTTTAAAGGTGAACCTTGGAATGTTGCATTACATCACCTGGGCTCCATTTTATAGGCATACATTTTGGAAAGGGGAGGGGGGAATGGCGATTTGGCCCATGTAATTAAGGAAATTTATTTTAGCCTATGCCCGGTATAAATTGAACACATTATTTCATAACAACGATCCCCAGATGAAGTTTACACAATCATAACTGTATTCACACAGAAATGCAAGTAATTAACATTCCCTAGGCACGCTAGGGAAAGTGCAGTGGTGCACGCGATTGCCTCCTGACAGGTGATTGGCTGTATAAGACCGACAGCCTGCGGGATAACCTCTATTTGGGGGTGGCAGGGTGACTGGGACTCCTGCTGGGCCGTCCAATCGGCCATTACAGCTCCTGGTACCGGGCAAACATCACCTTTTTCACTGTCTCCTTGTAGGAATCCGCCGGGTTCACCTGGTAGCTGCTGCCACGCGCTCCCAGACCGGCCTGCTGCTGCCGGTGCATCGCCTACAACGGAACAAAACCACCACGTCATTCTTTATACCACCGGGTAGACTTCCATGACATATCTCACCCAATTACCTTATGCTGACACTAGGTCAACCAGTCTTAACGTATAATAGTAATGCTAAGAGCACGGCACAGCAGAAACAACTACAATTTCCTAAGTTTGGCTTGATTCAGGTGGGGATCGTACTTTGATGCGCGAGAAGGAAGAAAGCAGAGGCGGGGGTGGGAAAAGAGACGTTTTATTCACGCCTCAATGACATACAGGGCAAGCAGTGTATCAATGAAGTAAATAAGTCAAATGCACAGTGTAAGGTAATAAGCAAATGTATCAATGAAGTAAATAAGTCACATGCACAGCGTAAGGTAATAAGGAAAGTAATGTCAAAAGTTCATGGTGTCAAATGGTAGCAGAGAGGTATATAAGAGTTCATGTGGTGTCAATGTCAGTGGAGTGAGGGGGTGCCGAGGAGCCCTCCACCGCAGAGGGGGGAGGGTAGAGGAGGGAGAGTTGGGTGGGTGGGTGGAGAAGAAGAAGGGGCAGAGAGCTGGAAGGCGGCTGGAGGCTGAGTGCCTGAGGGAGGCCGGCGGGCGGCCTTATAAGGGGGGAAGTGAGCAGAGGCAGGAGGGGGGGGGGGGGAGTCGCTCAGGGCCGGGGGGAGGTGAGCAGTGGCAGGGGTGAGTCGCTCAGGGGCGGAGGGAGGTGAGCAGTGGCAGGAGGGGGGGGGGGTGAGTCGCTCAGGGGGGGAAGTGAGCGCGGTCGGGCGAGGTGAGAAGGCAGCGCGACACGCGGGGCGGGGGAGGGTCTCTCCCTTCCCTCGCATCAAACGTAATGCTTCGCATTACGACCGATGCGCGAGAAGGAAGAAAGCAGAGGCGGGGGTGGGAAAAAGAGACGTTTTATTCACGCCTCAATGACATACAGGGCAAGCAGTGTATCAATGAAGTAAATAAGTCAAATGCACAGTGTAAGGTAATAAGCAAATGTATCAATGAAGTAAATAAGTCACATGCACAGCGTAAGGTAATAAGGAAAGTAATGTCAAAAGTTCATGGTGTCAAATGGTAGCAGAGAGGTATATAAGAGTTCATGTGGTGTCAATGTCAGTGGAGTGAGGGGGTGCCGAGGAGCCCTCCACCAAAAGTAGGAGAGGGCTCGAGGCGCGCCCGAGGCGGGGGTCAGGTTCCCTCTGGGGGCGGCGAGTGTCCGTGGCCTGTGTCGGCAGGGAGCGGGCGGCCCAAAAAAGAGAGGAGGCCCGCTCCTTGGCGAGATCCGGTGAGGAGGTCCGACGAGTGTCGAGGAGGGGGGCAGCGAAGTCCTCAGGGGCTGGGCGGGGTGGCGGTCGGGGGCGGGTCCGGTGGGTCGATGAAGGCGGTGTCGTGGGGGGTCCACGACTGAGACGTCTACGTCGGTGAGGCTGGGCTGGGCTGTGGCCTGAGGCGTGAGGCGTGAGGCGTGAGGCCCGAGGTGATGGTCCCCGGGTGAGGCTGGGCGGCGCTGCGGTCGGTGGTCGCTGGGAGGATGTCGGTGGACGGCGGGGTCGGTACGGTCGGCGGCTGGGGTCCTGGCAGAGGGTTCCTCGTGAGGCTGGGCTGGGCTGTGGACTGAGGTGTGATGCCCGAGGTGGTGATCCCCGGCTGAGACTGGGCGGCGCTGCGATCGGTGGTCGCTGGGAGGTTGTCGGGGGGAGGTGCGGGGCTGTCGGCAGTGGTGAAGGTGGGGCGCCGGGAGGGGCCCCCCGGGCCGGCCGGGGGGCGGCCGGCGAATCAAAAATCCGCCGAGGTGGAGGGGGGGGGGTGTGGCGCTCCCGGGTCTGCTTCGTGATGCAGTCGGCCTCGCTGTGCATGGTGAAGACGCGCCTCACGTTGGCGCAATACGCGCAGACGTGACGGCGTCTGTCTCCCGCCTCCCCGTGGGCCTCCCCGAGGTGGGCCCGATCGCAGGAGGCGGGGGCGCGGTTCCAGGCCGGGCAGGGCGTCCCGTGCATCTCCCTATCGTAGGCGGTGCGGGGGTCGGCGTGGGCTCGGGGGAGGTGTGCGGCTCGCTGGAGGGAGTCGAGTGGGCGGGCGGCGGTGGCGTGGTCCTCGGGCAGCGTGGCCAGGGACTCTAGCCTAAGGAGGTTGATGGCTACCGGGTCGTGCCACCCGTGGGGGAGGGTCCCGTCCGCGATGGCAGTAAAGACACTCTCTGAGTACCGGCGGACGGTACCCCACGGGTAAATCAGGTTGTCGCGGCAGACCGCGAGGAGGTGGTGGTGGAGTCCCTTGGTGGAGTGGGAGGGGAAGTCGGGGTGGTCCAGGAGGGTGAGGATGGCTAAGACGTATTCCTCCCTCGTAGCTTCCCCTCGTTTCACCGACTTCCTCTCTGCCCCCCGTTTCACGAGGTCAGAGGGGAACACATAGTTGGCAGGAATACCTTGTCGCCTCGTGGAGTGACGGGCCTCGGCGGAGGCCAGTATTTCCCGGACAGCGTCGGCCGCGGAAGAGGGGCTGTGCCGGGTGAAGTCCTCCTGGTAGGCCGGGGAGGTGGCGTGCGGGGCCTGGGAGTCGAGGTGGTGGTAGCGCTCGTATTCCGGGTGGGGCTCCCCGGGCAGGGTCGCGTGAGGCGGCGGCGGCGGGCGCTCCGTGATGGCGCTGCGCGCCCGAGGCGTAGGGGCTGCTTGCTGTCTTGAGGCGGGCGTCGGGCGGTCTGGCACGGGGCGAGCTTCCCCGAGGGCGAGGGCGTCGATCCGGGCGTGGATGTCCGCCGTGGCCTGGCGTGCGTCGGCCGCGGACTGCCGCGCGTCGGCTGCGGACTGTCGCTGGTCGAGCTGTATCCGCTGCATCGCCTCCAGTAGGGCTGAGATCTGGGAGCCCGAGCCGCGGTCCGAGGGCGCCTCGGGCGTCGCCGGGGCGGAGACCGGTGACTCCTCCCGGCGCGGCGTCGCGGCAGGCCCCGGTGTCCGAGGGGCAGCCCGGGAGCTCTTGCGTCCACGGCCCTTTCCTCGAGGCATTGTCTGTGGTTGGAGTTGGGCAGCGGTCCGAGGTGGAAAGTCCGAGGTGGAAAGTCCGAGGTGGAAAGTCCAATGCAGAAGAAGGGGCAGAGAGCTGGAAGGCGGCTGGAGGCTGAGTGCCTGAGGGAGGCCGGCGGGCGGCCTTATAAGGGGGGAAGTGAGCAGAGGCAGGAGGGGGGGGGAGTCGCTCAGGGCCGGGGGGAGGTGAGCAGTGGCAGGGGTGAGTCGCTCAGGGGCGGAGGGAGGTGAGCAGTGGCAGGAGGGGGGGGGGGTGAGTCGCTCAGGGGGGGAAGTGAGCGCGGTCGGGCGAGGTGAGAAGGCAGCGCGACACGCGGGGCGGGGGAGGGTCTCTCCCTTCCCTCGCATCAAACGTAATGCTTCGCATTACGACCAATCTGGCGCACAGGAGCCAGGCACTATGACCACGAGGACATTTCTGTCTGGCCGCGGCTATAAGCTGGTCGCATCTATAACCGAGTGATACATGTACCTGTATTAATCGTAGACTACTCTTACTATATAATGCATTAATCAAGGGAGAGACTTACTATATATATGGCTTTCTGAGCGACCACAACTGTAGATATTGTTCTGCGAGCAGCTTATTAACACGTTCATTAATTTATTAATATTCCATGTTCAAAAAGTAGTTTGAAGGCGCATTCATTCGACGTTCCTGGCTCATAGCTCACCTGGATGGGATCGATGATTCCTTGGTTGGCCTTTCCTAGGCCCTGACCTTTAGACCAGCCCATCTTCTGTAACAACTTGTTGCCGATATTTTCGTGGCCTATCCCACTTTTAGTAGGCTGTTCATATCTGTAAAAGAAAACAGCAACATCACATACTGATTGATTAACAAACATAATATTGACTTAATAACCCTTCTATGCAGGAGTACATTTATGAGTGGATCAGTATCTAGCTGGATATGTAGGATCAAACCTGGCTAGATATTTTATGGAAATATGCTTTCAAGTTACATAACTTTAATGAGATTCGCATAATAAAAATATTCAGTGAGAATGAGAAACTAAAGACAATTTAAATTTAAATGGACAAAAGATGCGAGAAATGGGTATCAATTGAACACTTACGGTTCTGGCGCCTCAAACTGCGCCGACTTCTTCTTAGGTGCTGGTGGTGCGGGGATGCCATACTTTTGCCTCCTCTCCTTTGCTCGGTCGCGGTATTGTATCTATAGTAAAGTTAAATACTGCATTAGTGATGTGGCCAATAGTGTTTTGTTTGTTTGTTGTTGTTTTACGTCCTAGCACCATCTAAGGTCATATCAGGACGGGTACCGACTTGTGACAGTGCGCACTCATGGCGACTTTATAGTGCTGTCCCACTGGGAAACCAGGCCACCAGCACCATGACCTGGTATCCCACTCAGTCACATTATCCTGACACTGAGCACACCAGTCCTTGCCATATCCTAATAATGCCGAGCGCCTCGCTAGAAAGCGACAAGTATCAATTTTAAAGTCATTGGTTTGACTCGACCGGGACTCGAACCCACGACCCCACGATCTACCAGCACGGGAGACGGACGCTAACTCATTCGGCCATCCCGTCTGGTACCTGTGGCCAATAGATTGGCACTGACTGGACATAAGGTCTAGGGATAAAAGTAAAGGACGAAATGATGAGTTGAGGCAACGAACACTTTTTAAAGTTTTGAATGTGGAATTGACAGCACGAATCGAAGGAATTTTAAGAATTGGCATCCTTGAAGTAATATATATTCAAGCATATTTAATGTCATATTATTTATATTTCAAATTTAGTGAGCCTTCTTAACATAGGCACTCGACACAACCCTCCAACCACGACAAATTCATGTTCACCAAGCTAACATAAAGTGCATAAAGAATATGTAATGGCCAGCATTGAACCAAGGAAAACACCAGCAAATAATTTGGGAAAGCCAATCTCGCTGAACTCACCGAGATGCCAGCTGCTTGTGCAGCAGCGTGCTTTTTGCGAAGGTCCTCAAGGTTCTTGCGGTGCAAATCTGAGAGTTGCGTGTGACGTGTGAGTGCATCCTTGTTCGGAAACTGTCGCTTGCACAGAAGACATGCCATCTTGGTTAGGTCCACAAGCTTGCTCTCATCAGTTGGATCCATACTATCATCGTCCTCATCATCGTCACTGTCACCACCGTACGATGCCACCAACCCGGGTATTGCCTCGTTAGACTTGCCAGGCTGGGCGCTCTAGTACAAGTAAATGAAGATGTGCTGAATTATCTTTAAAAAACTTATGGTATATTATGCTTATACTAGAGAAAATTATTACAATTGGTAACAATTTTAATGAATGAATGAATGAATAAATGCTTGAACGGCATACCAGCATACTAAGCACAAAATGTCCTAAAACCAGTTAAACAGTCCAGTGTGCTTTAAAAACGATAAAGCCAAGGTAGTACTAACCATGTCAAATAAACGTTTCATGCTTGCTACATTAAAATACTGTGCTCAAATATTTGCAAAGTCAATGCATTCAATCAAAATGTTTCATAGTCAGAAGCACTCCACATGGTCTTCTGCTTTAAAAAGGTAACTATGAGTCAAATAGCTATGTCCAATTCGCATACATGCAACAACGGTCTATTCGCGTCTACTTCTATGACAAGCACCTGAAAGTTTGCCAAGGGTGGGCTGAATTGCATGAAGCTTGTTCATGACAGCTTCATCCCATTGTAATTGCCACTTTTCTCTTATCAGTACACTGATGTGCCTTTTGAGGTCCATGTGAGGAATAGGAAGAGGTGTAATGCATTTGCCAAGAGCTTCTTTGGCAGCCATATCTGCAGCCTCATTTCCTCGAATGCCAACATGACTCGGTACCCAATAAAAGAGCACAGTTTTGTGAAGTTCTGAACATAAATAATGTAACCTTTCTAAAATCTTGTGGATCAGAGGATTCTTCCAATCCTTGCTCTGAATAGCTTGTAGGCATGATTTTGAATCCGAACATATCACAAATTTTCTACAAGAGGTTTCGACATGGTCCATTGATAAGAATATGGCATCAAGCTCTGCTGAATATATATCGAAGCACCCTTTGGTAATCGTTCTGAGAATGTGCGCTTGCCCATGACAGCTGCCGCTGCAGCCTTGTCATCCTTGTAAGAACATTCGGTGTAGATGAACTTATGATCAGAATGTATCTCTTTAAGCTCCGTGAACATACTGTTGTAGACCAAAGGGTCAGTTGAGTCTTTCCTTGCTTCAGAGATTACCAAGTTCATATTGACAGTGTATGTCCAAGGTGGTGTCTGGATATTGGAATTTTGCAATATTATCTACATCAAACTTGAGTGTCTCTAGTGATTCCTTAATATGTATACCGAAAGTTGGAATGGCCTTGGGTTTATTGGCAAAGAGTGTTTCATTGCTTGGGTTGAAAATGCAGCCATAGGCAGGGTTGCTGGGATTTGCTGCGATCTTGGATGCATACTTAGAGAGTGAGTTTTTCTCTTCTCAGTGCAAGTGCAGGTTCCTCTGCTTCTACACTAAGACTCTCCTCTGGCAAAGTTCGAAATGCTCCAAGACAGAGTCTGAGTCCTTGATTTTGAACGCGTTTCAGCATTTGGATGTATGACAGTCTGGCAGATCCATAGACCATGGAGCCATAATCGAGCTTTGATCGGACCAGTGCACGATAGAAAGAAAGAAGAGTGGCGCTGTCCCCCCCCCCCCAATTGGTATGAGCAACAGTAACAATTTTAAAATTAAAAATGGAACATGGTCCTCCACAACTCAAAATGTTCTCATTTTAGACATAAAGCAAAAGTAGTGCGCCCTCAAGTTAATATGAAAATATGTATTGATAATCCAGTGACATCGGGAAGAGGGTAATGATAAATATTTGAGGTTTTTCAGAATGAAGATTAGTTTTCTTTTCTTTTTACTGTTAAAAAAAAAAAAGTCCAGAAAATACCTAATACTAAATTTACAGATTTCATATGGACAAAATTTCGAATGTATAATAAATACTAACTAAAGAAAAAACTAAGAAATCAAAATCAAAATCAAGTGTCAGCATGACTCACCATTGCAGGTGGGGGCATGAGACTTTTCGGCTCATCCTTCTTGAACACTTCAATCGTTGCCTTCCTGTCAGTCATCGCCCTCTTCTCCAGAATGGCGAAGCCGGCATCTGCGGAGGCTGACTCCTTATATGCGTGTCCTCCCCCCTCCATGCCCACCAACGGCTGGAAGCTCTTCTTGAAGCCTTCCTTCATTGCCTCCTTCTGTGCATTCAATGTCTTAGCCCATTTCTCCATGTCCTTGGCGATTTTCTTGGCGACTTTGACCTTTTCCTTTTTGTCCTTCTCTTTGCCCTTTTTCTGCTCAGGGTTCTGGCACTCCCCTGCCGTCTCCTGAGTTTCTGTGGGTGCGGGTAGGTAAGTCTGCTGCTCTCCATCCCAATACATGAATTGCCCCGTCGTTGAGTTATAATAATACTACAAAAGGAATAAAATCAGCATAAGCAGCGAAATGTGGTATGGGATAATCAACAGGCTTGTGGATGAACAAATAATGTGCATTTAGTAAAGTGCTCTTAATAACAGGAGCTATTCTAACGTGCCACACAATGAAACCACAACAGGAGATATTAACAACTCCACTAAAGATATTCAAGTGGCATAGGCCCGTGGTTTTGAATGTCCGTCACTTTTTTTTTATAAATGTAGTAGGCTGATTTGTCATAATCTACATTACTTTAGGTTGAAGTCACTTATTTTTGGCCTTTGAAATATGTTGGCCTTTTGAAATATGTTAAGTGCAAAGATGAACAAATAATTTTGGCCAGCAAAAACTGGTTCTATTAAATTGACTCAGTATTCCCTTCTAATTCTATGCAGCAACAAATGCTAAATAATATTGATGGCCTGACAACAAAATCTGGTAAATAGTCGTGGGCGGTGGGGTGCCAAACCCGGAATGTTTGCAATTTTTTTTTAAACCATATCCGGATATCCTAAAAAAATCGGACAGATAAAAAATCTGGAATTCTGGAAGATTCTCATCATGTAATAAGTGCACTAGTATCTAAGTTAGCTATATAGAATCAAATTTAGATGATTGTTTTAGGGTCGTAAATTTGATGCTCTCATCAGACTAGGTAGCTTTAAAGGATGCAAACATTTTTTTATGGAGGACCACCCTTAGTTGAATTAAGTAAATTAAGTGCAATTGTAAATAACTGAGGGGCTGTAGGAGATAGGCGTTGTTAGTACATGAGCTCACCTGTGAGCTGGCGTCGTAATACAGACTTGTGACAGGGTCATAATAGTAGCCGGAGGCTTCGTCATATTGGTAGGATGAAACATCAGGCACGGCTGCAAAACAATGTTTACAACAAACGGTCAGTTACACTGAAGATAACCTTTTTGATATTAACCCCTGCTTCCCAACTTGGTGCACACATACACAAGTCAGCACAGCGCCCCCCGGTGTCGACTTAATTTGAAACCAATAAGACTAGATGGTCATTCCAAAGTGTGCATGCGCTGAAAACGGCGTCGAGAGCAAAGCAAAGGCGTTCATTCGGCCATTGAGTTTGCCGATACGCATAGGGCAAAACCTCGATTTTATTCGAAATAATAGAAATACATAACAATTTGGCATAAACATGGATGCACACATGCAATATGTTATAGTGAATATATTTAAATCATAACTAACCATAGTTCAGCATTTTGAGCTAAGCAATATACAATTCCACAAAAATGGGTGAAGCTGATACGCATAGAGCAAAGCTTCGACTTTATTCAACATTAATAGAAATACATAACAATTTGCCATAAATATGGATGCACACAGGCAATATAAGGATTTGATGAATATATATAAGACAAAACTAGCCATAGTTAAAGATTTTGAGCTAAGAAACATACAATTCCACACAAAACAATCAGTCATTTACTACACTGGCTATGGCTCTAACACTAGTCTGAGTGACCAGATTTGTCTAAATCCAGATGGCATAAGATGTGTTGATTAGATTGATGTAAATGCAATGCTAGATAAAAGATTAACATCTTAATTTATTATATATATATTTTTCGTTGGTATTCTATGTTTCAAACAAGAGCTGAGACGAGCTGAGACTATTTGGTTGCAGCCTATATATGGGTTTTTCCCCGGCGTTTGTGTTTTGGTGGGGATGGGGGGGGGGGGGGGGGGGGGGGGGGTGACAGTGCCCCGGACGGACAGTGAAAAGGCTACTCACGGTACTTGTGGCACTCGGCAGCGGATGTTGCTGCCACCTGGTGGGTGGCCTGCACCGGCTGGGCCGACACAACGGCCGTCGACGGAGATGTAGGCGTGGCGCCGGGCAGGGTCGACCACTCCTGGGCCTCGTGTGCTAACCGCTGCTCGGGCGTCATTTCGGCCAGCTTCTGCTGATGCTGCATCTGCGCCACAATCTGCTTCTGCATCGTCTCGTGCTGCTTCTGGTACTGCTTGGCCGCCTGCGCCTGCTGAATGGCTGCCTGCGCCACGGCTGCCGCAGCATTCGTCGTGTCTTCTGCAAAAAGCCATGTACAGCTTGGGTAAGGACACCACCAATAGTTTGCTTTTCTTCTAGGAACCTCACAATTCTGAACTTGGTTTTTTAGGTTTTGACACCCAAGGCATTCACATGAAGCGAAATTAACCAACACTTCCAAATAGTTTGCTTTTCTTCTAGGAACCTCACAATTCTGAACTTGGTTTTCTAGGTTTTGACACCCAAAGCATTCACATAGAGCGAAATTAACCAACACTTCGTAAATCGTCTTAAAATGCAGCAAGGATTAGCGAGTGGAGGGAGAGTATCTGTTTTCTGAGGGTTGGGGGCTTTTGGGTAGGATGGGGGGTTGAAGGGTGGGTGGTTAATATGCATAAAAACCCTTGTTCAAATCACGCGCTTACAGAAGAAATAATTAAGAGTATGCAGTGCATATTAATTTATACCACCACTGAGCATCCTTTATCAAATATCCCTTAGCAGTTTGAAAACTATTAACGAGATACGATGTGACCCCCACCCCCTCCTACCCCACCCACACCACGCATTGCCACCTTCCTGCCTAATAATACTATATATTCCTTGTTAATTGAGATGGTGTATATATACGTACGTTGCCCACCACTGGAGTTGGCAGGTACTGCAGCAGCAGCTGGTTGTTGATACTCGTTGCCATAATACGCAGAGTAATCATAGTTCCGGGGGTCATAGTATGTGCCCGTGGATGGGTCATAGTACTGGCCGGTTGTCTGGTCATAGAAGGCGGTCTGACCGAAGTCGTAGTTGCTGGCCGCATAGTCCCAAGAGGTCGTCTGAGCAGCGACAGCAAACTGAGACTGATTCATGGTCGCCATTCTATTGAAGATAGGACACAATCGCTAAAGTAACATGTGATAGCTCAAAGTGCAACTGGTGATACTCGGTCAGGTTGGTCTTAGGACAAGTCTTCTTCAACAAGTCTTGTAGAATAAAGTCTTCCTGGATAGGCAATTTTTTAGAACAAGGAAATATTCTCACTCTGTATTCATCTGGTGAGGATGCAAAGCACTTGTCTTCCATTGAAAAAACCATAGTTGTAAATACATCAAATGAAGCTAAATTAGTCCGAAGTAGGTATTTATCAGATGGGTGGTTGAGGGTGCTGGTGGATGATGCGTCAGTATGATTGAATCAGGGCAAGCTGTTTATATTATTAATAATAATAGGTACTACAAAGTGATTTTTTTTTGGTTTTCATGAAGTTCATTTGTAATTGGTACAGTTTTAAAAGATTTTACTATTCTGATTACAAAGATATATATAATTAAAGTAAATCGGGCCATTAGTCACAGAGTTTAAATAGTAAAGTGGCAAGCTTTCCTAATAATCGAGACTGCTCATTTTCTACATATGCACCATGTAACTGCAACACCCATACTGCACTACTCACTTCTTAATTATGATAAATGCAATTTCTCTAGCCGTTAACGTTTTTATCTAGGTTATAAATGGCATACTGTGTTTTTACCGTAGTGTACTTTTGAATGGTTCTTACTAGAGAGGGTACTCTATTAAACATACATTATTACTACTATGACTGACCATGAATTTCATTTGAAGAAAAAACAGATTGTGCGAAGTCCAGACAGCGTGAATAATAATACATCTTCTAAACCCATCCTATGTAATATGACTAGATAAACAATACTCAGAATTTTGTCAAGACATGCATTTTCACAGAATGATTGAGATTACGCATTGAACGGTGAATTCAGAGCCTGAAAACTGGAAGGATTCTGCGGACATGGGAATGGTTGGTAGGTTTGCAGTAGTACTACAGACACTACTACCACTACTCCTCATACAACATTTCCGAGTAGCAGGTGGTGGGATTCAAGCCAGTGGGCTTCATATAAATCCAGCCGAGTCAAACCAATAACATGAATATTTATACCTGTCGCTAACTAGCCTGGCACTCGGTACTAGGACAGGGAGCAGTGGAACGAGGAAGACAAATTGTATGCGATCGAAACTTCCCCTGCTTTACCAACGAATGTATTAATTTCAATTGTTTTAAAGTAAGTCGCTCACGTTGTTGTGAAGGTGTTCTTAGCATAGGACACCATGACAGCCTTTCCATCCACCTCAAACGGGTGCTTGAGTGCCTGGATGGCATCGAGCAGCTCAGTGCTCTCCTGGATTGAGTTCATCTCAGCAAATCCGAAGCTCCGTGACGTGCCTGTCAGGTCGTCGCGTATCACCTTCATGTTCTTCACCTGCAGGGTTGTCACCTGGTTGACAGCAGCTATCAGCTTTTCTTCGGTCGTTAGCGCATCGAGTCCACGCATGATCAGAGCTGGGAGGGGGGGGGGGGGTCAAGAAGCCGAACATTACCGGGACATCATAATTCATTTTTGTTAAGCTCGGTACACAACCAGGGATGAGACTTCCGAAGAAAATGAAAAGAAAAAAAAGGTAAAAAGAAAAGCCGAATTCTTTATTTTGCGATGCTCTCTGAAAGTGTTAAGCCATATGTCCAAGAACAAAAATTTGGAAACTCACCTAAAATAATGGCTAATCCCTGAGAACTCATCAAAAAAGGTAAAATGTACTTGTTGGACTATCTGTATTTCGCTATGCCTAAGGACGGATAATGAGAATATGCTAGTTCCGATATAGAAAATTAAATTAGCTCGGCTCACTGTACAATATTACTCGGAATTTTGGCACTAATTGCTATTGTAAGACACCACAAATATTAATTTTAATTCTGACCCAATTAGGTGAAATTTCAGTTAGGTCATGTGTAGAAGGCTATTGTCTTCGCTGATTGTTGTGTATAGATCGGTACTTACTGTTGCACGGGTTAGTGCCAACTTGGTCAAAACCATCTCCTTCCTTCGCACGTTCAGATTCTGAAGCTCAAAAAGGTCAAGAAATGGGCGATGAGGCAGCCGTATTTCATAACTAGTGATTAATTAACAAATATTTTAAATATACTGCAAAAATCAACAACCAGAGTATGTGTTGTCACAAAGATTACTTCATTAAATCAGATTTGATCAATTTAACTTCAAAATAAGAGCTTTTAGGTCACTGCTATTGTAAGGCATGGAATGCCATTAATGTGGAATTTTAAATGTCATATAAATTCTTACCCTCTTTGGAAATGTTGCATTTGAAGCAGAAATCCCTTCGTCTAAAATTGTGGACGCCACACTGGAATTTGAAGGTTTACAAATTAGTGTACCCTGTACACCACAAACAACACCTAACGAAGCACTAGGACGCCACCAGTTGAGCGGGTAGAGTTGCAGAGCGAGGCAGTTGAAGATTGGAACTTTCGGTTTGTATTACTCGCATAATTCATAACATATATACACACACACCGTAATTAGGTTTTGAATTAGATGTTATATCCCGGTAAAATTGTTATTTCTCTTGGTCTCATCAACTATATATGTACACAGTAAAACCTCCCTAAATCCACCTCCACAGATGGACCACTCCCCTATGCTGATCGCTTTATGTGGGTCCCAAAAATACCATTGTAACCATATTTTAACTCCCTAACCCGACCAACTAGTACACGATGGAAAAACTAAATTCTTCTAACCACGGACATACAAACAGAATCTAACCCGGCTATCCACTGAACACACACATTCATGTATACTTCTAGGACATGCTTACAGATTAGCAACTAAGGTGCACACTGTACTTTTATGAATGTACCTTATTACAAATCCTATAATACCGACTGTACTTTGATGAACGCCCCTTATTATATATCCTGTTATACCGGCTTACTCCTATGAATGCACTTTAGTACATGTCCTGTAATACCGATTGTATTTTTACAAATGCACCTTATTACAGTTCCTGTACTTTTACGGAAATGCACCTTTCTACTTTTCCTATGATACAACCTGTACTTTTGATAACATACGTTATTACAGTTTCTGTTAATGTTTTACGGGCTGTACTCTCACAAGCCTACCTTATTACAGTTCCTCTTATACGGCCTGTATTCTCATGAACGTACCTTATTCCAGTTCTTATCACACAACCTGTACTTTTACGAACCTACCTTATTACATATCCAGTCGGTGCGCGACCAGTTGTCCTGGGCACTACCCCCGCGTGGTGACTCGGTGGGGATGGCCGCTCCGGGCCCGGTCTTGGGTGTGGAATAGTACATGCTGACAGTATACTGGTTGAGCATTAGCACCTGGCCCTGGATCAAAACAAAACAGACAATCAGCAGCTGTTTTCAGATGACCTGACAGCAGTCCCACCAGCGGCATCCAAAACCCCACGCGTCAAAGGTTACACGCTAGCTCTAGTCTGTTGTTGGCTAATGTCCACTGGACGGTGGACTGCAGTCAGGAGCATGAGGTTAGTTTGGAGGTGGCTGCCCAAACCGTCGTGCCTGCAGTTGCTGCAATGGAACAGTGCGCTGGACTAGTTCGGATGACCTGCGTTGCACAGCTCTCCAACGATGTCCTGAAATGAACTGTCACCCACCCCTCTGAATCTCTTTCCATTTAGCCCCGCCCCACACACAAGCTCTGTACTCGGCCTAAAGAAGCATTGCCTGCCCGCTTTGTATAGTTTTAATATATTTTTTTCAATTTTTCAATTTTTTGTTTTTATGAATGCACTTTTATAAAAAGAATTTCCATTAAAAGAAAAGTATATGGCCAAATTGTCAGTGACAAATATATTTAGAGTATTTAAGTGATAAAGTTGCTAGTTGCGCTGAGCTGACTGACGAACCAGGTACCACAACACCGGTTGAGGTGGGGCGGCTTGTCACAGTACAACACACGCCTCCTGGTTAGTGTCGGTTTTTTGCGCAACTTTACTAATAACGGGTTTATTCACTTCATTAGTGCCTCATACCACTGCTTTAATCTCACACACCATGCAGACACAAAGACATCCACATCCGGCCATGCCACAATACCGCATCAGTTAACAGAGGCATCCAGTATCCACACCGTGGACATAGTTATTTTTTAAATTCAATTTATTTTTTAAATTCAATTTTCCATTAAAAAAATTATTTGTCAAAATGAGGTTTCGATGTAGTGTTTAATAATTATTATTTTCTTTAATGCAATTCTTATTCGCTCACTACTATCAGATTAGAATCTGTGCGCCCAATGTCTACTCATGCAAGCATTTGACACAGCCGCCAGGTGGGAAAAAACGACTTATAATAAGTTTTGATTACAATGGGCCTGTGCAATTTTCAAATTTACTTAATACTTTAAATGTACATTTCCAGAACATGTATTGTGGGGTAAAATACGAGAAATAATGTGGATTTAGCGGTGTAAAAAGTTAACATAAAAGACACTTTCTCACAGTCATTCTCTCTTTACCCGGATGTCAATGCTTTAATTAAAGTTTCCATAGGGAAAAGAGGGTTTCGTGTATTTCTTTTTTTTAAATAGAAGATTCATACTAGAAATGGTGTATGAACAATTCTTGCAAAATCTCTGGCATTAATTGGTTAATTGCCATTCAATGCAAGACGTTCAGTTATCTATTGCTGACAACCATCAATACACTTATGGCTAGAAAAGCTTGTCCGCTCACTTTGACCCAGAACGAAAACAATAAGTCACAAGCACTAAACACATAACCATTCCTACATGAAAATTTGTCAGAAAGAAAAGGAGAGGATAATACAAATAAAAACTATAAGGAGTCCATATTTAAGAATGGTCCAATACCATGCCGTGTGAAAGGAGGAAAATTATTGTTGTTTTGGATGTCTCTCTCTCCCCCATCCTCTTCCCCCCCCCGCACCGCCATTTTTTTCTTGTCTTTCGCCCCCCTCCTTCTTCTCCAAAGTGTTAATTTCGTAAACAAAAGGTGACCAGATGTATATACCCCGGTGAACTAAAAAAATTTGTTTTTAATACTGTGGGTTATCTCCAAAATGAAACAAAAAATAACACTAGAATTGATGTAATAGTGATAATACTATATTGGGGAAGGAAAATTAAACGCCAAAACATACAAAAACTGGGTGTGTGGAAATATATATATATAAAATACTGGGAAGTTTATTAAAGGCAGGTACTTGGTAGTGTATTTAGAATGTAGCCAGTATGGGTACCGATTAGCACTGAGTCGAGCCTGCCGCGGCCTACCTCTTGGCCGGGGCTCACCGGCACCGGGCCGTTAACTACTGTACCCTGGTGTGAGCGCACGTCACTGGTTGGTGACGAGACGAGAGGTAGTAGAGCTTAGTAGTAGTTTTAAACCTGGTTGTGTGCCATCCAACGCTGAGCGTCCGTTACGTTCTGAAACTCCACAAAAGCAAAGCCGCGGGAGACACCTGTGTGGAGGAGTTTAAACGGCTCCGTGTTAGTGACATGGCGACATCGTATCGAGGAATCTGGCGAACATGGGGGATACCGGCCCTACTGACTTAACGCGTAGCCTCCCTCAGCAACCTTATAGTACATGGCCTGCTAGAGCAGTAGAGGGTCGAGGTGGTGGTGGTCAGGCACTTTGACCACTGGCATTCAGTGTGGCTCTGGGGCTGTAACTCCGATACTTAAAAGCGCTGAATCAGCACCTCTGGGCGGTCTTCCCGCCCGCTCATGGCTGTCTTTCCCTTTTCTTCACATCTTCGGCTGGCTATTTTTGAGATGATTCAGATTAAACTAGAGGAGGAATCCCGCCTGTGCAGCAGTAAACTGGTCCACTCTTTGTCACAAAGCGGCGATGCTCCCATACTTACTACTGCCTATACCAGGAACATCGGCGCTTTGTGTGTTCAACAAACAAGAGCCTCACATCACGAGAGCACACTCTCAGCAGTAACTACCTATTAAGTAGGTCAGGTTTTTTTTCTCTCTGCATATCTATATTATCATTATTTTTCACACATATATTAATTTTTAACATTTGGACAAAATTCAGCATAGAAATTTACTATTAACACCGATTTCCGGATCAAATCTCTATCTTTATCATTACCATGAAACTAAAGGTCATGTGAATACCAGAAACTTCTCTTCCAATATTTCCACTGGAATCAACTATATTCAACCGAATGACACAACTGCTGGTATTCGCAATGATGTGAGACTTTGAAAGGAGGAAAAAAAAAAAAGATTCAGCCAAATATGTTTGCGCTGCATTATGCTTGGTTTTTCTTCTAAAACACAACTAATTAGTTGTTCATTGTGCAATAAGCGATTCCAAATCGGCTGTGTTTTCTCCATATTAGACACAAATGGGTACAGTTGCCTGGAGAAACATCTGTAGACGTAGGTTCCTAACTCACCGACTAAACCTGCACAAAACCTACCACTACCAGTTCTAGTACAAGTAGACGGCTAAAATCGGCTTATCATTCGCTAATGCCCTGCACTTAGGATGTAGGCCTCGTCTGACCTATCAACTCAACCCCTAACTTCCCCAGGCTTATGATTGCTAGCCCCAGAGCCGCCAATGACTGCACATCAAAAAGTGCCTGTAGACCGGGGTGTAAGGGAGCGGACCGTGTTTGTGGCTCACCTGTATCTTTACGCTTCATCAGCCGGACTTCTTTGATGGGGGCACCAAACATCATCAACTCCGCACGGATCTGCAGCACACGACAACACAATCAGCATAAATTTCACTAAAATCCATGTAGGTGGTGGTAACAAGCCCTAAAATAATTACTTAATATTGATTCGACAAACAAATTCATATCACACTTCCCTATGTGTGCATAACCAAGATATAAGTATATAGATAAATGAATTCGGAAATAGGAGGTAGGAATCATTACAGGGCATGTGTCGCTAGGTTAATGCCATCATTCATCTATAAAACTAACTCAGTGTGACATAACCATTGACATTGCCAGGCCGACTATCAACTCACATCTTTTTCATCAATTTGCGGCACAAGCCCTCGCAGCAAGATGGTGTTTGTTGGGTTGGCAGTCATCCAGCGCTCGCCTCCCTTCTCCTCTCTGCCATAGTCGCGATCGCGGTGATCTCGTCCCTCACGGGATTCTCGGGACTCGCGGTCCCTCATGTCGCGGTCGCGGTCCCGGTCCGAGTCCCGCTCCCGGCCCAAGTCCCGCTCCCGGCTGTCCCTGCCTTCTCTGTAGGAGTCCCGCGGCGTCCCCTCACGGCCATAGGAGTCAGACTGCGAGCCTTCAGAGTAGTTGTCAAAGTCGTCGTTATATTTTGGACCTGGGGTTTGCCCTTTTTCGTAGTCACCATTGCTGGAGGACCTTCCCGCCTGTTCGAAAAGGAATGTGTAAAGAAGCCACTCCTTAACTGGAACTTTAGATACAACAGAAAATTGCACATTTCAAAGCCTATTCTTTACCACGCCCACCCACTCTCCTTCGTGGGGGTCGGCTCTCGGGCCTACCTCCTCGGGCTCCCAGGTTCTCCCTCTCCCATCAGCGGACATTGATCAGATGGACTGAACCCTACGAACAACATTTTACCCCTCATAACATTGTTTAAACTCATTTACCTGCCTAATAAAACCCACTTTCTCCAACAAGGCATGAAACCGGACTAAATTAGCTGGTTATTTATCTTTATATTAGCTCTAATATTTAGTACATTTACACATAGTTATCTTTAGGAAATAATAGGTTCTCTAATGACTATAACTAGGTACACCCACTCTTTTTTTTTTTTAACCCACCAAATGAGAGAAAACTTGCAGGAAATACACACTGTATCAAAGTAAAATCACATGCAAAATTTCAAGGCTCTCACGTTATTAGAAAATGAGATATGGCAGAATTAAAAAATATATATTTTGCGTTTTTGCACAAATAACTTGCCATCTTTCAACACTCATAAAATTAAACCTAATGATAATACAGAGTTCATATTAGGTAGAAACAGTGTCTATAACACAGTTATTATGTGCATTTATTTTCTAGTAAAACAACAAAGGGAGAAAGAAAATGTGATGCCTCAAAAATGGTATTTTATGCAATTCGTGCAATGAAACTGAAACTATCCCGAAAATATCAAATTTAGACTTTTGTTGAAATTATTGTATATATAAATTATAAACAATTCTGTCATCAGTTAACAATGTACAGGCAAAACATATTATAGATATCATAAATATAATGGAGACAATTAGAATATAAAGAGACGTACATGTGTTATCGGGCACGGTAAATAAACTCATTAAACAAATAAACAAAAACGGACTTTCTGAGAGCGATGTTTCTGGGTCATGTTATATATAATTTTAAAGAGCGGTTTCTCCTCTTTCTAATGGTATACAGCTTATTGAAAACTGACCACAGCCTAAAGTTTTATGGGCAGGGTAATTAAATTCATAACATTTGTTCTTTTTTTTAAATAAACAAAAAAAAACTTTCCGAGAGCGGTATTTCCGAGTCATGTTATATTTCATTTTAAAGAGCGATTTCTCCCCTTTCTAATGGCATAGAGTTCTTTGAAAACTGATCACAGCCTAAAATCTCGTGGGCAGGGTAAATAAAATCATAAAAAATAATATTAAAACTAAACAACAAAACAGAGTTTCCTAGGGCAGAATTTTGGGGTCATGTTATATATCATTTTAAAGAGTTACTTCTCTTTTCAATGATATAGGGTCCTTTGAAAACTGATCACAGCCTATCAATTTATAGGCAGGGTAAATAAATTCATTAAAAGAAAACTTAAAAAAAAAAAAAAAAGCTTTCCCCGAGGGCGGTATTTCCGGTTCATGCCATATATCATTTTAAAGAGCGATTTCTCCTCTTTTTAATGGTACAGCCAAAAATTGCATTAAGTGTCAACTTGGATACAGCAACTTTAACTTGTTTATAAAAATGTCAAACCTAGATGCATCGTAACAAAAATCACAGTACATTGTAGGTCAAGATCATAGCTTTCCATTGATATAAGGCTCATTCTGATCGGTCGAGCCTCAGAAGATCAGTAACGTTTTCTCTGGGGAGTCCCAAATGCATTGCCAGTCTGAGTCATTTTCAAAAAGTGGTTGAGCATATAATAAAGCCATAGATGGAAGGTAGAAAGATTGCAACAGGGCAAACTTGAGCACAAATAGGTGTGCTTGGGCCTTGTCCTATACGGTTATAGAATGAGTGGGTATACCTACTATAATCCTTGGTTTTATACAAGTTCAACCCAAACTATAAAAACCATGTGATTGGTACTAGTAGATAACTGATAAGTCATCAGCGCAAATATTCAATCAGCGTTTGTAAATAGACATCTTTGTTGGGGTTTTACGTCCTAGCAATACCTACAGATAGCCAAAAAAACAACTCAACGGGTGTGCAAAACATCAGCACAAAACTTTACTAGTCGCAACTTCTGACACAGTTAGTTGCTTCATAATTACTTTAGAACAGGACAATTTTACACTGCCCTCTCAGTGGACGAATACAACTAGGCGCGATAAGGTTTCTTCAGAAAATCAAAGAACAAACTTACCGGGCTTGAACATTCACTGAAGCCGTTGGTGTATCCAGTGGAGGTTTCATAATCATCTGGTCTGCCTGTTTCGTACCGGTCTCGACTTCGTTCCCTGCTCCGGTCCCGCTCCCTTTCACGTCCTGTGCGACGCTCCGGTCGCCTTCTTTCACGATCTCTATCACGTCTTCTCATTCTAAATCAATATTACAATGCATGAATGACCAGCAGCTGTTGAGGATTAGCAGACTTCCCGACTGTGGCCTGACTTGTTGAACAGTGGAATTTATAGCTTAGCAATGATTTTTATTTTTTTAAATAATCCAAACCGCATGATAGACAAACACCAAACTTCACGTAGGTGATCCGAAAGTGTACGTACCCGTGCATTAATCGATTATCAGTGAATAATTGTTTTATTTAGGATCACCACAGGTAAACAAACATACAAAAAGTGATCAATTAAAAAAGTTGGGTAACAAAAATTAAACTAATAGACAATCACTTGTTAAGTTGCCAGGGTATCAAAGACCTACAGCATAGTTTTAATGAAAGTATCAACATTTTCAAAACCAAAACAATTATCTACATATCTAGCTTAGATACTGCTGAACTTATTAAGCATTTCTTGCTGAATAGAAGGGAATACGGCGTCAAATCAATAGAACCTGTTACTGCAGAAGCCTATGTGCTTGCCAAAATTAATTTTGCATGTTTGCACTACAAATATATATATATCTTTTTTTAAATTGGCCATAACAAAAATATCCCTTCAAACTAATATATTTTCACACTCAACCTAATATATTTATCTCAAAACAGAGAAAAGCTCAAAACCATTGGGATATGCAACTTTAAGGTAATAATAGGTATCCCAAGTGCCTCGCTAATCCACCAATAATCTATGCTTGGAGCCTTAAAATTCATCATTTTCAATCTGTTGGTATGTTCTAAGTTGTTCATCAATTTAACTAAAAAATAAATCAAAATAAAGCTTTATGTTTTTTCTTTCCAATAGTATTATCCCCATTAGAATATGATTTAGCTAACCTAACGAAAACCAATGCTTTGTCAACTCTATTTATTCAGAAAATCGTCATTTGTTTCAATTAAATTATCCATGAAATTTTGCATTGCTCCCTTCAAACCACTCACGCCCATTCGCTAAAGCGAGCATCATCAAGCCAATGGTATCATTTTGTAGTCAATACTACTGACCATAGTTTAGTATCTTGACCTTGAATAAATTCTTTGCCTATCTATTTCAAATTTCAAATACAATTTTTCAATTGACCACCATTTTTGAATGGAATAATACAGAATTTAGAAATTTACATGAAAAAAAAGATTTTATTTTTACGAAACCAACCATATTCATCATTATTCTCGGCGATGAACCGCGTAAAGTCGTGAATGCGTGGCAAAATAAATGCTAGCTCTACTGAAAAGTTGCAAACATGGCGTCATCGAGCAGCGGAGTTAAGGTCGCCAAGAATAATGAACTTTCTGATGACTCCGATGCCAAACTAAGCAGGATATTCACCGAAATAAGTAAGTAAAGTGTTTCAGAACAAATTTAAGAAGCCATTTATGCAGTTATTTTGTGTTTATATTGGTTATATTTCCTGAGATAGAACATTTAATATGACCTGTAATTATTGTGGTTCGACCATGGAAATTGCCATTCGCTAGCTTGTTTTAAATTGAGCTAATTTTAGTACTCTCTTATTATTAAGTCACGCTCATAAATAATAGAATTTGATATTATCAGTCTATGGTCATGCTCATGAATTAAATAAGTATTTAATCTGAAGTCGATCTGTGCTTTCTTTTTGGTTGTTTTTGTTTTATTAATGCTTGCTCACATCGTGACACATTTGTTTACTGAGATGCTGACACTAGTGACAGTGACTGCCATTTGGCATGATTTGCTCAGTGTTTTCAATTTTACCATCACGTACTACATAGGGATGTGACAATCTTTTAAGAATGCATGCTATCTCAATGCAATGTAGGCCTTTGGAAAGACCTTGATTTGAGCTTAACCATGATAGTCATATAATTTTTTTAAAGTGAATATCAAGGAAGTTATGTCGATTTGAACTTAGAAGAATCTTACCAATTATATTATAATTATGTGAAACACCGTTTTCGACGTATTGTCACGTCGTTTAGCACGGTCATAAACAGATTCCCTTCTTAGCAGGACATAGTCATGCCCATTGTTTAGATTAGAATTTGATCTAAAAGAATGAATAGCCAAGCTGTGCTTTCTTTTGGTTTATTAATGCTTGCTTGTGATGCTGACAGTGATTAGGTATGTCACCTATGTGCGCATCGCGATGTTTACCCGACTTTTGCTCCGGCGAAATCGCGATTACCGGCCGGAGTGTCATGGTACGCACACTGCTTTGTCATGTGTTAATTTTGACTTTGCTGTGGGTACATTATTAAAGTTATCTGAAGTAGTGAATAGTCTATCTGTGCTTTTTGTTTCTTTTTTTCTTATCAAATTTATTTTCAATCTACAGATGATGATGTACAACAGCGGTTACAAGCAACTTTTTCGACTTCAGGACGAGGAAGACCACCATCTCTCCCGAAAGTCAAGTGTACTCATCGTCTTTTCCTTCAAATTTATGCAATCAAGGGACGCCTGAATGCTTCATGGGAAACAGTTGTAAAATGGTTGTCCAAGCTGTTTCCTCACTATGCATGCCATAGATTTAGGGCTCTCGTTGAAAGCATCATATTGAAATGTTTGAAGTCAGAAATGTGTGAGGGTTTGTATGACATTGCTGTTGATTTGGATAGTGTTGGTCCATGCTGTACAGGTCATGGCTTAAGTCGTCTGAATCTGCATGATATCACAAGGATTGATGTGCACTGTGTCATTTCTAACCGGCTGCTGCTAGAACTGGATTCATTCATTTCAGTGGACAAACTGGCATATGAACATTTGTTCTGTATTGTACAGAAATTAAGTTCCAAACAGCATTTCCGGGATGTTCGGCACATGCGTTCAGAACTTGTCAAACTCCGTGCTGAAAAGAAGAATTTCGGAAAATACACAGCAAAAAAACCTGATATGCACTCTTTTTTTGAACGTACGATACCTCCACTGTCAAATGTTGCAAATATTATGGGTTCTTCTACTAGAACTAGCACTAATACAAATACATGTCATACCAATGTGTCAAATAATAGCACCTTCATAAATGAAGAATATCTATTGCTCAAGACCCGGCTGTCAACATATGAGGAACTTTGTGCTGAGAAGCAAGCTGTGATCAAAAAGCTAGATGCAAATCTTCAAAGATCAGAAAAGACTGTTGAATCACATGAAAGTAAAATTGCTTTTTTACAAAAACAATTACATGACAGGACTGATGAACTTGTTGGTTGTAGGGCTGAGTTGAAAAGTATGAAGGGGTCTGGTTTGTACCAAAAAAATAGACGCAAAGAAAGGAAATTGGTAAAAACAGAGGCAAAGCGTAACATTAAATCTGCTACTTTAAAAGTGAAAAATGCCCGTTTTATACAGTTGCGCAAACAAACTTCTGGGTTGCTAGTAAAAGTAAACAATTACAAACTGGCCAATGTGGTACAAATTAGAGAGAAAAAAGATTTGAAAAAACAGGTGAAGGGTTTGAGGGACCAATGTGTAAAGTTGGAAGCAGAACTGATAGTGTTCACAGAAGGTAGCGGGTTAGAAATACGCCAAGGTTTTCATTTTACTGAACCAGTTGAGAAATGTGTCATGGAGTTAATAGGGGAATCTGAGGTATCATCTAAGAATGTGGGCAAGGTCATTCATGCTGTTTCAAAATGGATGTTTAATAAATCCATCCAAAACTCTGATCTTCCAAGCTCGAGCACTTGTGTAAATATGATGGACAGAGCCCATGTCTTGGCCAAGTATCAGGTTGCTGCGGAGGTTTGTGATATGGATCACTTTGATTTTCATTCGGATGGTACCTCCAGGGATCATAAAAAAGTGCTAGGACAGCAGGTAAATCTTAGCTCAGGCAAAACACTCTCACTAGGGTTTTCATCTGTTGCAGTAGAAGATAGCTGCACATTGTTAGACAATGTTATTTCTATGATTGAGGAACTGTCCTCTGTATATGAAGATGACCCCATTGAGAAGGAAGTAGTGTCCAGGAAAATATTGCATAAAATGTTCTCTGTGATGTCAGACAGGTGCAGTGTCAATAAAGCATTCAATGAACAGTTATCACAATACAAGAAGGATATTCTTGGCAATGATGTTGACACAGAGTTCTTGTTCTGTAATGCACATTTTTTGTTAGGGTTGTCTAACGTGTGTGAAAAACAACTGAAAGTCATTGAGTCCAATATTTGCAAGGAAGTGGGTCACAAATTGGGGCGTGATGTATTAGATAAATTTAAGTACTGGAGCTCAGGATCAGAGTCAGCCACCTGCCGTTTTGTTAGAACAGCGTGTGATGTACTGGGGCCAAGGGGGGATGCCAAAAATGGATGCAAACATTTGTGGGAGGCATTTCTGCAAGAAAAACTTCAGAAAAAATCGGAGGTCACAAGTTTCAGAATGAACAGATTCAACAATTTCTTTCTTGGTGCTGCTACCTTACTGTTTCATGCTGAAGAAATAGAATTGTTCTTGAACGATTACAGGGATAAATTGAATTTAAAACTGGAAAGTGTATTGGCAGATTGCCGATGCCCATCATTGAAAAGTCTCACTAGAGCTCTTGGTATTATATACTATAAAGTGACAGGCCCTTTCTGGGAAATGCTACAGGGTGGAGTCCAGTACGTAGACCAATACCTGTACATACAAGAGATGCTCTCCCAATTTCAGCTCTGGGCTCAAGATTCATCATTGTTAATGGCAAAAGATGATCACGGTATTTTTACAGATTTCCCCCCGAAGAAGGACAATATTTTTGAAAAGATATTTTCAGACAGCATAGATGTACCAGATCACCAAATCAAATTCACGTTAGAGAGCCTGATGATTTCTTTTATCGAGGTCACAGAGAGACAGCTCTCAGACTTTCTGCCTGATGGTAAGTTTGGAAGAGAGCCAGACCTAGATTTCAGGGAGAAAATGCGACATTCCAAACTGACCAATCTCCTGAGCGAAAATGAGTTTGGGGACCTAGATTTTGGGTTTTTCAAAAGGAGGAGTGCATCTCTGCACTACCATTCTGGTATTCAAATGGTTAAAAGAAATAAAACCATCTCCGTTTGGCTCTCTTCCAAGACCCCTGTCGAACAATCAAGGCTCTTGAAACTAGCTAGGGAAAAGGGTTTTGATCTCCGTAAAAAACACAGGGAAAATGAGAAGGCAGTACTGCTTAAACATAAAGACAGATTGGAAGAATGCTATGAAAGAAAGAAAGCAAAAGCAGCTGCAGCATTAAAATTGAAAGAAAATATCAATGTTAGCGTTCAAGACCATGGTGGTCCTTGTAAAACTGCAGCTGATGTCACCAGGTCAATGAAAGGGTTAAAGACAAAGAAAGCACAGACTGCTGTACTCCGAAGTGAAGTAAATTATCTGACTAAAGTGCTTGGTGTGAAAGATCGAAGATTGGTTATGGCTAAAAAGAGTATAGAAATGATTCAAACAGACTTGATAAGTGTACTGACATCTCTTGCTGATATCGCTACTAGTGCTAGCTCAAGTGGTGCCATCTCAAAAAAAAGAAAACGAACAAATAGCAATGAAAGTGAAATTGAAAGTGCTCATGTGACTAAATATTCTAAATCTAATTGCGATGATTCAGATCATGGGGAAATTAATGACATTGCTAACCCTGAGTCTACCTCTAATATTAATCAAATTCAAAAGTTCCAGTTCACAAAGCTGGGCACCACTGTTGCAGTTGCATATGATGAGGAATATTTTCTTGGGCAAGTTGTAGAAATTACTGACGGCAATAAGGCCACCATTCAGTTCATGCGGATGGGGTACCAAAAAACATTTCAATGGCCACAGGTTGAAGACATAGATGAAGAAGTAGAAGCACAATTTGTTTTTGCATGGGATTTTGATATTGTCCCTAGTGGTCGTAGAAGTAAAGTGTGTGCAGTGCCCGATTTCAAGGAAATAGAAAAACTCTATTTGGAATATCAAGGAAAAGATGTTGATTAATTTGTACAATTATTAATATTAGTATTTATTGCTTGGTGTGCCAAGTGCAGGATTTGATAGATTTAAAGGAAATGCATGAAAATCATTGTAGAATTAAAATAATTTACATTTATTTAAATTATAATGTAAACAGAACGAGAATATTAAGGATACTACAGCCTGAAAATGTCATGCAATTGGGTGTTTTTCTGTGACATTTTAAACTTGCTTGAAAGTGGGGATTTTATTCCCAGATTTGATCATAATCACTGTAAAATAAAATAATTGACATGTGTCAATGTGTATTGCATTTCATACCACGTGAAAGAGCATATTGTGAATAATACAGCCTGAAAATCTCATGCAATTATCATGTATAGGTGATTTTCTGTGATATTTCAAACCTGCTAAAAATAGGGATTTTTTGCCAGATTTCATCATAATCACTGTAAAATAAAATAATTCACATGTATCAAAGTGTATTGTATATAATATGAACTCAAAGGGCATATTACGAATAATACAGCCTGAAAATCTCATGCAATTATCTTGTATGGGTGATTTTCTGTGGCATTTCAAACTTGCTCAAAATTTGGCACTTTTTAGCAGGATTTTATCACTTGCCAAATTGGGCTCTGGAGCATTTTTGACCATCTTTTTAAAACTTTTCCAAAGAGAATGTAGTCCTGAAAAAAAATAGCGATGATAAGACTCACAAATAGGTCAGGGAGAAATCAGAATAATTCAAGTGGGGTGCGTATTTCTTCCCCAAGCACACCCCCAAAAGTGCTCCAAAGCTAAATTAGAAAACTTGTGAATTTAAGAAAATCATTATTTTTACCATTTTTGAACATCTATATCTTGAAATATAACCAGTTTATACCCCTAAATCTCTTTATTCTCTCTGAACTGGCCGTGGACTTGCAGGAAACATGCTTAGAAGTGAACTAGGCTGATTAGTTTTAATTTTGGGGACCATCAAAAATGCTAATTTTTTTGTTTTGGGTGGGGTTGATAAAGTAACAATCTAAAAAAGTCCATATCTTCTTTAATATCACAGTGATTTTGACAAATGAAGTGTTATTTTGTGTCAAATTAAATATTCTAACAGATGGAATCCTTGAAACGAAACACAAACCTATGAAAAAAAATCACTTGGGATACCTAGTAATAAGGCTAGACACGAGTTTGTCAAAGTAAAGGTAGTTACCTATCTCTGTGTCGCTCATCTCGTTCAAATGAATCTCTGTGTTCAAGATTTGACTGCTCACGCTGGGCACTGAGGTACTGGTTGATTTCCTGATCCATTTTGTCTACACCTGAAAACAAAATCGGTACACTATATTTCTATTACAGAAAGTCCTAAATAAATTGACCGTGACATCAGCTGTACACATGAAATTTCCTGATCAGTGGTTTTCCCTGAGAATATAACTTGTGACACTGTCTATTAATATCCATGTCATTTCTAAAGTCATCAGTCATAAAGTGTCCTAAGGACTTGACTTCAGTAGAGATTGACAGGGGAGCACCAGTTAAAACAAAATCAGGAAATACAGTATCCCTGTGATATTTTGACCGAATGATCATTACCATACTTTTAATAGCATTGTATTTGATATCAGCTTCTGTGCATATTCAGAGCATATATTAAGTAGCATTTGCAGTCCACTACTATATGGTCAGAATATTACCAACTCATCGGCATACATAAGATGATTTAGAAATAATAATCCATTAATACATCCAGTTTTACACTGATTTAACCTTTTCGGCAAGTCATCCATATAAATTGGTACTGTGACATCGGTACCACAAAATCAAAATGCTGTCAAAGTCCTATATATAAGCTTCCTCAATGTGTATGTCCTTTTACATCTGAATAATTGAAAATAAACATATTCTGACGTTTTTAAGTCGGTCAAATGATGCTCACACCCAGTAAATAGCAGTATAGCATGGAAACCAATCTGACTCCAAAATCAAATAATTTCCACACAAAGCTTGACATTTCTAGGACATTTCATATGCCACTTGCTAAATAAACAGTAGTAATAATAATAATTTGAAACCTCATCGCTATGGTTTTGTCTTATTTGTGAGATTAAAGAGAAAAGCAGAAAAATATTAGCACGGTAACAGTCCAAGTGGAATCAACAATTTTACACAAATGTTTGGCTCAAATTTCAATGTTTAGGGGCAATGGCTCCAGAAAAGGTTAACTATTTCATCATTTTTATAATTAAAAAAATTAATAAATGTCTTCAACTTGATGAAGACATTGTATATATACGACTATTTGAAGTGAAATGTGCTGTTGTTCAGAGGTTTTCATTAAGTTTGTGACACTTTATTTTCAATGCTGTTGACAACGTCACAAATTAGTGATGTAATTTTCTATGTACTTAGCTAGATCCATCCCAATAAGATACATACATTGCAAAGGAAGGACATATAATTCCAATACATAAAGGTGACAGTAAGGCTCTACCCAAAAACTATAGACCTATCTCACTAACATCATACTAATCAAGATCTTGGAGAGAGTAATTAGAGAACATCTAGTCAACTACTTGGAAGCAAATAATTTGATGAACCCATCTCAGCGTGGTTTTAGATCCGGGAGATCATGTCTTTCACAACTACTGGCACATCACGATCAAATCCTCTATAATCTAGAAAAGGGTGCAAACACTGATGTCATCTACCTAGACTTCACAAAGGCCTTTGATAAAGTTGATCACGATATCCTCTGCCATAAATTGCATAAATTAGGAATAGGAGGGAAAATGGGAACCTGGATCCATGAGTTCTTGAGGCAGAGAACACAAAAGGTCATTGTGAATGGAGCAAAACCAACAGCATCTGATGTGACCAGCAGCGTACCACAAGGGACATTACTTGGACCAGTCCTGTTCCTTGTTTTGATCTCTGACATTGATGAAAACACAACAAGCACTATCTCTTCATTTGCAGATGACACAAGAGTCATGAGGGAGATCAAGGGAAATGTAGACACAGAGGCTCTACAAAAAGACCTTGAAACCATTTACAATTGGCAACATTCAAACAATATGCTGTTCAATGACAAGAAATTTGAGCTAATACGATATGCCACAAACCAAGACCTAAAAATGAATACAACTTACACAAACCTGTCAGGAGAGAAAATTGTGGAAAAGAACAGCGTGAAAGACCTTGGTGTATACATGGGAAGCAACCTCAAATTCACTGAACACATTGACTATGTATGCCAAACTGCCAGAAAATATAGTGGATGGGTGCTTCGTACATTTAAAAATCAAAAGAAGCTGGGGTAATGAAAACCTTGTGAAATTCCATAATACTCCCACGGATAGACTACTGTTCACAACTTTGGATACCCACTTCTAAAGGACAGCTGACAAAGTTAGAATGACTGCAACACAGCTTCACATCATATATTGAAGACACCAAGAGCCTGGATTACTGGGACAGACTAAAATTCCTCAAAATCTACTCCATTAAACATTGATGTGAGAGATATCGAATTATATACACCTGGAAAATGATTGAAGGCAAAGTACCGAACTATGGCATAACAACATATCATTCAAAAAGATATGGTAGACTTGCTAAGGTACCAGCAATAAACACAAAAGCCTAACAGTCAACAAGAACACTGCGGGAAGGAAGTCTTTCTGTCCGAGTACAGCTCTTTAATACAATACCAGCTTACATTAGAAATCAATCAAACTGCTGTGTACAATCATTCAAAAGGCAGCTTGACAAGGTGTTAGAAACAATACCAGACGAACCACAGATTCCAGGATACACCCAGCTAACGCAAGCAGATTCAAACTCATTGATGCGCATGACAAAACTGAACAGAGCATGCTCACCACATGCTGTGAGCACTGATGGTGGAGTCTCCGACTTGGCCTGAGCATATAGCTCAAACACTCTAATCTAATAATACACAATATTAACATTTACTTTTGATCTAAAATATCTCCCACATTATCTAAATATTGACACTCCAATACTGAGTTTCTTTGAAATATGCATTTCAAGTAGAATACCTCAAGTGGTACACAGTTTCTGAGAACGACCCAAATATGAAATAAATAGGCATTATAGGGGGGGAGGGGGGGGGACAATATCCCTCCTTGACACAATTACAGAAATTGTATCTTTTGTGCTATACATTTTGGTACTGCGTCTATGCGAAAATGCAATTAACAAAAACAATACTGCACAAAAAGTTTTGCTTCCTGGTATTGTTATAGTGTGGATTGTTCTGCAACCATAGCAACCATGATAACTCAAAAACTGTTTGTATTTCATGAATTTTGATTGCAGCATGTGAAAGAGCACCCCAAATACCCCTAGATACAAATTCTCATTGTCCTAAGTGCAAGCATTAAGAATATATCAACATTTTCCATCAAATTCTATTCACAAAAGTTTGATCTGTAGGTCAACCCTAATTACTTCACCATTGGCATACAAACCATGTTACTAGTATTAGTATTATATAGAAATTGGTGTCCCATTTGATTTGGCAATCTTAGAATCGTCATAACTTTGGTTCTATTGAACATATTGACTAATTGAGATACTTTGAACTGTTCTTAGTTCTGGCGTAGTCTAGCTACCTATCTATCATAATTGTAAGATATTATGATTTATTACAATTTGTTATGTACTCTATGGTAGGATACCATAAGTAGGTACCCGCATTTCCGCTAGGTGGCATATTGAAATAGCCAACATGTCTGACTGCCATTTTTGTAACCAAATCAAAGTTACCATGGTTGCAAAGCTTGCAGTTTTGCACATGCCCAGAAGGCCTCACAATGGTCGCAATACATTCAAAAGATTTGGGACAGAATTTCACCCATTATTATGTCATTTTCGCTCCTGGCAATTGATTCTGAGCACTTTTTTGTGAGGATCTGAAGTTTTGCATTATCAGAAAAGCTAAGTAAATGGCAATAGCAGTAGGTAAAACTAGTATAGCTGTGTAATTTACACATTTCTAAATCATGGTTGAAACCAGCCTGGACCTATCGCCGGTGTGTTTTGAAAGGCCAAAAGTGTTGTGGTATGGACATCATTAGAAGCCTTCGGTGGTCACTTTCTCCGACCGTGCTGGTGCGGACGACCCAGATGTTGGTAGGAGGCTTCCCCCGATTGTCTATTTTCATTGGCTATCTGGGGGAATTGTTTATAGATTATATGCTATGACGTAGAAGACTAACTTGGCTTTCACCTCATTTTCGATTGTTCAAATCCGTGGCGCCATTGTTTATGAACTGTCGACTCATAAATTGTGCTCCTGTTTCATTCATCAATACACAATGATCAGATGTTCAAGATTTTTTCAACGGTATGTAGGACATTAGATAAGCATGTTTTCTTAATTATGATGAAGTTTCATTGTGATTTCCTTGTGCAAAGTAATGTTTTTATGCTCCAATCATAGCCATGGTCATGTTGGCTGGACTTGGCTGGGTCGGGTCGTCGGTGCTATGTGCCGATCATCGTCACATAACCAGAATGATGTTACCTGATTGGCTTATAGGTTGTATTTAAAAAACAAATACCATGTGCTCATGGTTATTTTCTAAGTCATTTGTCTACTTTCTTGTGTGCTTTTTAGGTAAATTAGGGCAGTTTGTATCTTGAACAAAAAAAAATTGTATGCTGTGTTTATACTGTCCATCGCATGTAAGCTTCAGTGCTCGGGCTTGTTATCAATGCTGGCCAGTTATAGTAGGTACTCCAAAGAGGGCGGGTCCGCTGTCCACTCACCGAGATTTGACGTACTTTTGATAGTTTTCAACCTTTTGTAAATCCATTCATCATACCCTTTGAAAAATCATAAGCATATGAACTGAAAGTGTATTCTTTTGTCTTTTTGTATGTGTGCATATGTATCGAAGTATTTATTATGATTACGAAGATATAAGCGTTTTAAAAGGTGGGCAATCGCTCATATTTGGGGCCTGGCGGAGATTAGCCCTCGGCTGATACGCAGCAGTCTGATCTTCACGGCCGGGTCAGGAGGCGTGGAAACGTCCATTCTTAAAATAACCACCAATCAGAGATATAGCTGAGACTGGGGTTCATTAGCATACCAAACACGGTGGGATTTTGGCGCGCATTTGCATTGAAAACAGTGAATGAAAAGTTTGGAACCATTTTTTTCAATGAAATCTTGCTCCGATCGCTAAAAGAAGTATACCATCGGAAAGATCAAACATTTGTTGACAAAAGTACCATCAACGTTTGTGTTATGGTGATCTGCACGCGACCTGATAATCTTTAGAAGTCATGCTGCTTGTGCGAATCAAACCGAGTCGGACAGCCAGCGAGTAAGTCAGAATGGGGGCCGTTGACAAGATTGCCGTGGATGACTCGCGATGCCTAAAAACAAGTAGAAGTGAATTTTGTCTTTCTTCCTCTGATTAGTTAAAAAATTATGTCATCGTGTAGAGCTTTTAATTCTGGATATTTTGGTATAAAGATTGCAGTGATAGGACAATGAGGACGGGAGTTATGCTATTTTTCTTCATTTTACTGAATTTATTATTGGTGGTTGCTGGAAATTAAGTAATTTAGCAAGTTTGACATGCAATTTCACAAAGAATACTAACACTGATGGTCTGTAAAAAATTGAGCTTCTTATTTGTACTATAGAGAATGAGATTCTTTAATATTGGACAGATCATATGCAAAATAGCTTCCAGGTGGGACCCTAAAAACCAAGATTTGGCTACGAGGGTCGAGCAGGGGGGCAGCGAAGTCCTCGGGGCTGGATGGGGTGGGGGTGGTGGTCGGGGTCTGGGCGGCGATGTTGTTGAAGGCGGTGTCGTGAGGATCGGCGGCAGAGGGTTCCTCCTGAGGCTGGACGGGGGGCGGGTCAGGGGGGTCAGAGGAAGGCAGTGTCGCCAGGGTCGAGGTGGACGTCTGGGTCGAGGATGGTGGGCGACTGGCGCCGGGCGGCGGTGGGAGCCTTACTGAGGGGGCACTGGGGCCGGGTGGCGGTGGGAGCCTTGCCGAGGGGGCGCTGGGGCCCGAGGCGGGTATGGTTGCCGGAGGGAACGGCGGTGCCGAGGCGGCGGGCAGGCCGCGCCTCGGGCAGCTGGGCGGTAGTGTCCGGAGGGCTGGTAGCAATGTGGTGGGCGGCTTTAATAGGGTGGGTGGGCCGGTCTGGGGCCTCCGTGCCGGGCTGGAGGTGCCGGCTCCCTAAAAATCCGGCGAGGCGGGAGCCGCTGCCCGGGCGTGCTTGGCCAGACAGGCGTCCTCACTGTGCCTGGTTAATACCTTCCGCACATTGGCGCAGTATGCGCATGCGTGGAGCTGTTTGGACGCCCCCTGGCCGTGGACCTCCCCCGGGGCTGCGTGGGTGCAGGAGTTGGGGTCCCGGTTCCAGGCATAACACAGTGGGCCGTGGGTATCCTTGCTGTAGGCCACGCGTGTGTCGGTGTGAGCGCGGGACTGGGGGAGGGGCCTTGCAGGGTCGGCGGAGCGGGGTTGGCTGGTGGTGGACTGGGGGGGGCATGGCGAGGGACTCCAATCTGAGGAGGTTTATAGCTACTGGGTCATGCCAACCGTGGGGGAGGGTGCCGTCCGCGATCGCGGTGAAGACCGCCTCAGAATAGTGGCGGACGGTCGCCCAAGGGTATATGAGGTTGTCACGGCAGATAGCTAAGATATGGTGGTGGAGTCCCGGGGCGGAGTGGGCGGGGAAATCCAGGTGGTCGATGAGGATGAGGAGGGCGAGGGCATATTCATCCTTGGTCGCCTCCCCCTCTTCACCGGCTTCCTCTCGGGACCTCGCCTCACCAGATCGGAGGGGAAGATATAATTAGATGGAATGCCTTGGCGTCTGGCTGAGTGTCGCGCCTCGGCGGATGCCAGGATTTCCCTGACGGCGTCGGCCGTAGAGGCGGGGTTGTGCCGGGTCTCCTCCTCCTGGTAGGCCGGCGACGCGAGGGGCTGTACTTGGGGCAGGAGGTGGCGGTACCTCCCGTACTCCGGGTGTGTGGCTCCGGGGAGGGCCGCCTGCGGCGGCGGCGGGGGCCGGGCCGCGGCGGTGGCAGGTGCCCGAGGCGTGGGCGCGGCCCAGTGCTCCGGGGCCGGCGGGGGCGCCTCTGGCGCGGGCCGGGTCCCGTTGGCGCTGATGTGGTCGATCCGGGCGTGGAGGTCGGCAGTGGCCTGCCGGTGCTCGGCATTGGCCTGCCGATGCTCCAGTTGCATCCGCTGGATGGCTTCCAGCACTGAGGAGATCTCGGAGCCCGAGGAACGGTCCGAGGGCGCCGGGGGGGGGGGGGAGACCGAGACGGACGCCGGTGACTCGTCCCTCCTGGGCGAGGTAGAAGGCCCCGGAGTGCGGGGGGCGGCCCGAGAGCCCTTCCGACCGCGTCCTTTCCCCATAGGCATGCTTGTAGTTGGAGCTGGTGTGTGTCAGCGGAAGAAAAGGGGCAGAGAGCTGGAAGGCGGCTGGAGGCTGAGTGCCTGAGGGAGGTCGGCGGGCGGCCTTATAAGGGGGGAAGTGAGCAGAGGCAGGAGGGGGTGAGTCGCTCAGGGCCGGGGGGAGGTGAGCAGTGGCGGGGGTGAGTCGCTCAGGGGCGGGGGGAAGTGAGCAGTGGCAGGAGGGGGGGGGGTGAGTCGCTCAGGGCCGGCTCAGGGCCGGGTGAGTCGCTCTCCCTCCCCTCGCATCAAACGAAATGCTTCGCATTACGACCAATTTGGAAATGTGCACAAATCGGGGTAAAAAAAACAATCTTTAAACACTCCTAACTTTGCAGCTATTCAATCGATCTAAATGATTTTTATATCATTGAGATCCGATTTAAAAGCTCTGTACAGATATATATAACTTGTAATACTGACCTGTTGAAAAAAAAATCACTTTGGAGTACCTAATTATAGTAGTGGTTTAATCACACAGTAGGAGGTGATAAGATGTTTTTGTTTCTCACTCAGTAGCAGGTACATGGTGATTATTTAATATCTGTAGATGTTTGAGCTTGTTTTATGTTGGGGTTGGCTATCCAAGATCGATCCAAAATAGGGAAGGACTGCTAGGTAGCTGTTAGGGGTGGCAGTTAAGTGTGTTCTTGGCTCGTAGATGTTTTAGCTTGTTTTGTGTTGGGTTTGGCTATTCAAGGTCGATCCGAAATAGGGAAGGACCGTTAGATAGCTAATGGTTTTAGTTCTAAGTGTAGGTGTTATTGGTTTTATTTTCTGATCACCCTTGTTGTAGTGGGTGTGAATAGTATATTTGGTTTTACCACTACTTATGAAATAGCCTACTCTACATTTATAGGCTTGGACATAGTTTGTAGCCGAGGGTGGTCCAGATTACCCCCTTGGGGCAGCCCAGTTTGTGGGCCATGACCTATCACATGGGCTTCTAGGGTTTTGCCACAGGGTGTTTTCAGGGTCTCCCTTTTTTCCCCCCATATATATGGTCAGTTCTCATAAAGCTGCAACAAACGTGTTTTAATACCACAGGTTTGTTAATAATGTGGTTAGAAGGCTGGAATGAGCATGCATGCATGCATTCGTCTGTGTTAGGGCTTTCTGGGGATACCAGTTTTGTATAGATCTGTACGATGTGAGCTCATAAAACTGTGGCCCATAAATGGTCATATGTCCATAGTTTTTGGACAATTTCTTGTCTAAAAGTAGGTTTAAATGTTTCCTTTTTAGATAACCCTGTAAGGAAGGCATTCAGAAAATATGTTCTTAGCATTGACTATGTCTCTGCCATTATTAACCCTCAAATTTAAGAGTTCAAGTCGACTGCCTGGATAATAATCAGCATTTTTGTGTTGGGGAATTTTTAGCATAACCGTCCATCTGCAATGGTTTATAGGGGCATATTGGTGCAACCTATCAATAAATAACACTAACTGCACACATAACTTCATTGACATGGTTGGCACATTCCATACTGAGTGATGAAAATCTGATATTTTAATTAGCATCCATATTGGCATCTAAAACGTAATTTGGTGCAGATATGACTGATTGATTGATTGGTGGTTGCTTTACGCCGTGTTGGCAGCATAGGCCATATTCACAGTGAGAAATCTTTGTTTTTGTTCAAACCATCGCTTTTACATGTAAAAGCATAGTATCAATTTTGTCAATGAACACTCATGAATTTTGTAAACTCACAATCATATAGTTTCTGGTCAAGCTAAATAAAATTCTAAATGAAAGCATATATTAGGTATGTGCCAAACCACCGACCAGCGTCAGATATTTTCTTACCACAAAACTGATCCAGCAAATACCACCTCGTTTGTGGAGGGGTGTAGAAAAACACTTCCATGGTCAGTTTGCATTGGTCAATCTTGGGTATTCCTAGTCTATATATAGTATGGGAATCCCTTTACAGCTTGGTTTAAAAATATTTCAATGCGGTTAAGTTTTGCTATTCCAATAACAACTTCAAAAGTTCACTAAATTTCAAACTGCAAATTCACACTTTATAGCAATCTGAAACATTTAAAAAGTAGACTGTGGTGAGTAACCATAATTAATCTTATATACTCAGGGATGAAAGTGGTCTCCGGGAAAAAAGCGGAAATGCTGATATTCTCCAATAGGCTTAGCATTATCAGGGAATCCCTGAAAATTTCCGGAAGTCGGGGTTCATACATATTGGTATACGCTGATAGTGATGCGGAATTTGAACCACATATTAGTAGTATACGCTGCTAGTGCTGCGGCGTTTGCACCACATATTAGTATACGCTAATGGTGCTGCAGCGTGAAACTACGTATTGGTTGGTTGGTTGGTTGGTTGGAGTTTTACATCCTGGCAACATCTAAGGTCATATCAGGACAGCCACAACGTATTAGTATACAATTATAGCCACAGGAAAAATCCTGGAAATCTGCGAAAGCGCGGAGATCTTTCATCCCTGTATACTGTTGAGTTTGGGGAAATTGCGACGACTTCATCATGATTGGCGCGATCAGTCATGCAACAGGTATGCACTTGTGTTCATCACTTTTTTTTTAGCCTCACCTCAAAAAGTATGTGGTGGCTTATTGGTCAGAGAATGAGTCATTCTTTGCCTTGGCAGCTGATCTCGTATATGATGATCTTATGCTTAACTGATATTTTGAAAATGACTCTTGATCGTGATTTGTTGATTTACCTTCATGGAGTATGTTGTGAACAAACGGTCATGGAGTTCACTAATTAACCACAAATGTTATTTTCATGTCAATTATTTTGTTTCAAATGCAATTTTATTGAATTGTGTCAATAGAACATGAAATAAAGTAGCTTCACTGAAAATCTCATCAAGATCTCTCAATTATTAAATAAAGTACATGCATTTCACCAATTTCAGTCACATAGATGTATTGTTTCAGGTAATTTACTTTATTTCAGGTCACTTAATTTTGTTTCAAATATCATTTTATTGAATTATATCAATAGAACATGCCTTAAACTAGCTTCAGTCCAAATTTCATCTAAATATCTCAACTATTAAAGACATAAAAGTCAGCAATTTTGGTCACATAAATCTAGTGCTTTTACCTTAATTTAAAGGGGCCAGATATAGGTCGCTGGCGACGGGAACCGTACTCCGACAAATGCTCTCCAAGCACAACCTTGTTTGGGTTTTATGTTTAAAGAACCAAATATGTGTGGGGAGAGTAGGGGACCCACTTCACCACCAGAAGTGGGTCAGTTCTGAGGCTGGTACTAGCTGGCAGCTGTTGTTTTTAAAATGGCTGGGTGAGTGGAGAGAAGGGAGAGTAAAACTGGGGTATTTTCAATCTTCTTTAGAGTAGTTCAATCAGGAAATATATTTGTGTAATGTAAAATATATGTTAGTACAATTACATTGCATAATTCAATGAGAAACAGATATAGATGAAAAACGTTTTTTTGTTGATGAATGTAAAAAAGGTCCTGCTGTGGATGGGGTTTGAACCCACACCACCAAACAACTTCAGATTACAAGTCCAACACTCTAACCACTAGGCCACAGAGACCACACATAATTAGTAGTCTCACTTCAGGCTATTTGTGTATAGGACGTCACATATAAAAGGTACGTACGTACATATGTACATACATTCGTCCGTACGTACGTATGTATGTACATTCGTACGTATGTACGTCCGTACATATGTATGTATGTACATACGTACGCACGAATGTACGTACATATGTATGTACGTACATATGTTTGTACATACGTATGTACGTACATATGTACATACGTATGTATGTATGTTTTGTTTGTTGTTGTTTTACATCCTAGCAACATCTAAGGTCATATCAGGACGGGTACCGACTTGTGACAGTGTGCGCGCATGGCAACTCTATAGTGCTGCCCCACTGGAATACCATGCCACCAGTACCATGACCTGATATCCCACTCAGTCACATTATCAAGTTAGAGTGTCCGTCTCCCGTGTTGGTAGGTCGTGGGGTTGTGAGTTTGAATCCTGGTCGAGTCAAACCAATGACTTTAATATTGATACTTGTTGCTTCCTAGTCTGGCGCTTGGCATTATTAGGAGAGGACAAGGACTGGTTGGCTCAGTGTCAGGATAATGTGACTGAGTGGGATATCAGGTCATGGTGCTGGTGGCCAGGTATTCCAGTGGGGCAGCACGATAAAGTTGCCATGAGTGCGCACTGTCACAAGTCGGTACCTGTCCTGATATGACCTTAGATGTTGCTAGCACGTAAAACAACAACAAACAAAACAAACACATACACACACACACGTTTTATATGTGATGTCCTATACACAGATAGCCTGAACTGAAAGTAGTAATCATGTGTGGTCTCTGTGGCCTAGTGGTTAGAGTGTAGGACTTGTGATCAGAAGTTGTTTGGTGGTGTGGGTTCAAACCCCATCCACAGCAGAACTTATATCTGTTTCTCATCGAATTATGCAATGTAATTGTACTAACATATATTTTATATTATGCAAATATATTTCCTCATTGCACTACTCGAAAGAAGATTGAAAATACCTTCTCTCCACTCAACCAGCCAATGGCACAACAATCTAGGTCACTCTCCTGTACACCACCAAGTGGAAAAGTTCAGTACTAAGCATGCACCACCCCTGTGGCACACAGCTGAACTATTCTGAGTTCGTTTGTTTTCCCGACGACGAATATCTCCTCCCTTTAATGGAAGAAAATAAGGACCAATTTCAGAGATGGAAAACGCCATAACTTCCATAATACTCCACATATTCTCATAATCTTGGTGGTCATTTTAAAGGACTTTTCAAGCTCTTTCCAATCGTCCCCTTTGTTTTATTATTGCCGGAGTTTGAATTTTGTTGACACATACCTACCATCATATATAACCATGTGCTAATTTTCATAAGTTTTGAATAACAAATAAAATAGCCTTATCCAGCTTACCTGAAAAAGTTGGCATAATTGGTCCCTTATTTACTTCACTTGCCTTACTATAATAACAGTACAAATACCCATTATTATTTACAACTTCAAATGGCAATAACATTTTCCATGATAGAAGGCATAGTGACAGTCATACTCATAGTGAATTTTTTTTTTTTAACTAAGTCTAAGAAGTGTTTTTATCTGGAAATTAAGCTATTTAATTCTAGACCAGTCAGATAAGAAATAGTATTCTAAATTGTTATGGCTTATGCATTTGCCTACCATCATAACCATGGCATAAGATTAAGAATATAATCGTCGAATTGAATGGATCGATTTGAGATTCGGATTGTAAAAACGCAAATAAATGAAAGGATAACTCGTTAATTAGCTCCGAGTAAAATAGACATAGCATATCTACTTAATGCAACATTTATCCTAAACGTCCAATCCTAAAATATTCACCAGCCATCATGGTTGTTGTTTGGCCTGGCGCATACCTTATTGGACGTACCTTACCTGCCTATTTTGTTCGTTTCGCCAGAGAATGAGAGATCGGCAAATATACCAAAATATATCTAGACGTTGTGACGTGTGATCAAGTTTTACTGGCATCAATATATGCAGGAAACTTTGAACAAAAGTCTGCACCCACCTATTTAGTTAATGAAGTCGTCACCAGTAATAGCAAATAATTGAAGTAATTCTTCGATTTAGTCCCATGTAAAACGCTTTTGATTTGATAACACGGTCATGACGAAGCTTGTGTCCAAACGCAAACCAAGATGGCGGCATAGATTTTTCCCATGGTGCACTGCTCAAATAGGGTCTGATACTCGATGACTAATAAGTTTTGCCTTTCCCGCGCAAATACTTCGACCATAAAATAAATGTAATGAAATTTAACGGCATTCTCTATGAGAAATTAATATTTACATATCTATTTCCACCATGTTAAATCGCAATTAACAGTAGATGATCACAAGCAATGGCCAAACTGAAGATAAAGCGTCTTCGATTTCCAGAGCCTAGTTAATAAACATTATGTGGTGACCTAGATTCTCCGTAATCGCTCTACGAATTTTTAGGAAATACTTATGTCTTGGAATGTAAAACTATTGGTGCGTTACTTTCTAACATTAAACAATTGTATTCGTGAACTATTTATTTTTAAGGCGGTGCCGCTTACGTTGAATGAATCCACGCAGTCGAGTTTGCCTTTCATTTAGTACAAATAAAAAGCATTCCCTACCAAATAAACACAAATAAAATGGTTTAAGGAAATATAACAGGTGCTTTCTTGACATACTTTGATCAAACATAATGGATGTACTAAATTAACATAACAAAAAGAAACATAAATTGTTTCATTCAAAAGAATTTTGTTTACTAATAGTAGCATCGTCGCATCCAAGAAACGGTTGCTCCCTGCAGGCGGTACTAGACGAACACACTGTCCTGTCCGCATTACAAACTACAGTTCATCCGGGCAGTTCAGCAAGGTTCGCGTACCTTTCAGACAAAGAGGGAGGTCTGCCATATTTTCGGACTTCACGGTTATCAGGTTTGTTCATATTTTTCATAATTGTTTGGCATGTCACACATTAAATAACAACTGATAGATCAACAATTACCAATTGCTACAATCGTTTGTTATTTGCAGGCTACGGTCGTTAAGAGGATTGATAGACAAGCCGCTATGTCTCTGCGTCGCCCATTTGATCCCGTTGCCCATGACTTAGGCGCCAAGTTCCGACTTACAAGCTTCGCTGATTTGAAAGGATGAGGGTGTAAAGTCCCCCAAGAAGTTCTGCTCAAACTTCTTGAGGGACTTCAACAGGATGGCGGTAGTGGCGAACCGGAACAAAATGCGTTTCAGTATGTCGCCAACGTCCCACGCATCGGTAAGTGATGTCTGGCATATCGGGGACCAACGGGGCGGACATGGCGGCTCGGCCACGTGCTGAATAAAAAATGATAACCCCCTTTTCAACCGACTACACCCATAGAATTCGGATGTTACATTATGCAATTGTAGTAAGGCATTCTAAGAATTCATAGCGGCCTTATTTTGTTATTATATTCAATTAATTACTGGTTATGTCTTCGAAACCGTCGCGTGTAGCAAATCCTTTCGTGTCTCACAAATTCAAGATGGCTGCCGGTAGTGTACTCGGCGCCGACAGCCGGCCTGGTCGCCGGTGACGGTGAGCCCGGTCCGCGGGAAGTAGGGCAGGCGCAGCACCCGGCGCCGCCCGCCAGTTTACAAAAACATTACCGCTCCTCGGTCTAGACTCGTAACCCTCGTTATGTGCTGTTCTACTTTTTTCTTTTCTTTGTTGTGTGCCGAATCTCCTCTTTTATTGCTTTCCTAACTTTATTTCAATAAAATGGGTTTGTTCCAAGGTAGATTGATTTGGGTCGTTCTCAGAAACTGTGTACCACTTGAGCCTGAGGTAGTCTACTAGAAATGCATATTTCAAAGAAACCCTTTATTGGAGTGTCAATATTTAGATTTCATCAGTTAGCCAAATAATGTGGGAGATAGTTTAGATCAAAAGTAAATGTTAATATTGTGTATTATGTATCTTATTGGGATGGATGTAGCTAAATACATAGAAAATGACATCACTAATTTGTGACATTGTCAACAGCATTGAAAATAAAGTGTCACAAACTTAATGAAAACCTCTGAACAACAGCTCATTTCACTTCAAATGGTCATATACAATGTCTTCATTAAGTTGAAGACGTTTATTTCTTTAAAAAAAATTATGAAATAGTTAACATTTTCTGGAGTCATTAAAGGGACCAGCTATAGCTCGCTGGGACACTGCTCGTACTCCGACAAATGCTCTCCAAGCACAATCTTGTTTAGTTTTTATGTTTAAATGAACCAAGTATGTGTGGGGAGAGTATGGGACCAGGGCACTGCTAGTCTGAACTGCAAAGGCAGTTTGTTGTCTTCAAAATGGCCGCCCCCATAGGCGGCGGCCATTTGCAATGCAAAAGCTGCGCTGTGATTGGCTGAAATTGTGCCGGCAACAGGCTCACACAGTAACAAGATTTGCTGGTTCCCAGTATGGGCGGCAATAAATTTCAGACCGATTACGCCGAAATCTATTGAATGCGATCATATTTAACAGAATTACATACTAAAATAATGAAATTTAATTAAATTAACCTTAAATTCCAAGCGATATTAACGTAGCAGCTCGATCAGCGTCGAATCGCCGAGTGTAAACAAAACAAATAGCAGTGATCGCCGCAACGTGCGAAAATCCGCGCATGCGCAGAAGCATAACGCCAGCGGCAATGTTTTACGCCGAAATCTATTGAATGCGATCATATTTAACAGAATTACATACTAAAATAATGAAATTTAATTAAATTAACCTTAAATTCCAAGCGATATTAACGTAGCAGCTCGATCAGCGTCGAATCGCCGAGTGTAAACAAAACAAATAGCAGTGATCGCCGCAACGTGCGAAAATCCGCGCATGCGCAGAAGCCTCCGCCGCCGGCGCATTAGGCCACCCTGTGGCACAAATCTGAACTATTCCGAGTTCGTTTGTTTTCCACGCGGCGGATAGCTGGCGACTTTAACATCGTAACATTTCGTTTCCACTTGCAAGTATTATGAAACTCTGTATCAAACAGATACAGTACAGGAACTATTTTCACCATTTGACACACTATGCATGGACGCAGTTATGGTATAGTAAAAGATAAATCCTGAAATTGCCCCTAAACATTGAAATTTGAGTCGAACATTTGTGTAAAATTGTTGTTTCCACTTTGTTACTCTGCTAATATTTTCTTGCTTTTCTCTTTAATATTCACAAATAAGACAAAACCATAGCAATGAGGTTTCAAATTATTATTACTACTGTTTATAAAGCAAGTGGCATGTGAAATGTCATAAAAATGTCAAGTTTTGTGTGGAAAATATTTGATTTTGGAGTCAAATTGGTTTCCATGCTATACTGCTATTTATTGGGTGTGAGCATCATTTGACCTATGTAAAAATGCCAGAATATGTTTATTTTCAATTATTCAGATGCAAAAGGACATACAGATTGAGGAAACTTGCTTATAGGACTTTGGCAGCATTTTGATTTTCTGGTACTGATGTCACACTATTGGTACACAACTTCTGAGAATGACCCATTTCTCAGAATATATTCTCTATGTCGGCGTGACGTCACGGCCCGGCCAAACTACACGTGAAGGGTAAAGCTAAAATTCCTTATACGCGGTATGCGGCATACGAATATCGTATATGTAGGTATGTGACAAAAAAATTCAAAGTTAACAGATTCCAACATAAACTACATCATTGTAAAGTCCTTTCTAATGATACCTAAATCAACATCCTGTGACAATTATCAAGGAAGTTGTGACACTTTCTAAAGCGTTTTTTATGGGTAATTTTGTTCCATTGTTTCAATGGAAAACCAGTTGAATTCTGAGACCCATCTGGCATGTGTGAAACTGAAACCAGAGTCATGGGTGGCATGTCAGTCCACTATTTTTACCAGACACACCTTTTTATCCGCCCTCAAAATCACTCTTCCAGTCCTCAAATTGACACCAAATTACACCCTAATATAGAGAAGTATATAAAGAAACAAAATAAACTAATTTAAAAAATATCAAAACTTACCTTCAGGTAGAATTCCAGTGACTTAAACAGACATAAAATTGAATAAAGATTTTTTGTCACTTCTATTAATCGGACACACCTTTTTATCCACCCTCAAAAGCACTGTTCCGGTCCTCACATTAACACCAAATTATATCCTAATATAGAGAAGTATATAAAGAAACAAAATAAACTAATTTCAAAATTATCAAAACTAAATCATCCATATGGTTGGATTCCTGGTAGTCTTAAAATAAAAGTTGCAAGAGAGAGGTAAAGTGAGAGTCAAATGCGCACCGCGCAGTGCTCCGCGCAAGCACCGTGGAACAATCGAGTCCCGTGTTATTCGCGCCGTGTTATTCGCGTAGATATATGCCAACCCCTAGTTGGGGTTTTTCCTCCAAATTTGTGAAGAAACAGTATTGTTTTCTATGGCAAACGCAACAGCATTCGCATGCCGCACCGATCGGTCCATGGGTCGATCCATTTGCCGCATTCGGACATATGGAAGCAGCTCTATTCATTTACATGCTTTTCGATTTTTATTCACATAACGCTTATAAGGAATCTTAGCTTTAAGATAAGATTCCTTATATGCGGCAAAGAATCGAAAAGCATGTAAATGAATAGTGGTCCTTCCATACGTCCGAATGTGAATACGAATGGGCAGGGGCGTAGCTAGGCGTATCTGCCAGCTTAAGCTTAAGCGGCCCCCTAAACCCCCTGCCGAAATTAGGAGCACACCTCGTTAAAGGTCTAGCTACGCCGCTGATGGGAATGCGGCAAATGGATCGACCCATGCACCGATCGGTGTGAATGCGAATACTGCTGTGTTTGCCATAGAAAACAATAGTAACTTTGATCTTCCTTCACAAATTTGGAGGAAAACCCAAGAAAATGTCATGGGTAACTTTTTTGGTGTTTTTTTTTGTTTAACCATATCCCAGCACAAAAGGTAAACATCGGCTATTGGGGTTGGCATATATTTATACCGCATTCGCATCCCGTATATATGGAATCTTAGCGTAAAGCTAACATTCCATATATGCGAATGTGGTATGTGCCATAGATACCCATGTCGACCTCCAATAGTCAATGTCTTCTTTTTGTGCTTTGGGGTTGCTAAGCAAACCACACAAAAAAAAGAATGTCTTCTTTTTGTGCTTTGGGGTTGCTAAGCAAACCACACACAAAAAAGAAGAGATACCCATCCGATTTTTGGAGTTTTTTGCTCCAAATTTGTGATGGAAAGTCGAAGTTACTATTGTTTTCTATGGCAAACGCAGCAGCATTCGCATTCACACCGATCGGTCCATGGGTCAATCCATTTGCTGCATTCGCATTTGGATGCATGGAAGCACTACTATGCCGTTACATGCTTTTTAGATTTTTTTGCCGCAATACCACATGTCGCGTATAAGGAATCTTAGGTAAAAACGACAGTAATTTGTGCTGAAGCAATGCTATGTCTATGCGGAGCATTTAATTTTGCAAAATAAATTTAAAAGCTTTCATTGGGTCGATAAAAATATCTTAATGCGTGATTGAAGAGGAAGATCTTAAAGTATTTAATTTAACCTAAGAGAAATTTTCTCTGAAAGGATTAAAAGCAGATAATATTGAAAGTTGGGATATTCTGAGTGCCAGTGCCTAGCCCTACCAGATCACAACCTCAAATACTATTTTTGCAAAATAAATTCAAGAACTTCCAATTGGCTGGTTAAAAAAAAAACTGAATGTGAAATTGTAGAGAAAGATCTGAACTATTTAATAGAAATAAGAGAAATTTGGTTTCGAAGCACAAATTACTGTGGTAGTACGGGTAGTTTTAGTGTTGTCTCATCTGTAAAAAATCTGTTTTGCCCTTCGCTCGTTGTGAGCGCAAAAAGTGGCCGGATGTCTTGACATCAAGAATATAATTATAACAATATCATGTACCCTGGTAGTGATAGTTAATTTGAATTTGTCTGTGGGAAAAGCCAAAGACCTCAGTTTGAACGAATGTTTCTTATTAACGTAAAATCCTACATGTTTATTCAATCCCCAGAAAAGGAATTTGCAGACAAATCAAATTGCTTCTCTTTGTGGCATATCTAATTTATTTGAAATATTTGCAATACTTTGGTAATGCGAACTTGGAAAGCGCCTATTTGGTATCCTCAGAGGAGCCCCTTATTTCCTCACGCCTAATGTCACCTTTGTGCAGTTGGAATAAATCATTTTCATTACTATAAATTCACTGTGTACCCTCTGGTTGCACCCAGCCAAATTATGAAGTTCTGCCCTAGTTGCTCAATACACTGGCGTCTTGGTTGGAGGGGATTGTTGTGTACTGCATAGTAGTAGGTATCCCAAGTGAAATTTTGTATGGGTTCGGAGTTTGATATAAATGATTCCATCTGTTAGTATATGCAATTCGAAATACAATGATACTTCATTTGTCAAAATCGGTCAAGTATTAAGGCAAATACAGCCTTTTTAAATTTTACTAACCCTACTTGAAATCGGTCACGCTGCAAAGTCTAAAAGATAGCATTTTTGATGGTCTCCAAAATTTAAAGGGATCACCCAGCTTGCTTCACAAGGCAGAGGCTAAGAGTCCCTGGTCTGTACACAGTGTATACATTACAATGAGTTACCACAAACAAACAAATATTATTATAGTTTCAGAATAATCATGATAATTGTACAGAAATTTGACATAAATTTTCATTTTGCATACCAATTAACAGGTGGGATTTACACTTTCGGCTGTAGTTTGAAAAGTATACATCCGATTTTCCTAGAATTGCAACCAGCTCTTTATACTAGCATGCTTAACAACTTAGTTATTCAAATATAATATAAATGACACATTTATAGTAATTTAATGTGTCAATTAATTAAATACAAAACTGTAGCTGTAATATAGATAAAACCAGAAACTCATCAATGTCATTCAAGGATCAACTGAAAATTGCATTATGTGCAACCAAATACACTTGAACTTGGTACTTGTATTAGGTCATATCTCAAATTTCTAGCTGTAAGTTCTAGGAGAGACAAAACTTCATTGTCTGCAAACATTAAAATGTTGTCTAAAGGCCCTGTCACATTACGACGCAAACCAGACGGGATGGCCGAATGAGTTAGAGGGATCGTCAGAACTACGCCTCATATGTTACATACGTCAAGCCACGCTTGAGAAATGCAACATACGTTAGACGTACGTTATCAGTAAGTGGACTGTATTTTCCCACTGCCTTTAATGTAGGTCAACATAGTGCAATGTAGTGAACAATGTTTGTCTAACGTACATCGACGTATGCCTAATGTATACATAACGTACGGCCGACGTAAAATCCACACGTAGTCGAATGTTGTTGTACGTCGAAAGTTTTGTGCATGCACAAAACTTTGCCGATGCCGTATTTCGACGAACATCGACGTATACCAACGAGCGCCTAACGCATGCATAACGACGTATCCCGATGTAGCTGTCAAAAATCACATTCGTCAGCGCGATGCGTCATAATGTGACAGGTCCTTAAGTTAGAGGCTTGCAAATCCGCGTGAATGAGATAAATAGTCTATTTTCCAGGTACATTATATATCATAACTTTGCTTCTACTTGACCTATTAAATCCATCCATATGTCAAATTAAAGGGCTGAACGTGTTTTATCAGAATACATTTGTTTTGAAAGCCTATCTGATATTTGAAACTTTTCTGCAAGTCTCTAAGTGACTAAAAAAATTCCATTCAGTCTACATCGGTAATTTAAAATAATTTATGTACATGAATGTTTACATGTAATGATTATGTACATAATTTGTCTGTAAAAGTCATGGTAAGACTAAATTATAACACATGTGTTTAACTTAAAACCAAACTTGTATTGTACAGGGAGTATGGAAACCCTTACAATCCTTACAATATCGCCCAGCAATCGGCGCCATTTGCAATTTTGTACTAGACATGATCTTACTCCAAAAGTTGTGTTAATCATACAAAATAATGACCACAACATTATGAATTTTAGGTAGCATCTAAGACAAATATATCACAAACTAAACATATTTGTTTGATGAGCTTCTGAAAGATTGTTCATAGGAAACATAGTAGCTGAAGTGATGCTACCGATCTCAAAATCGGCCGTTTGTATATACAGTTACAGGGGCATGGGGTGGCTAGTTTTAAAAATATAGACCTTCAAACTTGGTAAAAATAGCATTTTCCTTGAATTCACCATTTGTGAAATTAGGCCCCAGAGCACTTTTCCGAGTGCGCTGGTGGTAAAAATTGCCACCCAAATTGATTCTTTTTTAATTATCCTGGGCCTATGGGGTAGTGTTAGTAACTCTATTTTTGTTCAAGGCCCCAAACCATGGGGAACAATTAAAATAAATAGGCTGAAAACACCCGAGAGCCAGTTTTGGCAGGTGATAAAATTTGGTGAAAAATCTGGCTTTTTGGAAAAGTTTGAAAAATCACAGAACAAAAACTGTACAATGGAATTGGATGAAATTTTCAGGTGCTATTCATCTTTATCAGATACTTCAATACATCCATAACAACATACATTACAGAACAGTTAAATATTTTATAAGTGAGGAGAAAGAATGCGCATTTTCCCAAAATCAGGAAAAAAAACCTTCAACCGAATTGAATGAAACTTTCATGTATCCTTCTTCTTTATCAGTTTAGTTGATTAGTGCCCCCTTTTAAGTGTTTTACTAACACTATTTAGGTTTTTGTATTTTACGAATTTTGCAAAATAATTTTATATCTCCTGTGGGTTCCGCACCAATGCCTCTGACATCTCACTCTTGACTTCAATCACCTGACCTATGAAGAATTCTTCATCATAAGCCACAGCAACCCACACACCTTCGTTTGAAAATTTGAAATTTATATCAACTTCAGTGTTGCTCTCTGCATCAGAATCACCCACCCATTCCATGTCGTTCGAGCAGACATCATCTAGATTTATTCCCTCAATTTTTTCACTGACACTATTTGATTCACCAGAATCACTGTCACTGTTTAGCCTTTTTCTTTTATTTGGGCGAGAGGTGGAGCTTGAGTTAGGAGTAAGTTCTACTAGATGAGTGGGCACAGGCAGACCAGACTTCTCAGACAAAAAACACATGAAATCATCTTTCAATTTGTCTATATTTTTGGAACCAACAACTAATCTTGGATCCTTGTGGCCAAGTACCTTAGTGCAGTAGCCCAATTCAGCATGGAGAATTGCTTTCATGTCTTTCTTCAATCTTACACCAGACAAAACATTGAGAACATCTTTTATTTCTGCTGTCATGAATTTGTAAAACCTCTTCTAGATTTTTTTTACCAGGGAGTTGAAGTGAACCATTTTTTCCCCAAGATTCAGCTATTTTCAACAGGTTATCTGCATGCAGTTGGGGTACCTAGTAATTAGTACTACTACCACATAGGTATCCCAAGTGATTTTAAAAAACAGGTTTGAGCTTGATTTAATGGATTTCACTTGTTAGGATATTGAATTTGAAAGAAAATGACATTTCATTTGTCTGTTTGTTTGTTGTTGTTTTACGTCCTAGCAACATCTAAGGTCATATCAGGACGGGTACCGACTTGTGACAGTGCGCACTCATGGCGACATTATAGTGCTGTCCCACTGGGAAACCAGGCCACCGGCACCATGACCTGGTATCCCACTCAGTCACATTATCCTGACACTGAGCCAACCAGTCCTTGCCCTATCCTAATAATGCCGAGCGCCTGGCTAGGAAGCGACAAGTATCAATTTTAAAGTCATTGGTTTGACTCGACCGGGACTCGAACCCACGATCTACCAGCACGGGAGACGGACGCTCTAACTCATTCGGCCATCCCGTCTGGTTGTCAAAATTGATCCAATATTAAGGAAGATATGGACATTTTTAGGTTGTCACTCTTATCGGTCCTGCTCAAAGCTAAAAAGCTAAAAAAAAAAAAAATATTGCTAAGGAAATGAGCAGTGGAAATGAGGAATACAAGTTCTCCTGCTTAAACTACTAATGTATCCAAAAACTAATTATTATTTTTTTAAACCATTTTTAGTCATTAAATCGCCGTGCGCATGAGCGCCATAGATTCGCATGAGCGCTGATAATTATGATTGGACAGGAAATTAAATTCTCTTTAATTCAATACCAACTTTTAATGGTTTTAAAATTATATTTTCAGTAGAAAATAGCACTTAAAATGAAAAATTTTGTAACTTCAAATTTCAATCACTTTTTTTGCATTTTCTCTAAAATTAAAACATATAGAGTTTTATATAAATGGAAAGCTCGGAATCTCACCTATCTAGGGGTATTAGTACCTTTTTCCTGGGTACTTTGATCAACAAATGGCGTTGCACAAATTGGATGTACACTAGCTAATTCTACTAGGGATACCATGACACATCTCCACCTGGGAATTTACATGGTTTGAGAGTGAAAAATGGGAGTTGGTGGTAGTTTATATTTATTTGAATAATAAAATGAATCCAAGACCAGGTTAAAGGTAAGAGAACAAAGGTTGTTTCTCCTGTAATACATTTGTAAAAATCCTTTGTGGTTTGTTTTGGCATGGTGTTGGAAGTGGAGCATTTTTTGACAGAATTTGGCATATTCAACAAGTAATCAGCCTGGGTTTGGGGTACCTAATACTAGTACAGGGTACCTGTTATCACACTGCATATCGTCTACTGAGGTGGATCACCGGGAGTAGCTTATACCCCAGTCACACGAGAGCCAGCATTCACCACCAACCTCCTTACAGCCAAAAGGACGCCAACCTCCCAGCATCCCACTCGATACATTGATTCATATATGCGGTCGGCGCCGGGTTGGGGCCAGGCCGACCACACGGTGAGTGTGGCATTGTATGCGTTGGCAGCGCCAGGTCGCCGGCAACTTGCCAACCAAGAGGTCGGTGCCAGGGCAGTGCCAGGTCTCCAACCAGTTTTGAATGTGGGCGTCGGAAGAGGGTGCAAGGAGGTTGCAGGTGCAGCAGCCTCATCCTCCTCGCATCAACAATTTTAAAAATGGACGCCGGGAGGTTGGCGTATCGATCATAAGCGAACGCAGTCCTCGTGTGACTGAGGTATTACGTAATGGGGTAGATGAGGATTTACAATGTATTGTACACCCAATCTCTTAGTTTCACTTAATTACATTATTAGAACACACAAAATGTTATTCATAAGGGAGATAAATGAAATTGTATGGGATGTAGGCCCTATGTCTAATTGTCTATAAATAATGCAAACTTATAGTTGCATAGTCCGATGCTTTTGAGCTTCGGCCATTTTTCAGAGATAAATATATTAAATTGATTGTTATAATCTATATTACTTTAGTTTGCAGTAACTTTTATTTCAAATGACTAAACTTGGGAGATATTTGAGGTGCAAGGATGCAAGATTAATTTTGACAAGCATGCCCAAAACTCTCACACTATAGGCTTATGCAGAAACAGGTTCTATTACATTGACTCAACATTCTAAGTTCTATGTGGCAACAAATGCTTTATAAGCCCACCAGTATCTAAGTTAGATATGCAGAATCAAATATAGATGAGTGTTTTGGTTTTGAAAATTAGTTTTCATTGGACTATGCAACTTTAATGGAGTATCCCTACCAGCAGAAAGTGCTACACAAACAAAAACCACAGTATGGTATATTTACAACCCGCTTTAAAATCATGTAATTTTCATTTCTTAAAGAGAGAAAAGCGTCCTTAAGCTTTGTTAGCTTAAAATTAGATGGCAACGACTAGTGAAATATCCTGATTGTGCGTTCTTTTTGTGTACAGGGATTGGGATGGACTCCTGTGTTACACCACTTAGACACGGGGGTCTCTCCCTTGTTCAGACAACCGACTTCTTCTACCCACTTGTAGACGATCCTTACATGATGGTGAGTAGGAAATAACACGTGGTCGATTCGGTGAAATACAAAAAAATATATTAACCGGTGGATTATTTTCCTGGCCACATTACCACAAGTTTTCAAATGCAGTATTTTATCACCTCTATGAGGTAATGGTGAAAATGGAATTATGCCGTGAGTTTGAGTTCATACACTTGAAAGAAAGCTTGCGTTCCTTCAAGAATGGACATGTTAACCAACACCAAATACATGTTCTGCCGTGACGATGGTCACGAATTAGCGCGTGAGTCTTATTAGGGTTTTGAGGACCAATATCCGATGTGCTCCAGAGGCGTCGTTAAATAAAAACAAATCTTTGAGTCTTATTAGTGCAAGCGAAATATGTCTTTAATAAATATAATTGAATGCACATTTATTGATAACTGTACAATTGATAGCGGGTCACTAGTCTGGGCTCTCGGTGATTTGAACACATGTTAATGAAATATACTCCTTGCTGTCCTCAGGGAAAGATTGCATGTGCTAATGTGATCAGTGACCTATACGCGATGGGCGTGACGGAGTGTGATAACATGCTTATGCTGCTCGCCATCAGCCAGAAAATGACTGATAAAGAGCGCGATGTCGTTGTGCCCTTAATGCTGCGGGGATTCAAGGTAAGTAGTCTGTTAAAAGAAAGTGTAATTCCATCAAATGTGATACAATACATTACATAAAATTCGGGTAGTAATTATACACATTTTAACCTGGTCAGTAAGATTGCTGTCCGGAAGATTAATGTGTTCTATTCCCATCCGAGTCTAACCAGTGATTTATTTATTTTAATGATACCTGTCGCTACCTAGCCTGGACATCGACGTTATTTAGATAGGGCAGGGACTTTTTTGCTTCGTGTCAGGATTATGTGATCGAATGGTAGTCATGGTGCTGGGGGCACTATCTTCCAGTGAGGCATCACTATATAAAGTGCATACCCTACCTGATGTGACTTTGCATGTTGACATCACGTAAAACAAGCAACAGTGAAGCACTGATTTTATACTAAAATTATGTGTTTAAGCCACCCCTGTCTGTAGTAATATATTCTGACAAAGTGACTGTTTAAGAAGCAATCTTAGCATCTCAGCAAAATTTGACATGAAATGAATTGTTATGGTTGGAGAATATTTGTTAATGTACACCTGTGATACTTTCTGCTGACATATATTTTATATGTAAAGTTTCTCCCTGTTCTGAAATGTGGTAATATTGATTTAAGCATCTATTTTCTTTTGGGAATTGAATCTACAGTGTGTATGATTTGCCTGTGCAATTTCAGGATTTGGCTGAAGAAGCTGGAACTAGTGTCAATGGAGGACAAACAGTGATGAACCCATGGCTGACAATTGGGGGAGTCGCAACAACTGCATGTCAGTCCAACGAATTCATCATGTACGTACTGCATGAAATAACCGACCATCGGGTCTTTTTTGAAAAGGCAAATTGCTTAAATGGGGGCGGGGGGGCGGAGGAGAAATTTTTTAAATAATTTTGTTTTGTTTAATTAGCTTTGTTATACCCTGGCAAAAAGCGTATTACCAAATCGGTTTTTGCACAACAATATGAATTGTTTTATCTTTGAAAACATACACCACAGACATGCCATAGGTACCTGTACGCACCAGAATTATATCCTATCTTGATATTTGGTTAAATTCGAGTCTGGGGCATGTCTGAATTTAGAGAGAAAATAAATTGATATAATTGTGCTTGAACGGCGAATTCACATGGTCTTCCACAATAGCCAATATGAATATTGATTTGTTGCTGATGTGGTGGCCGAATCAGTACAGCACCGGCTTCCAGTTGAATGTTGGGAGTTTGAATTCCAGCCGAGTCAAACCGATGATGTATAAAATTGATACTTGTTGCTACCTAGTCTAGCGCTCAGCATTACTAGGATAGGGCAAGAAATGGTTAGCTCAGTATCCGGATAATGTGACTGGGTGAAGATTGTGTCATGGTTCCGACGGCCTGATCTCTCAGTGGTGCAGCACTATCAAAGTCACCATAGTGTGCACCGTCACAAGTCGGTGCCCATCCTGATATATGTTTCAAGGGGGTAAGACCCCAACAACAAGCAAACTGTTGCAGACATGTATGTAACTGAAAGTACTGTTTTCCCGTGCAGGCCCGACAATGCAGTCGTCGGAGATGTGTTGGTAATGACAAAGCCGCTGGGCACCCAGGTGGCCGTCAACGCGTACCAATGGTTGGGAACGGAAAAAATGAACCGTATCCGTCTCGTGGTAAGCGAAGAAGAGGTCAAGAAGGCGTATCAGCGAGCTATGTTCAGCATGGCCAGGCTCAACAGGACAGGTGAGGTGCTTTTGGTGCAGGTGCAGGATTTAGTCTTGGCAAACTATGTATTTCAGTGGTCTAAGGGAATCAACCTAATATGATTTTATTTATTTCAGATAGATTTAAAACCGTGGCGATTTTTCATCATTACAAATCTCAAATTTTAATTCATTTTACATTCAGGGTGCCGTAGCAAAGTAATAGTAAATGTCGAATTAGGCCTGTTTGATATCAGCTTTATTGTACATGTTGCCGATAACATGCATAATTCATAAGCGCGCTAACTGGAGGTCATTGCTTTCAAATCGACCATTTCAAACCAATGGCACCCTACATTAATAGGATAGGGCAAAGACTGGTTTCATTATTGGGATGTCATGGAATTTCACTCCATAGGTGAATAACAACTACGGCTAACTCCAAGCAAAACTGCCTTGCTATGAATCAACTATGAACACGTTGTGGAGTCGCTGGTTCCAACATGCAATGCTTAAAATATATTGGCATAGGTTTTCGGAATTTGGAGAGAATGCAAAAAGGAGAAATATGGCAGCCACTGAATGCTCTCGATTCAGCTTTTTTTAAAGTATTATTCTACATGGTTTCATCAATTCTTTACTGCAAATCCCTATGGGCTATAGTAGATAATTATTTGGGCCGTATACTTAACTCATTGTATTTTAAAATCATGTTATTTCCCTTAAAACCTTTTCTAATGGGTTATCTAGCAGCAGCCTTCTGTTCCCATCAATGCAGCACTATAATATAGCCATGAGTGTGCACTAACAAGTTGGTACTTGTCTGGCGTTAGGTGTTGATTGTGCTGCTTGGTGTGCTTTTAGCGGCGCGTCTCATGCACAAGTACAATGCCCACGGAGCCACCGACATCACAGGCTTTGGGCTGCTCGGCCACGCGACAAACCTGGCACGGATCCAGAAGAACGAAGTGAGCTATGTCATCCACAATCTCCCCGTCATCGCAAAGATGGCGTCCGTCAGCAAAGCATGTGGCAACATGTTTGGCCTCCTCCAAGGTCACTCGGCAGAAACATCAGGTACAGCACGCCAAGCTATTGGTCAACCCTGTCATCTCGTACTCGTTGGTATTTTTTGGCAATATTTCAGCAATATCTCAGTGACCGGCTGCATCTTTACTTCTGGTAATCCCTAACAAGTGTCAAATTCTGTCAAAATGAGAAAAGCCGATGGATTTGATATTAGTTAATCTTATTTTGATCTTAGTTATCCAACTGAGATACTGGTACACATTTAATGATGCCTGGAATGAATACCGTGCCGATTTAATGGAACCTCTCGCGGCTGAAGACTTTGGTATATTGTAATTTATTTCATCTGAAATATGTGGTAGAAGCATCGAATTATGTAGCTTTTATTATAACCGTACGTGGCCGGATGGGTAGAGTGCAGGCTTACTGTGCGGAAGGTCGGGAGTTCCAATCATAGCCAAGTCAAACCAATATGACCACAAAATATATATGTGTCGCTAACTGGTCTGATGCTCAGCATTACTAGGATAGAGCAACGACTGGTTAGTTCAGTATCAGGACTGAGTGGGATATTTGGTCATGGTGCCAGTGTCCTGTTTTCCCAGTGAGGCAGCACTATAAAGTAGCCATTTATGCAGGTGTCACAAGTCGGTACCCGTCTTGGTATGAGCATAGCTGTTGTTAGGATGTTTAAAAAAAAAACAAAAAAAAACTTGTGAAACTGTTACAGGGAGGCACGACTATGTTTGCTTGTGCCAAGATCAAAACATTGAAGTATCCATTTGAGTTTAAGATCATTTTTATCCTGAATAAGTAGGTAAAGATAGCTGGGCCCGAATGTGCTTCCTTCTCCCTAGCCCATGACTATCCGAGGCTTGTACCTCGGGAAAACAACAGTTATCCATCTTCTATACCCAGGTAAAATTGGTATGACTATACTATATATATTTTATATATGTGTTGTACATAATGGGAAGCAGGTGCCGGGGTGCTTTCACTGACTGGTTCTTGTGCCATACAGGTGGTCTACTGGTAGCGCTGCCCCGTGAACAGGCGGCCGCCTTCTGTAAAGACATCGAGAAGCAGGAGGGCTACCAAGCGTGGATCGTCGGCATCGTCGAGAAGGGCAATCGTACAGCACGCATCATCGACAAGCCGCGGGTAATCGAAGTGCCCGCCAAGGAGAAGGATGGCGAGCTGTGGTAGAGGCAGATGGCTGCCACGTACTCCTCCACACCGGTCCAGCGATAGAGAACCGGCCGTCACAGTTGTGGACAGTGTCTCCACTCTCATGTCATTCTTATCACACTTGCATATGTATACACTAATATGTGCTTCACCCATTATTGTAGCTCTCTTTTACTTTACATCAAAGAATATCTTTAAACAGTTTATTAAGTGTGGTTTTTTTTTTCTGGCTACTCATCCACAGATTGAAAGAGGTAGTTTATGAAATAATGGTTTAGTCCAACAGCCGTTGACCAATCAATGAGCTCTCTTTCCATATATATATGTAGATGGGGCTTTCCAAACCGACACCAAATGTATATCCAAGTATTGCGTATAGATGCCTACCCCAAGGGTGACTGCAGTATAGAGTAGAAGCAAATTATCTGTTGATTTTCATCTCAATTTCCCCCCAACCCCCCAACCCCAGCACACATCTCACCAACTCCGATGGCTATACTACCTGACAGCAGCATGAACGCCAGCCAGTCCAGTCCTAGCATTTGGAGGTTCCATTTAAAAGTAGATGTAAAGCGATTTTAATCGCCAATGTTTAAATGATATGGCGGCAGGACTAGCTTGCCGCGTCTTGCGCCTCCCGGCCGCCCCGTGTCCGCGCTAGGTGGCCACCCTCGGACGTGGGGCAGGGGGCCGTGAGCCCGGAGTCGTGGTGTCTCCGGCCTTACGGCGCTGCTGCCTGCCCCCCCCCCCCCCCCCCCCCCCCCCATCCTGGTCGGTCGGCCCGCTGGACCCCCGGTAACTGAGCACTGCCGGCGGTGGTCGCGGACGGCCCGCCTAGGCACTGCTGCCGTCCCCCACCCGGTCCCACATTGACCATTGAAACTGCGGCGGCAATTCACCCCGGTGAACCGCCCCGGTGGAGCGTGGCCCCGGCCACATCAAGCAGACTCGGTGGTGGGCGGCGCATGCACCCGGTCACCTAGCAACGCCGCGAGTCGGTCGTGACAACGAAAAGCATTCCTCAGTACAGAGCTGCGTCGGCAGTAATCATAATTCCAATATATGGATCGCTATGAGCTATCACCCAATGTACACTGGCGCGGGTTTCTTTACTGTAGTTTGTCCTCCATGTGTATTTGCTTATTCATGTAATCATACTGTAGAACTATGATTTAATCCGGACAAAAATAAAGAGTGTATCATGGATATCGTGTCTGCCTTTTCTCTGCGTGTGTGTATTGATTTAGTCGGATGGGTTTCAGTTTCTGAAATAAATTCGATCGTTATAATCTACATTACTTTAGTTTGAAGTCACTTACTTTAAATGGCTAATTATTTTTAGATATTTGAAGAGCAAACATGCTAAATTAATTTAGGCAAGCGTGATAGATTTGTCTAATAAATAACGGGTTCTATTAAATTGCCCAGTATCCCTTTCTGTGTGGTTACACCAGTATCTAAGTTTTTTAGATATGTAGAATCAAATCTAGATAGTTATTTTAATTTTGAAAATTTTATGATTTCATCAGACTAGCTGTAGGAAGTCAGTTATTTTTCAGACGTATCTGATCAATGAGTAATTCAAAGTTATTGGTACTTTATACCCATGCTATCATTGTATCAAGGACAATATAACAACAAATTATTAGTGACTTATGGGCCTCTTACATATAGTTTTCATAACGGGTTAATGGGAAATATTTTTCTATGACAATTGGACTGCAATCCCCATTAGAAACATTTATGAAAGCCCTACTAAGTTTGGACTGGGGTTCTCTGCACTGCCACTTAAGCTGTGTTCCACCCACAACTTTATGCCGAACTAGATGAGGCGAACTAGGCGTGAAAGTGTGTCGCATCCACACACGCAGTACTTGGGGTGGTTTAAGGCGGAAAACGATATCTGTGCATGAGCAAGTCCATACTAACCAGCGCCAGTTTTGGTTAGTCGACTTTGCCACGAGAGAGTGTGGGTTCGACCTAGACTGAGTTGTATTGTTTTGGAACGGTCAAAACTTCTGCTGGGCAGTTAAAACCTAAAAATAAATGATGAAAAACATATCTGTGCACAGCTAGCGGTTTCATAGACCAAATTATATAATATGCACTTTTGATCAACCGGTAAATCAACAAACTCAGGTCTCGACTGCGCATGTGTGTGACGTGCTTAAGCCACCTCAAGTAAACCGATACCGTTCACATTAGGAAGTTGGGCCGACTTAAGCTAGTTCGCTTCATATATACTACCTCGTGACGTGGTTTACTTGAAGCGAACTAGATGAGGCGAATCAGCACTAAACCGCCTCAGCGTTGCTTCACACGGCGAATGTGAGCCGAACTAGACAAGGCGAACTAGTTGAGGCGACTTAACGCCCGTGTGTGAACACGGCTTAAAGAGGGTGTCCAAAAGTTGGCTCTCGTTCCCCGTTCTTTCTCCATGCCGTAGGAAGCTGGGGAATCATCTACCTCGTAGAGTATTTCGAGCTCCCATTATCCCCTCTCGACCTAGGCTTGGAAAGCCAGAAGGGGGGGGGGGGGGGGGGGGGGGTCGAGAAGCATTTGGGAAAACACCGGCCACCAACCATTGACGCTTCAGCAACCGTCACTCGGCCCCGCTATTGGCCTACTGCATTCTGTGGCGGGTGAATACTGTTAGATGGCGCCACCACGTATGCACAAGTCTATGCAAGTACTCGACGAAGCCCCGTTCACACAGCACAACTTTAGGCCGAACTAGATAAGGCGAACTAGTGTCGTGTCCACACACGGAACGGTTTAAGGCGGAAGTGGATATCTGCGCATGAGCAAGTCCAGCGCCAGTTTGGGTTCATCGACGTCGGCACGAGAGAGTGTGGGTTCGACCTAGATCTGTTTCGACTGAATCGTATTGTTTTGGAACGGTCAAAACTTCTGCTGGGCAGTGAAACCCTAAAAATAAATGATGACAAAAATATCTGTGCACAGCTAGCGGTTTCATAAAGCAAATTTACTGGAAAGTCAACAAACTCAGGTCTCGACTGTCACGTCCTTAATCCGCCTCAAGTAAGTCGGTTGGGTTCACACATGCCACTTGCGTCGATTTAAGCTAAATCGCTTAATCTATACTACCTCGCGAGGTAGTTTACTTGAAGCGAACTAGATAAATCGATTCAGCCCTAAATCGCTTTAGCGTAGCGTCTACATGCCGAATGTGCGTCAAACTAGGCAAGTCGATTTATATGAATCGATTTAAAGTGCGTGTGTGAACACAGCTTAATAGCTGTGTTTACACAGCCAATTGTAAGCCGATTTAGACAAAGCGAATTATATGAAGCGAACTAGTGTCGTGTCCACACACGGAGCAGTTTAAGGCGGAAATCGATATCTGCGCATGAGCAAGTCCAGACTAACCAGCGCCAGTTGCGCTTAGTCAACGTCGGCACGGGAGAGTGTGGGTTCGACCTAGATCTGTTTCGACTGAATCGTATTGTTTTGGAACGGTCAAAACTTCTGCTGGGCAGTGAAACCCTAAAAATAAATGATGAAAAAAATATCTGTGCACCTATAGCCGGTTCATAGACCAAATTATATTATATAGTGTGACGTGCTTAATCCACTTCAAGTGAACCGCTACCGTCCACACAAGCAAGGTGGGCCGACTTAAGCTAGTTCGGTTCATCTGGACTACCTCGCGACGCGGTTTACTTGAAGCGAATTAGTTGAGGCGAATCAGCCCTAAACCGCCTTAGGGTCGCGTCCACACGGCGAATGTAAACCGAACTAGACAAGGCGATTTATATGACGCGGCTTAACTCGCCTGTGTAAACAGGGCTTATCAAGGCAGAGCACACATATAAAGGGGCCATTCATAACCATATCACAAATATATAAAATCCTGGCAAAGAGTATACCCCCCAAAATGATGTTCTATCACGAATGTACAAGGAGATTGTTGGCAGCGTATATTTGTATACACTACATGTTTATATATGTAAGTGCGCAGGCCTGACATAAGGTGATGTCTATAAATCGACAAATATTTCTGTCTAAAAGCATAATAGGCATTAACCACCCAACGTCTAACGGGTTGCTTGAGGCTACATTCATGATTAATGGTGGTAACGGGTTTGTTGAGCATGGTGATCATTTGTTATCACTGCTGTGCGGAAAGGAAAACTAGCAGCTACAACACCACCCCATGCCCTATGTCACTAGCCAAGCATAATACACAGCTCACCCTGCCATAACTTGTTCATACCCAGTGACATACATCACCAGCCTACCATGTTTCACCACTCACTACTACCAATACATTCCCCAACCGCTCCACAATAGGCAGTTTTCCATAGTCGAGTAAATTGTGTTTCATTTTGTTACCAACCACTGAACGGACCACTCTTCAACTCTCATTTTAAGTTGATTAAAATTGTAACCACATTAAGGTTATATAGCTGCTATGCTAGGAAAGAAGGTCAATGGAGAAAACCCCCCATACTTTCATTACATTACTAAGGACAGTCAACAGGGTGCATTTGTATAGATTAAATAATTTGACAATTTTACTTAGGAATGAAAAAAAAAAAGCTCAATAGGACTTATTATAGTGAGGAAATACTAGGTACCTGGGTAAAGGTCAATATAACATCTTATTTCTAGATCACCTTCTCAAGTAGTATAACTGTCATAATTTTTAATGTAACTAGGCGTAGCTTGCACCGCTGATAGCGGAATACTTCCCGGTGTGGCGTTTTCAGCTGTGTGCCGTGTTCAGCCGTGTGCATAGACTCAAACTCAAAGCATTGTCAATGGTCGTGAGTCACTAACCTTATAAATTTAATGTAATGTTTTTGGTAAAGATGTTTTCTATATGTGTATTGACCGATTTGTTTCTAGGTGGTGTGGTTTTAGTGATATTTCACTTTTCCTGGATTTTCTGTATGAAGATTGCTCACCACAATGGCTTGAGTTTGACGGTACGTGCAGTACACAACATTAGTTTTATTCAAAATTAATAGAAATCAAGAACACTAACCTTATAAATGTAATATAATCTTTTTGGTAAAGATGTTTTCTATATGTGTACCAAGCGATTTGTTAATAGGTGGTGTGGTTTTAGAGTTATTTCACTTTTTCTGTATTTTCTGTATGAAGATTGCTCACGACCATTGACAATGCCTTGAGTTTGAGTCTATGCACACGGCTGAACACGGCACACGGCTGAAAACGCCACACCGGCCTACAAGCCATCCACACCAGCGAAGTTAACATGGTACACTGACAGGCGCTCGAACATGGGTGGCCTGCTATCAGAATAAATTGTTTCCCAAACGTATGTTTCTCTCTGTGCTCAGTAAGCAATGTTGGGAATTGTGAATACATCATAAATAAATGCATGTACACTTCCTATGTACATTGATCTATGTTTCACACATGAAATTTGAACTCATACATGAGTCAATTAAATTAAACTAAGTAAATCTTTCAAATTTGAACCCAAATCATTGTAAGAGCAACATGTTTCCAATAGCTAGTACCCCAGGAAGGACTGAAGCTATAGCCATGTTCACATGGGCAAAATGTAAAGCGATTTAGACAAGGCGAATCATATGATTCGATTTAGTTTGAAAGTGTTTAGCATTCACACGGGCAGTGCTTTGAGTTGGTTTAAGGCGGAAGTGGATATCTGCGCATGAGCAAGTCCAGACTAACCAGCACCATTTTGGGTTCGTCGACATCGGCACGAGAGAGTGTGGGTTCGACCTCGATATGTATTGACTGAATCGTATTGGTTTGGAACGGTCAAAACATCTGCTGGGCAGTGAAACCCTAAAAATAAATGATGAAAAAAATATATGTGCACCTCTAGCAGGTTCATAGACCAAATTATATTATATAGTGTGAGGTCCTTAATCCACCTCAAGTAAGTCGGTTGCGTTCACACAGGCAAAATAAATCGATTCACAGAAATCGACTCACATACACTACCTCAAGAGGTGGTTTACAGTATCCAGATCACAGGATCACAGGTTACAGACCACAGGATACTGTAAACCACCGCCTCAGCCGCGCGTTCACACGCGAAATGTAACCCGAACTATACAAGTCGCTTTCTACGAATCGATTTACATCGCCCGTGTGAACACGGCTTTATTTAGACCCAGCCCACCGGTTCGTAGCGTCACTTACACATTGGAAGTTGGGGTTAATGTCGCTCCCCTTCCTTATTGCATTTCTCAACAGGCTATAAATATCATAATTATGCATGGAGGAATTACTATTTCCATACGCATGTGGCCCTACCGAGACTCTCTTTAAGAATTAAAAAAAAATAATGATATAGTAATGAGACATAGTATGCAATAAATAGTCCACACATCATACACATATATTACATATATCTTATGTGATTATTCACTGTTATGGTTATTTAATCATTCGAACTTTATATGCAAATAATTAGTGATGACTAATCTGCGAATTGCTCACTTATTATGTGTATTTAAAATATTCAGAACGAACAATAATTCTATATAACCCTTACTATTTAGCAGTTCTATCTCCACAACGTCACCCGCCCTCAACTTAAGATGTCAGTGGAACCTATCAACGGTTCACATATGACATGTGGCCCTTGTACAATTGCATCTACTCGAATACTTTACGCACCACAATACAAAACAGGTATATACAATTCTTTTGAGTCGAGTCCCCGACAAAGAGACGCAGTGTGAAGACGCCGGCGGCCGGAAATGCGGGTGTGTCATGACCCCTATTAGCCGGCCATTTCCCACTTTGCCCTGTGTTCGGGGTCGGGGTATGTTTTGGTGCCCTCTGGTTGTATATTGTACCCAGGTGTGACGCTGGAACAAGCCCTGCTGAATTGGAAAATCACAGTCCCGCGAAAACACCCACCGCGCCCCCGACGCTATTTACTAAAAATTAATATATGAAGATAGTATTCTACTGCAATATGTATATATATATATATATTTATTTATTTATATATATATACACTAAATAAATATATATAATATATATGTGCTCTATAATCTATTTTGGGACTATAAACAAGGACACTAACTCTCTTCAGTTTGCTCTATTATTATATACCATTTATCTGGGCTCTACTGCATGCTGCATGTAGTTCCAGATTCGGCCACACCGGAGCCACTGGTCATAGGCTTTGACACTTATATGCCAGCTGTGCCTGGTCGTTATCGCCTTGACGGTCAATTTTAACACACACACTAAATATATTGCATATGGAATACTATTTTCATATAATGATATATGAATTCAACTGTATATGAACAAACATGCAAAAAAAACACCCCATACAATCAACCATGAAATATCGCTGATTTCTTTCTGTATTATTTAATGCTTACCACGGTGATGTTTTAACATTTTATTTCGGGTATACACTTGAGAGCACGGATGAACGCATCAGCACCTCAAAGTAATCTATTGGAAATATCAACTAGTATACACACACACACACGCCTATGTGATTTGGCACCACAACTATACGGGGAATTCACCAAGTTCAGATATTGTTGCGATCCGAAACAATTAAATCAAATCTCGGCAAATTTAAGCATTGCAAGAAGAAGAAAAGTGAACACCATTTAGAAATCGGTGAATCAGGTGGAGTGGGTGGGTTCGGTTGGAAGGGAGTTAGTTTGTTTGTTGTTGTTTTACGTCCTAGCAACATCTAAGATCATATCAGGACGGGGAGGGGAGTTAGTAGGTGCTCTTAAAACACTAAAGTTCAACTGTAATTGACATTTGAGTACATACTTTGTATCTTATATCCACTGAGCAATGCCCACATTATTGTTTTGGTGTTGTTGTTGTTGGTAGGAGTGGTGATGGTGTGAGGGACTGGCTATGAGTATGGTGAAAAATACTGGTATTTGTAATATCACGTACCACGAATGCCTTACTTCTGCATCAGCATCTCTACCTAAGTGCACTCGGCATTTCACACATCACCTGTCATGTTTTTTTTAGTATACCCAGTTCATGCATTTGCTCTTAATACATATTCGCCCATACTGTTGTTAAAGATGTATGTGAGTCTGTGTTGGGACAAAATACTGGAATTGTATTGTCACATAGAGGGTCTACCCCGAGCGCATTTTCTTCACATCATCATCGCTATCCAAGTGCACTCAGCATTTCATGCTTCACCTGTCGTGTTTTGCTTTATATACCCAGCTCACGCATTGACTCATAATGCATAGGCACCACACACTGTCATTACAGATATCACACTCCAGTGAACCCTATACTTATTCCTAGATAGAACCGCAGACTTGATGCTGCTGGTGATGGCGATGGATAGGTGGCGCCACGTGGTGACGCTTAGTGGAAACTCCACCCCGGTTCGCTGGGCCACCTGTGATGGAGACCCACACACTGCTGTAGTGTAGCTGTGCACGTACACCTGACAGACACGGTAGATGGCCCGCGCCGGTCTGTGACAACACTGACTGCGGACAGGAGTAACCTGCTCACACTCTGGGAGGATAACTCGGTCAGTGCATGCATGGTACATAATACCCTCAAGGTAGGTTGTATTAGAAAATTAAATTCGGGAACATTAAATGGGACGGTTGAACGCGACCGCGTCTGCGGTCAAGGAGGGGGGGGGGGGGGGAGACGGCATGAGGGGATGGGTGAGTGGGTGGGTGGGGTGGTCGGGTCAGTAGAATGGGTCACAGGTAGCCACATCAATGCTTGTCACATACACCTCACTCCCAGAGCGTGGGGTGAGGTCACTCACTGGGTGCATGCCGCGTATATTTAGTTATACAGTGCCTACGAGACACCTTCAGAGAGTTGCCTGTTATTCGCAATGTTGTGGCTATGGCATATATACATACACCTTTGGGCGTCGTGATATTTTGCAAATCACATACACCTGCTGAATAGGTCGTGCTCTACTGAGTTTTGAATCGATGAACTTGTGATAGCTGATCGCTGAGGTTCACGCCGTCTTTAAGTGTATGGCTGGCTGGCGGGCAGGATGATGTCAGATACGTGAGGTCAGTGGTATGTTGATGTTTAGGATATGTCTATATGGATATGTACTCCCAGGCGACCTGTTCAATGCTTTCTGAAATAACACGTTCTCTACTTATCACGTCTATGCTGGTGTCTTTATTTGCACCGGATAGGAACAGGTATCCTCACAAAACCAAAAATAAACCCTCTGTGACTTGGTAGGATATCAAGGTATGTGTGCGTTAATAGGTGGCTTCAAAGGATGCATCTGCATCCATACCGATGTTGTCCTAACATAGCAGGCATTCTGTCATTGGAGGGATGGCAAAAAACATTTGGTAGGCCTACATTGAAACGAATAGTTCACACATTGAAGGAGTGATGACAAGTACTACCACATACATTCCGCAACTATGCCCTACTTGGCACAATGAGATATGTCAATTTGCGCAATGAGGTAAAGAAAGTACTCGGGCACTGCCAAGATACCTTACTTACTCGGTGGGACTGTGCAATACTCCGTCCCTGGTTGTGTGGGTCTGAACTGAGCGTCCACTCTCTGAATACTTATTGCCAAAATTAACAACACAATCCTCATGAACTTAAGTTACTTTCTTTGTTGTTGTTTTACATCCTAGCAACATCTAAGGTCATATCAGGACTGGTACCGACTAGTGACAGCGCACACTCATGGTGACTTTGTGCTGCCCCACTGGGAGACCAGGCTGCCAGCACCATAACCTGATATCGCACTCAGTCACATTATCCTGACACTGATATAACCATAGATGTTGCCAGGATGTAAACCTCTAACAACCAACCATAATTCCGCACGCACACGCACGCACACACACACACACACACTAACATTCATCCAGACGGGATGGCCAAATGAGTTAGAGCGTCCGTCTCCCGTGCTGGTAGATCGTGGGGTCGAGTCCCGGTCGAGTCAAACCAATGACTTTAAAATTGATATTTGTCGCTTCCTAGCCTGGCACTCGGCATTATTAGGACAGGGCAAGGACTGGTATGCTCAGTGTCAGGATAATGTGACTGAGTGGGATACCAGATCATGGTGCCGCCGGCCTGGTTTCCCAGTGGGACAGCACTATAAAGTCAGCATGAGTGCGCACTGTCACAAGTCGGTACCCATCCTGATATGACCTTAGATGTTGCTAGGACGTAAAACAACAAACAAACAAACAAACAATAACGCTGATTGTGTGCACTTCACACGTGCGCACATGCGAGTATTGCTAGTCTAACTGTTGTTTGCCTCTGCTATCCAATCACACTGCCCCCCTAAAACACACACCAAAAGCCCACAAAAAACCCATAGCCCCAAAGCACATGCATAAACCGACATGCGTAAGCACCTTGCATGTTTAAAATGGTCCTGGTCATTCACTCGGAACGTTCAGTCAGTCTGATATAGATCTGTCGTATAACTCACCTACTGTGTTGCGCTAGTTGTTTTAGTATTTCACGCGAAAGCCACTAGGTGGCCTTGATTGTATGCAGTGAATGTCATTATCGGTTTTTTTTGTGGGGTTTAAAAAAAAAACAGGTGCTCAATGCCCCACAGAACAACATTGTACATGTTGTTTTCTCACATAGAGATCTCACAATTCATATCCCAGCCCACTTCTAGCAGATTCACCCCACTCCCTCACCATATACCAGCTGATTAATAACCTTTAAAAACACTGATTTGCAACATACAACACGAGGAGTGCTGCATCCATTCGAACAGTGACAAAGGTAGTTCAACATTATTCTATACTGAATAGAGTTCTGACAAAGGGCTCCAAGTTTTTTTTTACCTGTCTATAATGCAACTTTCTTATGTATCCAAACTTGTTCTAATATAACCGTTTTCCGTAGGCATACATTGCACAGTAGTAATTGTACATACCGGATGTGGGGGCCGAATCAGTAAGAGTGCATGCTTCCTGTGCGGGTTTGGGAGTTCGAATCCCTGCCGAGTCAAAGCAATGACTTGCAAAATTGATACTTTCACTACCTAGCCGTATTAGAATAAGATAATGTAACTGAGTGGGAAATTGGGCTGTGCCTGTAGCATGGTCTCAAAGTGGGGCAGCACTATATATAGTCGCCTTGAGTGTGCACTGTCACAAGTCGGTACCCGTCCGGTTATGACCTCACATGTTGCCAGGATGTAAAACCCCAGACAAACAAAGTAACTTTGCATGCGCAAAATGGATTAAACTTATCTACAAACACAACTCCGTTTATCAGTGGAGAGCGTGGATTTTAACAAATCCAAATATAATTGAGCTAATTTCCATTAAAAAGAATTGAAAGTAAGCCATAGTTGTCCGCGCAGTATAGGGCGATCATTCCGCCTAAATACATGGGTTAGTAGATGGATCTCTGACTAATACCTAGGCTACCTAGATCACGACTGGGTCAAGTAATAATTATGTAACGCTAGATTGACCTACATTGATGCATTGTGGGTTGACTCCAGCATCACCGGTAGTGACATGAATTAATAAGCCTACTACTATTACAAATATGCCATGGAGAACCTGGCATGAGGCATGATTTAGACACGGACTGTGTGTGTGTGTGGGGTGGGGGGGGGGGGTCTATTTTAATTTACTATTTAAAAAAACTAATTAATAAGGACCCTTCATAAATCATATAGTAAAATAGGTTTATGTAATATTAGTCTAATCATTTTAGTCGATTTTGTGGCCAAACATCACACTAATTGCAACAGATTTATTTTCACGGCTATTCATTTCAGTTGTATCCCCTTTGAAACATATCAAAAGTCTAGGATGCTAAAATTGGTGGAAAGGGGTTAAAAACACAATTAGCAGACAGCATCATGAAAAATCTATTTTCCTGCAATAACTCAGCAATGGAACATCCAATTTGCACAAAAAGGTGTCTATACATATGTTTCCATGAGAAAGGAACATGATAAAAACATTTATGAACAAATCTGATGAATATATTATCATACATTATGCAAATTACTCACCACAACTAATATTTCAGTGGACTGCTGGACCACCGTATCCGATGTGATGGTGGTCCAGCAGAATCTTTGGTGGCTGCCGGGCCCTGCTAAGTTCTAACCCTGGAATAATATTGCAGCTTACACACCTGTAAATTTGAGAAGCAAAGCTGTGAAAAGAGTCTCTTACAACAGAAGACATTGTGAAGATTGTCAGAATCAAAATCAAGAACTTCAAGTCCCATCACATGGGAAGAAGTCCACAGACATACAAGGACCTGAAAGCTATGGAATTGGTCGACCCTACACTGAATATAGATGTAATTTGGGATGTGTCCCTGATCATGTGAGCATGGTCGGGGTTGATGTAGTCAGTCCACACTGTCCAAGTACATCCAGGAAAAAGCTCCATTGTATTTATGCCTATGATTGACATGGATCTGACCAATATAACATGCATCTACCTGACATTGAACTACATTTGTGAAGTAGCTAAGCATAATCATATTATAATCATATCACTCCAGTAATCACATTTGACCAACTGCCTTGGTGGAAGGCAATGATTGTGAGGTCGGAACTAAGTTGTCCTGAAGTTAGGGGTATTCCACATGAAAATGAGTTTATTGGGATGCCTAGGCCACCTCATGGCCGGCTTTGGTCTTCAAGAACTGCTCCAGGTCATATACGCTGAAAATGCAGTTTGCCACATTTTGACTGGAAGGGCTGTAACAAGAGCCATAAGGGGAAACCTTCTCATCGCTGCAGCACTGACTACAATATTGGCAGCAAATGCATTCAGCTCTCCTATTCAACATCTCTGCTGGGAGATGATGACTCCTCAGATCCTGATAGGCAGACTAAAGAGGATGAAATCCAGGATGACATTTGAGTATTGGAAGATAACCTCTGTGAGGCATAAAAACTGCTCCAGTAACTTCTGAAAGATGAAATTGCTGCTGAAGAGATATCTGATAAATTCAAGATGAGAAGGAATCAATGTCTGGAAATCGCACTGCACAACTTTGGCTTCAATACCTTGAGATGTTGGACATTATGCGAATGTTCATTAAAGCAGAACAAACTGGAAACTGGGACCTCCATCGTCACGCTGTTGAAGATGGAGGTCCCCTTCTTCATTGCTGCTGGCCACAATCTTTACACAAAGCCATCACATCTGTACCTGCAAATGATGTCGAGATTGTCTGAGGACCATCCAGAGGTGTATTAGAGCTTCAAGAATGGTCATCACATGGTACGAAGATGTGATCACTTTTGGGCAGGCCTATCAACTGATGTTGTAATTGAACAGGTGTTGATGTGAAGTATCAAGACCAGTAGTGGATTGACCAATGGACTGAGATTTAGTGACTTGTTTGGTTGCTATCCATGCCAGCAAGTGCAGAGATTAACTTTACAATGCAGGAGCTGACGGATATAAAATTTAAATCCAGTGAGCAGCACAGGGAAACTACCAGAGCATGACAGGAAAGGGATATGAAGGACACATTGAGATTGTAGTAGCCCTACAGAAATGGATTTCCTTTCGCTCTGATCAGTCCCTTTGAAGCATTGTCAGTGGAATCACGGCTGGTGAGAATGTCAATGTTGACAATGCAAAGGATGTTGGACAGAAAATCGTCAAGTAAATGGTTGGCAAACATGTTGATGACTTCTCCTTCAAGAGGGCTAAGCAAGCTGCTACCCTTGGATCGAAGACTTCGATCATCATAGAAAAAGTGCAAGTCGACCACCAACTACTCTTTCAGCGATTAAGTGTTGTTGCTGCAGATGAGAGACAAGGGGATCCAGCAGCGCTGTTCACATATGAGCTCTGCAGTCCTCCACCTGCATTTTTTGACTCATGTAGTCTGTCAAGAGAAGCCAATCAACCTGTGCCGACTGATGTTTTGTGGGATCTTGTGAAAGATGGCCAAATAGATCCCACTGGCGATGTGCATCATATCCTTGATGGTGGAGCTCTACTTCAATGGATACCATGGCCCAGGGGGCAGTCATTTGATACTATTTGCCAGCTGTATGTTACGTATGTTGCTCGCCAATATGCAAGACCCACCATTGTCTTTGATGGCTACAAGACAGGTCCAACTACTAAAGACTCTACCCATCAACAACAAACAGGAACCAGCATCAGATCAGATGTAAGTTTTTCTGGGAGCACAGTATCGAAACTGAAAAAGGGAGAAGTCCTGGCAAATACAGCCAACAAACAATGATTTATCAACCCTCTCAGCTGCCAATTGGAGAAGGCAGACTGTCAGACAATTCATATAAAAGGAGATGCCGATCTGCTGATTGTCCAGATGACAATCCAGTCAGCCAAGGTAGTGAAAACTGTCATTGTTGGGGATGACATTGACCTGCTCATCCTGCTCTACTTTCATGCTGAAACATCAGACTCTGCAAGACATCAGGATCAGGATGTGTGGGACATCAAGAAGACAAAGCAAATTCTCGGCACAGAATCTTATTCGTCCATGCCATACTGGATTGTGACATAACCTGAAGGGTTTATGTCATAGGGAAGGGCGTATCTGTTAAAAAAGTGAAAGGAAGTCCAGAATTTGCCTGTCTGGCTGACATCTTTGACAACAATTATGTGACAAAAGGTGATATTTCAGAGGCTGGAAAAAAGCCCTCATTTTCTTGTATAATGGCAACCTTAAGGAAAGTCTTGATCAACTACGGTACAAACAATTCAAGGAGAAAGTGGGTAAGAGCACCAAGTATGTTGATGCTCAAGTTATGTACCCAACATCTGCAGCTGCTAAGTACCATAAGTCTGCGAGTATTTCTACAGGTTTAAGAGTGGAAAGGAGAGGATAGCTATTTTGAACTACGGGAATGTGGTTGGAAGCTAAGCGAGGGTCAGTTGGTTGCAAAGCAGACTGACCTCCCACCTGCCCCTGCAAAACTACTCAAAATATTCTGATGCAGCTGCAAAGCAGGCTGCAAGACAGCACATTGTACATGCAGGAAGAATGGAATCGAATGCTCATCCTTTTGTGCAGAGTGCAAGGGAATCAATTGCTCTAATTCACCAAGTCCCAATGTTGACGAACAGGAGGGCAATCCTGAAACATGACTGTGACATATAGCTAAATTGCTGTTCCTTTTTGCATGGATCTCGTATATATCTAGCACTATTGACAAAGTTAGTTATTTCGTGGCATGTTGCTTCCCTCCATAATTATGGCTATATCCCGATGTCTACTGTAGTATCAGTACTGAATTACCACCTGTTCCACAGTAACAATTGTAAATTTTGTGTGGGCCTGAAGGTTCTGATTGAACAATACTCTTTCTATCTGAAATCTCTGTGGTACATACAAATATGATCATGATGAAAAGTCCAAAGCAAATAATAGCCAAAAGGACCTGCTTGCATAATTTATGATAATTTATGACAGAAATACAATATTTACTTTCTCTTATATTCTACAAACACATGGACAAACGTTTTCATATGCCAAATTATGGAGATAGCTGAATAATATGTTGACATAAAGCTGAACATAAATCATTTTTCATGAGAGTGATGGGTACTTTGCATAATTCATGATAATAAATTCATCAGATTTGTTCATAAATGTGTTTATCATGTTCCTTACCCATGAACACATAGGTATAGACATCTTTTTTGTGCTAATTTGATGTTCCATTGCTGAGTTATTGCCTGAAAACTGATTTTTCATGATGGTGTCTGCTAATTGTGTTTTTCACCCGTTTCCACCAATTTAAAGCCCTAAACTTGTTATATGTTCCAAAGGAGATACAACTTAAATGCATGGTGGTGAAAACAATTCTGTTGCAATTCAAAACCAGACACAGATAATTCTTTTTGGGCTAATAAATTTATTAATCAGGCTTAATAAATTTTTACAGCAGCCTTTTGACCTACACCATTGTGAACATATTCATAGCAGCTACCCTCAATAGTACAATTGAGGCTATTTAGCTATTATTACTCTATTTTCATCAGGTAGTACAACCTGTGCCTTTATAATTTTTTGAAGCTCATTACTTATGTGCAGGTCATATATAAGGTAGATCTACTATTGCATTATTTCATTACTTATGTGCAGGTCATATCTATGATTGTACTATCATACTGATATATGATAGATTTCTGAAGATACTGTATACATTTCTGTCGAGGCAACTTGAACAGAAGACATGAGGCAGCAACTAGGGCAGATCACGGTCACACGTTCAGCTCACATCTGGCACACTCACACACTTTCGCACATTCATTGCATTCAGCACATTCAATTCAGGGACATAGGAGCCATAATCTCTCAGCCCTATATTAATTTCCTATAGAAGGGTGGGTGGGATGGACAATTTTTCTTATTCAACTCAATCGATCCGTCGACGACGGTGGCCAGGTAAGGACTGGACAAGCCTTGAATCTACTACCGGAAGTTAACTTTGTACATAGCGACGCGCGCTACGAACGGTATCTATGGTGTTACTTATATCAAGCCCGTAGTCAGGGTTTGTGAATTATGCATGTTTCAGGCAACATGGACAATTCAAAACCAGACACAGATAATTCTTTTTGGGCTAATAAATTTATTAATCAGGCTTAATAAATTTTTACAGCAGCCTTTTGACCTACACCATTGTGAACATATTCATAGCAGCTACCCTCAATAGTACAATTGAGGCTATTTAGCTATTATTACTCTATTTTCATCAGGTAGTACAACCTGTGCCTTTATAATTTTTTGAAGCTCATTACTTATGTGCAGGTCATATATAAGGTAGATCTACTATTGCATTATTTCATTACTTATGTGCAGGTCATATCTATGATTGTACTATCATACTGATATATGATAGATTTCTGAAGATACTGTATACATTTCTGTCGAGGCAACTTGAACAGAAGACATGAGGCAGCAACTAGGGCAGATCACGGTCACACGTTCAGCTCACATCTGGCACACTCACACACTTTCGCACATTCATTGCATTCAGCACATTCAATTCAGGGACATAGGAGCCATAATCTCTCAGCCAAATTGGGACAGGAGAGATAATGGTTCCTCCCTACAACACATTTTTATTTACGTAATTAAACACACTGTTAGATTTCCATCTAACGGTTATTTTTATGCACTCTAGGGGCATGCCCACTCTTGCATATTCTTGAGCTCCCCCGCGCCGTAGACTATGGCAAGTCACCAGCGGCCGCCAGAGGAGCCCACAGGCTTTCAAAGCAACTTGCATGCACTTGTTGAAAACTGTAGCAGTCAGCGGATGCCCATTGTTCAACATGAATGCTGGGGTGCCCTCATGCGTAGGGGTTAGACTGATGTACTTGTTCCACGCGTGCACCGGGCAGAAGGTGTGGTTTGCCCATGTTGGTAGATCGATGCTGTACGCGTCTTCAGGCTTGTGTGTAGTCTTTGAGCTTCTGACTGTGACCGTCAGGCGAGTGTTTTGTGCCTTGATGTCTCTGCCGAGCAGCATGTGACCGTCACCTCCCGTTACCTCGGAATAAAACAGATTCGACTGTCTTAGCAAGCATAGGTATCCTATTAGCAAAGCAACTATTAACTCCAGTCCATCGTCTCCAATCTCTTTGAATTTCAAAATTATCATTTTAATGTGCTTGGTCTTCAAGGGGTATGCCCTCTTTACAGTGTTGTTCTTTTTAACTTATATATGCCAGCTTTAATTATTGACATAGCATGGCAATCAAATGCCTCAGTATTTCCTTTTAGCAGTCTTACCAATGATCTCGCCCCTCATGTAATTTTTTTACAGCACCTTCAGTATTCAATTTATCATTCAATTACAAAGCATATAACATTACCGTCTTCATTATGGGGTTTTAGGGTTATCTCTGATGCTCCTGCAAAACATTAGATACTCCCTAAACTGTACCCTTTAATTTCCCAGGTCCCAACCGCTAGTCCCGCCGAAAAGTACACACTTAGTTTATGCACTAATGCGCGATTATTCTCTGCAAGTTGATAAAGGCAAAAAACAAAATTATCAACTAGCAGAGTATCACAATGATATATCTAAGACATGACCGTCATGAGAAACATTTATTTTAGTCAACAATATAGCCCGACATAGATCATCGGCGATCAGTTTGAATTAATATCAACAAACAACCTAATCAGGGCATCCGCTAGTACCAGATCTTTTCCTGGCTTGTGTACCACCTGTACCACACAAGTGTATGTGGCGGCAAACCTCCAGATTTCCCGGGCACAGGCGCACAAGACAGGATCTTTTCCAGTACCAGAAGACAGAACCTGGTGGGAGGCAGTATTATCAGTATGAATGATAATTTGATAATTGTGGGGATTAGGAGGAGACCAAATTTATAAGGCCACTACTAAATTTATTTCCTCTAATTGGGAAATATGAAAACTATTTTCCAGAAATTCTGGGGAGTACAAATCGGAATAAAAATGTGTTGGACTGACTGCCCCCCTCCCTTCTTCAGAAATGAGTCACATTTGATTATCCATTTTTTATTTATTTATTTTTTAAAATTGTCAGGGAGATGCTGTAACAACACTAGCTGATTATGACCTTCTGCAAAACGTAGGAACCAAGCTATTATCTAACCAAATTTTGAGTGATACAACTCTTTCTTAAAAAAAAGGGGTATCCCTAAGAAAGTCCAAAATTCTAGTCATAAAATCCTTGCAGGGATCTCACATTTTGAAATAAACTAAGCATCCTGCTAATCTCTGAACATTTTTCCTTGTGACTTTCCCGCCAATTATCCATTTATTGCACTCTAATAAAATATCTAATAATTGGTCATCAGAGATACGTACAAACAAATTTTTTGAAATTATCTCATACCCCAGCCATATCAGTCTCTGGGTCTCAAGGGGCAGGGTCTTAATTGCCTGTACACCCCAGCCAGGTCCATAGACCACATGAAACATTCATCACCCAAATTAGTAATCTCCTTTGCTAATGACATTATCGTATGTAACCTATATTTATAAGGACACCCTTGGTAAGAACCCTTGTTAATCCCAGCATTAACACTATGCCCCTTTGGATAACTATGGTCAACTATTATTCTACATTCATTAGTGTCCTTCGTGGGGCGGGTAATAATCGGGCTAATCTGTGCCCAAGGAGAAAAGGGAGCTATCACATGGATCCAGCAATGCATCGCGGGCCAATTCAGACTGTACATAATTGTTAATCCAAAATAGATATTCCTTATAACAGGCATGAGTACATTCCGTTGCAGTTGAGATAAATGCACAGTAAACTTTGCTGGCCAGCCAAATTCTAAATAGGGATTATATCTTCATCGTCATAATCCACTAGTAAATCTTTTAAGTTTTGTATTAGTAGTCCAGAAGGCACAGGGATTTTATCTGAGAGATAATCTGGTAGACCTGCAGCTCTTACTTTAGCAAAAATGTGAGCATATTCCAAAATGAATTACAATTAAGAGCTAAATTAGGCCAGTTTTTGAGTATATATATTCGACAATCCGTAGGTGATTAATCACAAAATATGGTTATATCATTATCATATATATCTATATCATCACAGCCATCAAACTTATTGTTAATCAAATCAGCATTACTTGTAACCATTCCAAGCTGCAACGGTGGTACAACAGCAACATGGCAATTGAATGTAGCAACACGTTTAACTTCAGGAATTAACTGCTTAATTGGGTTGAGACTACCAATATATCTACCCATATTAGTAACTAGACAGTGTGTTGGGTCCATCATGGACGCCCTGGCAATAACAGTATTGCCATAGTCAGTGTTCTTGTCAACACATGGTGGATATATAATATCCGAGTTATTAAAGAATGACAGCCCTTATCAACATCTATGTCAACCAACAAACTGTCTACAACATTAACATGCAACCTAGAAGTACGTAGACCAGAATTAGATAGTTGATATGGGCTGTGAGAAGAAATATTAATTAAGTTAGCAACCGGCTAACTTTAGGCTTTTTGGGTAGGCAACAGCCGTCCCCCAAGATCAGACACATATGTTATGCTGAAGTACTGTGAACCAGACAGTGGCACGTCGTTTAATCTGTCCAAAAGCAACAGCTTAGAAGTCAGTGTATCAGACACAGCTTGAACCCTCCCCGAGGCGTGGGAGGGGAGTTTGTTGAATGGGCGTCACCATGACAACCGCGTCGATCGAGCCCAGTCGGAGGCAAATCCAACATCAGTGGTGTCCGTTGTGCCACCGTTACCTAAAGCTACTGAATTTTTTATCGTCCTCCCTATTACTTTTAGTTTTAATATGTAATACACCTCGCTGTACCCGATTAAACCATTTATACTGAATTAACTACTGTAATTTACGTATAGTTCGACCTTTATTATACTGCTAATGCTCAGAATTTGTTATTTTGTAGGTGGAGCCACCACACGAGAGAGTCTTGAACTTGTGGTTCCTTAATGAATCCATAGATGGCATATGCTACATAAAACAGTTTGTAATTTCTTAGGGGGAACAGCGAAGGGTATGTTTAGAGCCAATCTTTTTTCTACAACAACATTGATATCAGGATAACTATCCTGTTGCACATCAGAGTTAATAAAGGAATCCATTAAGGGAGGTGAAAACAGTAACTTTGAAGGCCGACATGACACCGACGAAGCAACCGCACCGACCTGATTTCTACACTGGCCGACTGGGCGACTTGATGGTGAGGGGACGGTGGCGCCATCTGAAGAGTTGTGTGTGACCCTGAACTTGTCTTCATCAGTTATATGCACTCCCTTCACGGAAGTCGCAGGCCGCGGTGAACTGCAAACAAGAAACTCTTCACACGGTCAGATTCATCATGCACGACTTCTTTTGATCGGAGCTTCGTTTCACATTCAATATCCTTATGTGAAAGCTTCTGCTGCAGATTATATGCACAGGATGAGCACCTAAGCATAAATTCGTTTAGTCCTTTATCATGGTCACCAGTGAACCCGCAAGTACCGCCTTTGTTCCATATTACACACGGCCTTGAATTAATTTCTTTCTTATACTCAGAACTTGCCGACCATGCTCCTACTTTTGAAGGGGACCTCCACACGCTTGCCCAAACCACATATATCCCTACGGATTCGTACTATTTACCTCGGTTTGACCAACCATCCGGCAATCTTTTAACTGCTATCATATTAACAATTTGTCCACTGTAATTTAAACATGTTGCCACGAGTAATCTTGTGCCATAAGTTCAGTAGCTTTAGAGTCTAAATGGTCCTCAACCTGACCGACATTTCCTTTCTTTTCATTCTTGATTATATACTTATGAGGGAGCAGTTTTAACTCTTCAGATTGCTTGCACGTTTCCTTGCCAACCGAATGAGTTCGTGCATCATGGAATCACCACTCTCCGTATCACTAACTTCAAATTGTTCATCACTGGCTGTACGTTTACGAGCAACAGTTTGAGAAGAAAGCTGTACAGTACCTATTGACGTGCGCAGTATGGCCTTGGAATTACACGAGCGAGCCGGGCGAATCGGCGAGCCAACCGCCGTATCACGTATCCAGTAGATGGGCAATGTCCTCCAACGTGATACTTTGTTGCTTCGACGTAGATGTAACGCTCTGTAGATGTAACGCTATTTAACCTCGCCAATAACGGTTCTTGCACAGATTTCAGCTTAGCATCCAGCAGTAAAGAATTTCCTCCGTTGATGGACCTGTTTTCCCAGATGTGGAAGGCAAAGGCGATATTTCCTGTAGATCCGCCATGTTCAATCTTGGAGACGAGACTCACACCGTAGGCGTAGACCAATATGAGCTCCGTGTCTTGAACCACACCCTGAATCTCCGGAATCCTCCATTGAATCCAGCAAAGCCTTGGAGTATCTCCCGACAACACTTGTAACTTCACCTCCGTTCGGCATTACAAACTCACACAATTTTTCTTATTCAACTCAATCGATCCGTCGACGACGGTGGCCAGGTAAGGACTGGACAAGCCTTGAATCTACTACCGGAAGTTAACTTTGTACATAGCGACGCGCGCTACGAACGGTATCTATGGTGTTACTTATATCAAGCCCGTAGTCAGGGTTTGTGAATTATGCATGTTTCAGGCAACATGGACAATTAGTGTGATGTTTAACCATACATTGACTGGACTATATATAGGTCCTATGCATACAGATCGATAACACAGATGCTGCTAGACATACTCTTAGACGGGGATGGGAGAGATAAATCAGGCAGTTAATGTGACTGGTCCCAGTTAGTATGCGCTGAGAACCATACCAATAGGCACAGACTATATGTATTACTAATCCAGTGCCCAATAAACGCAATGGTAAACCTGTTTATGCACCTCATCCACTAGGTGGCGCCCCATCTTTTTGGCAGCGTTCTGTATAAATGAATATGCTTCAGAGGCAATGCGTAGCTCCTGTGTACAACTCTAGACATTTGTGGCCTCAGTGCATTATACCATTTGCACATGTTAATGCCATGAATGATGTCGCGGCCTTTTGATCTATTATCATAGCATACTAACCCTTTCAGTCTGAAAATTCTCAAACCTTTACAGTGTTTTCAGATCAGCACACACCCTACCTCTCCTGCAACCCGGTATCGTGTACAGGGCTGCTTAACAACCTGTTAAAAGAAGTGTTAGGAGACTAGTTGATTCATACCGAAGCAGTTCTTATTCAGATTTAGACATCGTTGTCATTCACTTAGATCTACTTAAAAGATTCAACCCTCTCTAGACCCAGTCAAAATTCGAGCATAAATTGCTTTGATAGGAATCAAGCCACGGCGGTCCTTGTTCCAACACGGAGTGTTTAATTAAATTGACGTAGAGTTGAAGGTCTGGAAGAGAATGCAGAGAATAACAATATGGCGGCCACTGGTTGCTCTCGATTTGAGTTTGAAAGTTTGTTAATCTACATGATTTAGTAAATTAAGCCCTTCAAAGGTGAACAATATATTTAGCCGCTTAGATGGGAAATAATGTGGATTTATCCATTACCTAGCCTTCCGACGCGTTTTCTATCACAGATTGTTTAGCAGCCCTATCCCAGAAACAGTGTTGCAGGGGTAACTACATTCACTCCTATTGTGGAGGTGAATACCTACACACACACAACCATAATGTGTGCATCCCGTTCAAAGCGCGCCGTTGACATTTAAAACCTGGCGTGCACGAAATGCTTGTCGCTGTTCATCGGCGTTCAAATACAGGGATCGGGCGGAAATGAGGGGCGGAGGCGGGACGCCGGGCGCGCCGCGGGAGACTCGTTCTGAGGGCGATGATAGACTGACAAAGTGACGGCCACTGCGGTGCCACCTCTGACCCCACCAGAGTCATGTGTCAAAGGGCCCAAAGGCAAGCGTCTTCTCACGGTCTGGTAACCACGGCAACGTTCCACTTCAGAGTGCATGGCGGAGGACCGATGCGGAGGAGCGGATAGATAGGCATTTTGGTGTCTACGATGCAAAGATTGAGTGTATGATTTTACTTTTTATGTTTTTTTAAAAGGAGGTGGTGTTTTGTATTCGAGAACCATACATATGACTCTGAGGTTATAATCATGTCAAGTTACGACTTTTTATACCGGATGACCGTACATGGCGGCTGTATAGTGCTGCCCAGACTTCAGACCGTTGCCGGCGGTAGGATATTCCAGTCAGTTATTTGTCCTGGCAATGTTGAAATGCTTATATCCTGGGTTTGGAGCCCCTTTGAGATCTGAGATGGTGGTTGAGACGATGACCTATCTTTCTCCCAATTTAACAGGTATTCTAAGGTCAGTTTGCAATCCAAGACCCAGCTAGAAATTGTAACTCACCCCCAATTACAGGCCTCAGCGTACTTGATACAGGCTTATAGCCCAACAAATCGTAGTAGACAACCTGCGGCATAAACAGCGACGTGGTCTACTGAACACTCAGTACATTTTATGTTTTGTAGTCTAGTGAGGCTCAAGGCTATGATGAATGTGTGTATATATATATATATATATATATATATATATATATATATATATATATATATATATATATACACACATCTGAAATTCATATACTGTTAAGCATAACCTAGAGCAATGATTTATATCATATATATAATAAATATGTTATATATAATATATATGACAATGACATAGATATATAGTTCATTTATATGCGAATTTATATATATATATATATATATATATGCAAACTTATGATATATGTGTGTAATATATATATATATTATATATATATATGTGGACTTCACAAGGATATATAGTATACATGGTTTGCATGTATGTGTATATATATATATATATATATATATATATATATATATATATACACACACACACACGAATCTTACCTTCGTTCTTGAAGGGTAACTATTTGTATGTGTATTAACAAGCCAGTAAACCGCTTTACTGTGACATGAATAGGCCGGACCTAGACATACAAAGAGTCCATTCCCCCATGGCTTAATTCCTACTGGCCTGACCCTCACCTCCCAGTCCCAGGGTGTGTGTATGTATATGTATATGTATATATATATATATATATATATATATATATATATATATATATATATGTTGACAATTAGGTATCCAATCGTCTTTCTATTAAGCACGCGTAGGAACAGCCAAGGGAGATAATTAGTCTGGGATGGGATATACTAGGTCGCTTAATGCCTAGTTATATATAGGTTTAATCCAACGGTCAGAAGGTAGATCCAGTGATTGACAAGTCAGTTACAATACCCTCTGCCTTCTCATTGTTGTGTAGATCACATACCAAAAAAATCTAATCTCAACCGTAATACGTGTGTTCGGGGGAGGGTTATAACAATCAACACAGGACGTAGTGTCCTACTTACCTAACAGGATGGTTGTGTGGCTGTGGCAAAAGTGATTCCACGTGAATAATGTCTATTTTCAGCAGCCACTGCGAAACACAGTTATACCACCATTTTCTCTCATATAAGAAGCTTATAGACTGATACAAAACCAACTTCGCTTGCTTTTCTGAAATCAAACGTTACACATGTTATACTTATAGAGACCTTTTTTAAAAGACATAATTACATACATTTAAGAAAATGACTTACATAAATAAACCTCGAGTAATACATGTCCCTAACCAAGGCACTCGACACGCCTTAAACTGAATTCTCGGCGGGATGACCTCCCATTATAGTACACATACAATTCATAAAGGCATTTGATTCAATAGATCCACCCCGCTCACCACACAGACGACCATCCCACCAGCCCCCTCCCGAGTTGTATTTATAACAAACTGATTTGTCTTGCCACTAAGACCCGGCCTTTAACTTAAAGTTGCATAGTCTGATGGTTTTGAATTTCTGTATTTTTTTCTGAGATAAATATATTAGATCGATCACTAGTATCTACTTTACATTAGTTCAAAGTTACTTTTATTCTAAGTGGTAAACCTTTGAGATATTTTGAGTGCAAACATGGAAAATTAGTTTTGGCAAGCTTGCCAAAACTCTGACACCATAGACGTCTGCAGTAACAGGTTCTGTTCAATTGACCCAGTATTGCCTTCTATGCAGAAACAAATGCTTAATAAGTGCACCAGTATCTAAGTTAGATATGTCAAATCAAATCTAGATAATTGGTTTGGTTTTGAAAATTTGATATTTCATCGGACTATGCAGCTTTAAGTTGCATAGACCGAAGCTTTTGAGTTTCGGTCATTTTGTTAATATATGTAAATATATTAGGTTGTTCATTATAATCTACCTTACTTTAGTTTGGGGTAACCTTTATTTGAAATGGCTAACTTTGGAGCTATTTGAAATGGAAAATGCCAAATTAATTTTGACTTGCATATGAACGATGTAGGGGCTTAAAAGTGCTACAAGAACCATTTTTTTTCAGAAGTAACAAGCACACTAAAATTGAAAATAGATGTTTAATAAGTGCACTCTAAGTGGTGTATGCGGGGATCAAATTTAGGTAAGTGTTTGGGTTTTGAAATGTTGATGCCTTCGCGGGACAATGCGGCTTTAAGGTAATGCTATTCCGGGCCAGTCTACACACGCCGTACTACCTTCATGGAGGAATTCCATTCGTACCATTCAATAGCTCCAGGGCCATACGTCGTCAAATAACATTTGTATAGGCCTAGGTTTGTTAGGATGTTGATCCTATTTGGACGCATGCCAATTCCACACACTTATTGCAAACGCGGATTGTAGTAGTGTTCACTTCCGGTGGGTGTGGGTGTGGGTGTGAGTGTGAGTGTGGGGGAGGGGGCACTTAATAGAAACGTAAGCGTAGGCAAAGGCAGATCTGAGTCTGAATGGATAGATTTCCCACAGATGCACATTGCCTCGGTTGACAGAAGTAACCAGTAAACATAGTCGATAGTACTGTCGTGGGGGTGATACAAATGGGAAATATTGCAGCCAGAGCAGCATTCGAACCTACACTTCTTGTCATTCCGGGGCTAGCGTGCTAACCGTTATATTATCAAGGCTCCCTGGTGCAATCACCTTTTCCACGCATACCTGTTTATGTGGCTCATTGCTTGATGGTTCATTGCAGACTACAACAGGACTATGGTGATATAGGGGTCTCCAGGTGCATTTTATCATTAATTATTTCCCCGCACTTAATGTTGTAGAAACACTGGACAGGCACACACAAGGATTAACACGATGACCTGAGATTAAAGTTGCATAGTCCGATGGTTTTGAGTTTCTGACTTTTTTCTGAGATAAGTATATTAAATTGATCATTATAATCTATCTTACTTTAGTTTGAAGTAACTTTTAATTGAAATGGCTACCTGTTGAGATATTTGAAATTCAAACATGTGGAAATAATTTTGGCAAGCACCCCAAAACTCTGATACCATAGACCCCTTTCAATGTTTATAAACATTGTGTATGCGCGTGCAGCTTGGCTGCAGAACGAAGGCACGCTGCCATTGAGTTTGCCGGTACGCGCAGTGCAAAACGTTTATTTTATTCAAAATTAATAGAAATACTGAACCCTTACCATATAAATTTAATATAATCTATTCGTTGAATATGTTTTCTATATGTGTTCCAAGCGGGTTGTCTCTAGGTAGTGTGGTTTTAGAGATATTTCACTTTTTCTGTATGAAATTTGCTCACAGCCATTGAGTTTGCAGGTATGCGCAGTGAAAAAGGTCCATTTTATTCAAAATTAATAGAAATGCAGAACCCTAACCATATGAATTTAATATAATCTATTCATCGAATATGTGTTCCAAGCGGTTTGTGTCTAGGTGGTGTGGTTTTAGAGATATTTAACTTTTTCTGTATGAAGATTGCTCATAGCCATTGAGTTTGCAGTGTGACAGTGTGTCGTCCTGCAGCCAAAAGGCGCACACACTGACCTAGATACCTATGCTGACGACATATGAAATAGAAATATAGGCTTCTGCCGTAATAGGTTCTATTAAATCGAGTCACTGTTCCCTTCTATGTGGCAACAAATTCTTAATAAGTGCATAAGTATCTAAGTTAGATATGTAGAATAAAATTTAGATATTTGTTTTGATTTTGAAAATTTGATGCTTCATCGGACTATGCAGTTTTAAGCACATGTGCCGGTGTTGCGGATTCCGAGGGACACCAGTTTGCGAGGGACACATCGCTTCTGCACATGCGTCAAAATCGAACATCATCATCACTAACCTTATAAATTTAATATAATGTTTTTGGTAAAGATGTTTTCTATATGTGTACCAAACGATTTGTTTCTAGGTGGTGTAATTTGAGAGATATTTGACTTCTTGTGTATTTTCTGTATGAAGATTGCTCACGGCCATTGACAATGCCTTGAGTTTGATGCTACGCGCAGTGCAAAACGTTAGTTTTATTCAAAAATAATAGAATGCAATAACCCTAACCTTATAAATTTAATATAGTCTTTATGGTAAAGATGTTTTCTCTATGTGTACCAAACGATTTGTTTCTAGATGATGTAATTTGGGAGATATTTGACTTCTTCTGTATGAAGATTTGCTCACGGCAGTTAACAATGCATTTGAATGGAAGTGTCCCTGTCAAACTGGTGTCCCTCGGAATCCGCATCACCGGCTTGACCAGTTATAGCGTTCAGTAAAAAAAAAAAAAATGCTTTCCCGGCCTAGTCCAAAATATATAAAAATCCTATATGAAATTTACCAGAATGTTTATTGACCAAGGAATTTCCTTTTGCAACTGTCAGGGAGAGAAAAATACGTCTGCACAGTGGTGTGAATATACATAATTTCTATAACCGTTTGATTATTTTTATTTACCAGTTTTAATAAAGCATGGTCTCTATATTATGACCAGGCGGGATGGCCGAATGAGTTGAGTGTCCGTCTCCTGTTTTGAGAGATCGGGGGATCTGAACCCATGGGATCATGGGTTCGAACCCTGGTTGAGTCAAACCAATGACTTAAAAATTGATACTTGTCGCTTCCTAGCCAGGTGCTCAGCATTATTAGGATACGGCAAGGACTGGTGTGCTCAGTGTCCGGATAATGTGACTGAGTGGGATATCAGGTCATGGTGCTGATGGCATGGGCTCCCAGTGGGGCAGCACTGTCACAAGTCGGTACCCATCCTGATATGACCTTAGATGTTGCTAGGACGTAAAACAACAAAAAACAAACAAAACATATTATTACAAATCAACGCATTTGCCAGGTTTGCCGGTTTGAATATTATGAAACTGATCAATTCAACTGAAGTATTGCTCTGCTGATTTCTATGCAAAATGCCATATATGTGTCTTTGTTTTGCCAACCAGGGTCTTATAGGCTACAGAACATGAGACAAATGTGCAGGACCGAAACCGATAATACTCTCATCAACGTTAGGAATAGTACTAGTAGCAACCTATTTGTGCAGTGAATGTAACAAATAACGGGAAACACTCAACAATTTTAGTGAATGAACCCTCAGCAATTAGCCAAAGAAACAAAAATTATTTATTCTATAGAACGATTTTGTAACATAACATTATTAGATTAGATTAGATTGTTTGAGCTGTATGCTCAGGCCAAGTCGGAGACTCCACCATCAGCCTCACACGTATGTGTTGAGGATGCTCTGTTCAGTTTTATACAATGTATATACAATATAGTAACCCTCATGTAAGCAAACTACCGTAGATCTAATCACCCACTCCACACCCCCAACCTCAGCTTACGCTATAATGAAGGTTAATTAGGCCTACTTCAAATTAAAGTAAGGCGGACTATAATGATAAACATCTTTAAAGATGTGTGAAATTCAAAGACATGAGACTATATACAACCTTTAAAAGGCTGTGAATTAAAGCCTGGTACACACCTCCCGTATAAAACCTAAAAACGCCTGTTTCGCGACTAAAGTTTGGTTTTTCATCGGTTTCAGTCTTTAGGTGTGTGACCCTCTAACACACCTGAGTCTTCCGATTCGTGACTTAAAACTCAGTTTTAGGGCTTAAGAATCTTATAAGATTCGAAAAATGAATCAGGCCGTTTGAGAAACGGTATATGTGAGAGCTCAGTCGTTTCTTATATGGTATATGTGTGATACCAGCTGTCCGTTCGCCATCTAAGTCTTCCATTCTCTTATCCCTCTTCCATTCCCCACATTTCCCCCTCTTCCATTCCCCCCATTCCCCCTCTTCCATTCCCCCACTTCCATTCCCCCTCTTCCATTCCCCCCATTCCCCTACCATTCCCCCTCTTCCACCCCTCATTCCCCTCTTCCATTCCCCCCATTCCCCCCTCTTCCATTCCCCTCTTCCATTCCCACATTCCCCCCTCTTCCATTCCCCCCTTCTGTTCCCCCTCTTGCATTACCCCTTTTCCATTCCCCTCTCATCCATTCCCCCTCTTCCGTTCTCCCTCTTCCATTCCCCCTTTCCATTCCCCTCCTTCCATCCCCCTTTCCATTCCCTCCTTCCATTCCCCTCTTCCATTCCCCCTCTTCCATTCCCCCTCTTCCATTCCCCTCTTCCATTATCCACTCTTCCATTATCCACTCTTGCATTACCCCCTCTTGCATTCCCCCCTCTTTCATTGCCCCTCTTCTGTTCCCTGTCTTCCATTCCCATTTTTCCATTCCTCTTCCATTCCCCTTTTTCCATTCCCCCTCTTCCATTTCCCCTCTTCCATTTCCCCACTTCCATTCCCCCATTGTCCCCTCTTCCATTACCCCCTCTTGCATTCCCCCTCTTGCATTTGCCCCCCTTGCATTCACCCCCTTGCATTCCCCTCTTCTATTCCACCTCTTGCATTCCCCTCTCTTCCATGTGCCCTCTTCCATTACCCTCTTCCATTCCCTGCTTCCATTCCCCCTCTTGCATTCCCCCTCATCCATTTCCCCCTCTTGCATTCCCCCTCTTGCATTCCCCTTTCCATTCCCCCTCTTCCATTACCCCCTCATCCATTCCCCCCTCATCTATTCCCCTCTTCCATTCCCCCTCTTCCAACCCCTCATCCATTCCCCCTCTTGCATTCCCCCCTTGTATTCCCCCTTCCATCCCCCTCTTCCATTCCCCCCTCTTCCATTGCCCTTTTCCATTCCCCCCTCTTCCGTTCCTCCTCTTCCATTCTTCCTCTTCCATTCCTCCTCTTCTGTTCTTCCTCTTCCATTCTTCCGTTCTTCCTCTTTCGTTCCTCCTCTTCTGCTCCCCGTCTTCCGCTCCCCGTCTTCCGTTCCCCATCTTCCATTCCCCCTCTTCCATTCCCCCCTCTTCCATTCCCCCTCTTCCATTTTCCCCTCTTCCATGCTCCCCTCTTCCATGGAAGAGAGGGGAATGGAAGAGAGGGGAATGGAAGAGCAGGGATGCAAGTAGGGGGAATGGCAGAGGGGGAATCGAAAAGAGGGGAATCGAAGACGAGGAATGGAAGGGCAGGAATGCAAAAGGGGGGAATGCAAGAGGGGATGGAAGAACGGAATAGAAGAGGATGATGGAAGAGGGGGAATTGAAGAGGATGATGGAAGAGGGGGAATTGAATAGGGGGAATGGAAGAGGGGAATGGAAGAGGGGGAATGGAAGAGGAGGGAATGGAAGAGGGGGAATGGAAAGGGGGAATGAAAAAGGGGGGAATGAAAGAGAGGGAATGGAAGGGGGGAATGGAAGATAGGAATGGAAGAGGAGGGAATGGAAGAGGAGGGAATGGAAGAGGAAGGAATGGAAGAGGGAGAATGGAAGAGGGGGAATGGAAGAGGGGGAATAGGAAGGGGGGAATTTGAAGAGGGGAATGGAAGAGGGGGAATGGAAGAGGGGGAATGGAAGAGGGGGGAATGGAAGATGGGGAATGGAAGAGGAGGGAATGGAATAGGAGGGAATGGCAGAGGGGGAAGGGCAGAGGGGAATGGAAGAGAGATGTCATAATATGAGGCGCTCATATTGGTCTAGTTCAGGCAATTGACACCAGGTGTCCGGCGACCAGTCGCGAAACGGACGGTATATGTGAGCACCCCAGTCTTTAGCAGTCGGTATTGTTCCTCATTTTCAATTTTAGTCAGGAATCGGGTCCGGTCGGGTCCGGTCTGTCAATGAGTTTTATTGCGTGAATCATATACGGGAGGTGTGTACCAGGCTTAAAGCTGGCATGCAGCAACTAGGTTTCTGTGATATAATCTAAAAGGTTCACCACCTCAAACCACGACAATACAGTTTCTACACGCAAACCCCGCACTGAATAATATAAAATTCTGCTATTAACATGCAGCAGAATATGAATTATTATGGTATGAAAGGGCCACGAGGGGCCAGTGGCTACTGGAAGTCGCATCGGTTGAGCTCTCGTCATTTTTTTCTAGTTACAATACTGGTAGGCAGTTGTTTCTCAGGTGGGTCTTACCTAGACCTAGGGCAGGCTGCTGGCCCCTCGTGGGCCTTTCATACCATAATAATTCATATTCTGCTGCATGTTAATAGCATAATTTTATATTATGATGGTAATCAGGCCATGAGGGCCAGCCGCTGCTTTGTATTGCAGCTGCGTTCCTGTATTGTTCCTTGTTTATCAATGTGGATAAAAGCACAGGTGAAACAATAACTTTGTTGCTTATGTTTGCTTTTATTCTTTTGTATATCTAATAGGTGGCTCTCGAGCCTCGTTACATGTATTCTTGGGTACATTTATGTTTTAGGGAGTCTACTGTTCAGCGTTTTTAGCTTGTCTCCCCTTCCCCTGCCCAAATGTTCGGGATGAGGTTGGTTGTCACATTTTCCCCCAAGGAGAGGGGTCGGTTATAGAACTGCCTGAATGTGGTCTCGCCTGTCCATCCTGCAGCCAGGATAATTGTGGCCAGTGGTACTTGTTTCCTTGCCGCCGCCCTGGTGGTGGCGTGGTGGCATGAGTACGGTGTGAATTGGCTCATGTCGATATCCGCCTCCGCCATGGTGGTTCTCACATACCTCAACAGTGTTTCTTGTGAGGCTGCCACATGCGGGCTCCTGCTTGTGGCTGTAGGCAAACACAGCGGGATCCGCCCCTATCAGCTCCTTTTTGTCCAGGTGAGTGTGGGTTTTCAGGCGTTAATACCTTCCTTATCACAATGTCGTGCCCACCTCCTCAGTATCAGGGTGTATTGTCTCCTGGTTGCTTTTGCCCACGATGCCGTCAGTAGTTCTGCCATTGCATCATTCATGCCCAGCGATCTGAACAAGCCTGCTAGAGTCTCACCGCATAGAGGCTCATTTTGTGGGTGAGTGGGAACGATTTCCCCCCTGCCCCTTTGATCCGGAATGTCTCTGTTGTTACCGGGATCCTTATACCGGTTTGGTATCCCCGCAGCAGCCGTAGTAGCGGGAACCACGGTTGTCTAGGCCAGTCTGGTGTGATGAGGACTCCTTTGGGCTGCTCTCCCCTCACTTTCACCAGGACTCTGGACAGACAGCTGAAAGGTGGGAAGAATAGTCTGTTAACATGGTGCCAATTTAAGGATAAAGCGTCCGTCCCTTCCGACTGTTTTTCAAATTCTCTAGCAACATATCGGTTTAATTGGTGATTCTCTCATGAAGCGAACATGTCAATTTCGGGTGTACCCAGTGTATCGAATATTTCCCTCATCACATGACTGTCGAATGACCATTCCCCTGCATCTGTGAATGCCCGTGATGCCCAATCTGCCTCCCCATTTTCCACTCCTGAGCAGAATCTTATGGTCAGCCATAGGTTTAGCTTCTCCGTTAGGGCCCAGACGTGTTTGGTTTCGTCCTGACATTCTTTGGACCTAGCTGAACCCCCTTTCCCTATACAGGCCACCATCGTGGTATTATCTGCGAAGACCCGTACGTGACTGTTTCTTAGCATCTCCCCTGGATGCTCTAACATTCGCCGCACTGCTCTCAGCTCTAAGACGTTAATGTGTGTGGACTCACTAACCGTCTCGTCCCATTGTTCCCCATAGTGGAAGTTGTGGGTTTGGTCGTAATACCCCCACCCGTGTGATGACGCATCCGTATAGACGCAGGCATCCCCAGGTCTCTGTTCGTACTCCCTGTTGGTCTTTTCTAGGTTATTGAGCCAAAACAGTAGGCATTCTTTTACCCGCTTAGTGAGTGTGCAGGGTCCCTCATAGTTGCTGTTGGAATCCCTGATATTCCAATTTAATGCTCTCACTATCACCTTCGATCTTATTTTCGCCCACTTATTACCTGATTTGGTCGCTACCAGCTTCCCCACTAGCGTAGCCAAGTCTCTTATTTTCAGTTTGGTGTTGTTGTGTGTCTCCGTGATGCGGCCCTTTAATTCCGCACACTTCTATGGGGGGTATGTTTACTTTTATCGTTAGTGTGTCGATCGTGAACCCTAGGAACTGTAGATTCTGGGCTGGTATTAGTACAGATTTTTCCCTGTTGATTGTGAAACCTACGTGGGTGAGTAAGCCTATCGTTAGTTTTACTGCCACACTAACCCCCGCCTGCGACTGGCCTATTAGGATAGTGTCATCTATATAGAAGCAGAGTAGGATGTTGTGGTTGGTTCTGAGGTGGCTCATTACTGCCTTCATTATTTTTGTAAACATTCTGGGTCCTGAACTGAGCCCGTTGGGTAACACTCTGAACCTGAACCTCTGTCCCTCAAATATAAACTGTAGGAGATCTCTGTCACTATCCCTGATCTCCAGGCTGTGGTACGCCTGTGATATGTCTATGCTTGTCAGCCAAGCCCCCTTGTGTACCAGTTGCATTACCGTACCCAACTGTTCCATTTTAAAATGTTGGTACACCACTAGCTTGTTGAGTTTTGACAGGTTTAGTATAGGTCTTTCTTCGGCCTGAGGAAGAGGTGCGACACAAAACTTCTGTTTCGATCACCCCTTGTGTTAGCATTTCCTCAACTTTCTGTTTTAGTGTTACTCCTGTCCCTTTGTCCCTAGAAATCGGTAGGATGTTTTGCTTAGGCAGCCCTGTTAACTCAATTTTTACGCCTCTCACCATCTGTTTGACCCAGGCATTGTCGGTTATGGCTGCCCACCTGTGGCTTTTGCCTGTTACACCTCCGGCACTGAAGTGTTTTTGAGTGGTACTTACTTCTCTTCCTACGTCCGCCGGTCTCCGCCACGGCCCCTGTAGCTGCCCGTCGCCCTTCCCCGCCCCCCTCGGTGGGGCGTTTTTGGCTTCCGCTGCTTGACCGGTGGTTGTAGGTTTTCGGCTCCTCCTGTCGGTGCCTTCGGGTGTTCTGTTGGAGGCGGCTCCTCCCCTGACTGCCCTTGTAGTTTCCCTGTTTGTACGCCTGCCATTCATAATTCCTCCCGTCTAAGTGCATGCTCCTGCTCCCCTCTCGGTGCAGGTGAAGCCCCGTCCTTTACCAGCATTGGTGGGGGAGTGGATCCCTGTGACCAGTTGATCGAGTAACCGGCCCTTCGCTCTCGTATCTCAGCCTCCAGTTCTCTCTTTTGCACCTCCAGTCTTTCCAGCTCCGCCACAGGTGTTGGTAAGTAGTTGGGCCCTCTCCACTGATCCCCACAGGTGGGGTCGGGGGGGGGGGGCTGAAGGTCTGGGTCAGATCTGCCACTACCATCCTGAGTCTGTTGTGGAGTCCGCCCAGGTGGGGGCGGTGTGTAGGTGGGGGAGGTAGAGCCTAGTACCAGCCTTCACCAGGATCCTTCCGTGGTTACCACTGTGCCTGGTGACGGTGCCTGTTTGAACGGAAGAGCACTGGCCCATCCTGTTCATCCCTCATAGGGGTATCCGCCCCAGCATGTTCACGGTCATCCATATCTGCCTCTGAACTGCCATTGGACTCGTGTGGGAGAGGTACATATAGTGGCCCCGAGTGGGGGATCTCTCGCTGTCTCTCCGCTATCTCTATGAAGTCGGATAGCAGGCTGGCCGTGCGATTCGGCCCGGTTTCCGCACCTATTGCACTAGCGCTGAGGTCCGCGGATGGTGTTCTGGACATGTAGTGACCCATTGCTAGTGTGGAGGTGAGTGTGGAGGCGAGTGACCGGCCAAGCCGAGTTGCTCCCTCGTGACGCTATCAGGTCAATTAGCTCTTATGTCGCTGCCTGTGTTATACCGTTTACTGGTATCATGCCTAATTAGATTAGGTGCCAATGCGGGGTGTCCACCAGGTCACTGGCCGGTCACTCTCCCTTCGCGTACCTAATTAGATTAGGTGTCAGCCGTGACCTGGGCTATGACCCTCGGTCGGTGCCCTGGTCACCTCCTCCCAGCTGTACCCTCCCCCCCCCCCTTCCCCCCATGTCCCCCACCCAGACGCCCGCGCATTTGAGTTGGGCGGCCGGTGAGGTTAGGGGGGGGAGGCGGCAGCCTCTGGCCCTGTCCCCTCCCGACCTAACAGCCCCCGACAAGCGGGAGGGAGGGGGGAGAATCACCTGGATCCTAGGTTGCCAAGCAAACCTACCAAGTGGCACAATGCTGTCGGGGGAGGCCTCCGGGGGTGCCATAGCAACCACCCGAGGTTCCCAACCACCCCAGCGGGTGGCATGCAACACGCCTAACCTGAGAACATCCTGTTCATCCATGTAATCCTGGGCTTCCTCCTGGTGTTCACGCAGTGAAACTCCCCAGGGGCCCTGTGGTGTCTCAGCCGGGACGCGCAAGCGGGTGATACCTACCTCCCCGGCTGAGTGAAGCTGCGCCGCCGGTGTCTCGGGCCCTCGCACCCATTCCCGGCCACCTGTGGTGTCAGTCAGCGGCGCGCTCCGACATCCAGCTCTCTCGATAGCTAATTCAAGAGTGACGAGAGCACAACCGATGCAACTTCCAGTAGTGGCTGGCCCTCGTGGCCTGATTACCATCATAATCTCGAACGTATACCCTCATCCATCCAATAAACACCTACTAAACACATGAGACTATTCCAAGAAATCTACTGCACATCCCCACTGATGAGGTCAAATGACAAGAGGTCAACGGTAAAACGTCAGCTTTAACTCTGTGTAGTTGAAGGTAATAACTATAATTTGTTCGAGGTGAGTCTACCTCAATTACATATAGGTGGACTTCGCCCATTTATGAAAACCCGACCCCCGGAGGGACACCGTGGCAGCCGAGGAGGCGGACAGGCGAGGAGGCCTAACTGAGGCCTTGGGTTCCACGGAGTAGGACGTTCACCTGAAATCCAATAACGCACCGCCCGCCAACCCGCCCTTTGTTGGGTATAAAGTCCCCAGGGCAACGGGGTTAGATTGCAAGTCTCAATTTACAAATTAAGATTATGTTGGAGATAGGTTAAGTCGAGTTGCCCTCTCGGCGACCTGACCTCGTGCGCTTTCCTACATCTCATTAAATAAAGTGTTCTATTGATCAATGTTTGCGCCATCTAGCGGCAACTGTCACCACACTATCTAAGTACGTGTTAAAGGAATCGGGCTTTTGTTACTTTTATTATTATTTTTTTAATTCAAATATTTGTCGCTTTTGTTTTTATCACAACTTAGATCTCTAAATAATACATCGAAATGTAATATTCGCATATTCATCATGCAACAAGGTAGGCCTATTTATTAATTAAAGTATAGACCCCTTTCAATGTTTATAAACATTGTGTATGCGCGCGCAGCTTGGCTGCAGAACGAAGGCATGCTGTCATTGGGTTTGCCAGTATGCACAGTGCAAAACGTTTATTTTATTCAAAATTAATAGAAATGTAGAACCCTAACCTTATAAATTTAATATAATCTGTTTGTTAAATATGTTTTCTATATGTGTTCCGATCGGTTTGTTTCTAGGTGGTGTGGTTTTAGAGATATCTCACTTTTTCTGAATGAAGATTGCTCACGGCCATTGACAATGCATTGAGTTTGATGGTACGCGCAGTGCAAAAAGTCTATTTTATTCAAAATTAATAGAAATACAGAACCCTAACCATATAAATTTAATCAAATCTGTTCGTTGAATGTTTTCTACATGTGTTCCAATCGGTTTGTTTCTAGGTGGTGTGGTTTTAGAGATATTTCACTTTTTCTGTATGAAGATTGTTCACAGCCATTGACAATGCATTGAGTTTGCCGGTATGTGCAGTGCAAAACGTTAGTTTTATTCTAAATTAATAGAAATGCAGAAGCCTAACCTTATAAATTTAATATAATCTATTCATTGAATATGTTTTCTATATGTGTTCCAAGCGGGTTGCTTCTAGGTGGTGTGGTTTTAGAGATATTTCACTTTTTCTGTATGAAAATAATTCAAGATTGCTCACGGTCATTGACAATGCATTGAGTCTGCCGGTACGTGCAGTGCAAAAAGTCTATTTTATTCAAAATTAATAGATATTTCACTTTTTCTGTATGAAGATTGCTCAGAGCCATTAAGATTGCAGTGTGACAGTGTGTTGTCCTGCAGCCAAAAGGTGCGCGCACTGACCTAGATACCTATGCTGACGTCATGTGAAATAGGTCTCTAGCAGGGGCCCAACCCATGTAATAACCAAATCACTAGCACATGTGTTTGTCAACCTCTTTCTCTCACATGACGATATGATACCCGCAAGTAATCATGCACTACTTAAGCAAATTGTTAGTTCTATCATCAGATTCTTGTTTAAAATCCGCCCGTTGCTATGCCCACAATAATTTTAACAAATCAATCTTTTCAAACAAAACCACACACATACAACAACCTTTTTGATGCTTATATTAATTGATTAATCAGGGGAAATTTAAACTACAAACAATCAATTTCCCTCCTTCCACTGCTCCTTGCCCTATCCTAATAACGCAGCACTGTCTCTGTGACAGGGCTGCTAGACAACCCATTAAAAAAAGTGTTGGAATGCTGGAGGTTATTGAAATGGCTGGGAGTTTGCAAAGTAATGCGCTAAAATATGGTTCAAATACTTATCTATTGTAGCTCGCTACTTTTGAAATGAATAATTGATTAAATCATGTAGATTAATATACCTTAAAAGTCGAATCGAGAACCAGAGACGCCACAACTTGATTCATACCAAGGCGGATTTAGACTAGGCTATGATTCATCCATACTCTGGGCAGGGGCGAATCTTTTATCTAAATAATGCCAATAGCCAGTAGCAACAAGTACAACTTTGTACGGCATTGACTTGACTCGGCTGATAATTGAACCTACGACCTGCCGCACAAGAGACGAGCGCTCAACTCGCTCAGCATCGCGCCTTGTTTGATGCGCATCCTCGGTGCTAGACGTGTTCTGTGTAGTGGAGGGAACGCCACAACCTGGTATCACTTCACCACACGCCGGTATCGCGCCTAGTGTTTAGACCAAAGGCAACGATGCTGTCCGGTAGGCCTACTCAGTAATGTAGATTGTTGATTCTGCCAGCGGCCAACCGCAGACCCCCCACAGCCACAGGTCGTCGCCGGCACTCCCTGCAGGCGCCTTGCTTCATTAGAAATTCACCCCAGAAATAAACACAAACTCAACCATTACTTAAACAAAATACAGTTCTTAATATATACACACATATATATATATATATATATATATATATATATATATATATATATATATATATATAAAACCGCCCATAAAGATTCCAATTCATTTAGTAATAATGACGGGAAAGAGATGAATACGAGTGTTCAGGGTTCAAGTTGTGATACAGCGCATTGCAGATTGTTTATGATGCCATATTTCAAGGGTATGGTAACATACACACACGGCGAATCATTAGCAAGGCGCCCCCACTGCTTGTCTGAGGAACTGGGCGGGTCAGTGAGGTTGAACTGTCCACTGCCTGAGGGCTGGTTCTCGCCAATCACAATGTTAGCATAATGTGGCCTGATCGTGGGCACAGGGCCCTGGTTAGCTGGAAAGGTCCCAGGCTGTTGATATAAACAAACACTTAAATGACCTCAGGTTGCTTGCACCATAAGGCACACGCTTCATATATTCGTTATAATTCAAGTAGTGTAATCCATCCTCAACCATATGCATACGTATAGATACATACATTCTATGTGATTCTCTAATATTGTCTTCTATGCCTGTGGGCACACCAACTCGACAAGACTCAAGGTATTCAGTTCAAGTTAAAGCTGCATAGTTCGATGAAGCATCAACTTTTCAAAAATAAGACAATTATCTAGATTTGATTCTTCATGTCTAACTTATATACTAGTGCATTTATTAAGCATGTGTTGCCACATTGATGGGAATACTGAGCCAATTTAATAGAACCTGTTACTGCAGAAGCCTACGGTGTCAGAGTTTTGGTGTACTTGCCAAAACTAATTTGAGATGTTTACACTTCAAACATCTCAACAGTTAGTCATTTAAAATAAAAGTTACTCCAAACTAAAGTAAGATAGATTATAACAATCAATTAAAGTGACAAAAAGAAGGGGAGTCCAAGACTATTACTGTCTAACGGCGAAAACAAGTCATTAGACTTAACCGTTATGGGCAGCATAAATACACCCATCACAAACAAACAAAATGTAGATTTATCTCAGAAAAATGGCAGAAACAAAAAATTATTTATCTATGCAACTTTAATCTGTACGGTTTGAGTTGGTGGGGTGTGACGAGTGGACGGTTTCACACTGCATGAAGTTCTAACTCTCTGATGTAGACTATATATGACATACAATAACAGAATATGATCGCTTTGTAGGAGTTAGTTTAGACGAACAAAGGAAAGTTTGTTTTATTTAATGATGCCTCTAGAGCACATTGATTTTTATCATCGGCTATTGGACATAAAACATGTGGTCATTCTGATATATTTCTTTGGAGGAAACCAGCTGCCGCCACATAGGCTACTCTTTCAGATAAGCAGCAAGGGATCTTTTATATGCATTTTCCCACAGACAGGACAGCACATACCATAGCCCTTGATGAAATAGTTGTGGACCACTGGTTGGAACGGAAAATAGCCCATACTGCAAATATGTCCACTGAGCAGGATCGATAGGATAACCCATACCGTCACAGCTGGAGACTCTACCGCCTGAGTTACGTCCCGCTCCTAGTTTAATGGAAGGTAAGAGACCCAAAACACCCCGTGCGTGTTCGATTAATCAACTTGGGTCACCCGAGCCACTTTTTGGCACATGCGCACATCCTTCAGACTCGGGTTGAATAAACGAACACGCTTCTCCATACTCGGGGTGGACATTTTTGTTGGCTTGATCCAAAACTTGTTCTTTTTTAAAAATAACTGATATAACTACTGCAAAATGGGATTTAAAGTATTTTTTTATTGCATAGTTTAACTATATTTCCATTTCATTAATCTGATTTATTTTATTTTTTTAAAACACCCAAAACCCCACATAGGACTTGTATTGCTACAGCACGGCACCAGCACAAATGTGATGTCATCGCTCCTAGCCAACCCCAGCCAAGACGTGGGTTACTGGGGTTGGGACTTTTGCACACAGCACGTGAATTTGTCGACTCCACTCACAGTGTTCGATTTGAAATTCTAGCAACTCAGGTGACCGAGTCGCCCGGGTCGTGTTACTCGAATACGCCCCCCCCCCCCCCCCCCAAGGGTACTCCCCAATTAAATACACTATCCGTGTCTGTCGTGGTGACTGGACCTGAATCAAACACCGTCCGTTCCACTTTACATAACTACTCGTGGCGTCAAGACTACTCGATCCCAAATTAAGACCCGACGGCATCATACTGATTGATGGAGCCGGTTGAACAGAGCTCGGCCAAAAATGATCAGGGGTCTATTAATTGCCTACACTCGGCTATCGTTGGTTACTAAATGATGTCTGGAGTAATAACACTATGGAAATTGGTTGATGACATATGCTATAGTGAGTGGTGGGAGAGTGTGTAGTGATGGGGACTGTATACGGTAAAACCTCTCTAACCGACCACCTCCACAAATCGACCACTCTCCTATATCGATCGCCTTATTTGGGTCCCAACAATACCATTATAACCACATTCTAACTCCTTAAACCGACCACCTCCCTAAATGGACCACATAAAGTCGGTCTCAAGGTCGGTCGATTTAGAGAGGTTTTACTGTACTACTTAATTAGGGAACGCCGACAGTTCAGACTAGATCGATTTGACTTCTCCCCAAACATCCAGGTGTTTATAACATACACCAAAGACCCTATAATACTAAGACGGCTCACTCAGCCTGTTCTGTGTAATCAAAATGATCAAACCCACCACTTGGTCCGCTGGCTGTTCTCTTGGTTAAACAGGTGCCATATTATATGTATAAATGTATATATGAATGTGAAAGATGTGTGATGATGGCGATGCTGATGATGATGCTGATGGGTATTTGTTCATAGCAATTTCATATTGATGTGTCTTCATACTTACCTATCTCATGTATAATATAATTATATGTGTTTACATGTGAAACAGCAACCAGCAGCCGGCTGATCAAACCCACCACAAGGTGGCACTCCAAAATTTACATTACCATTGGAGAGATAGGGAGTGAGCCGTCTTAGTATTATAGGGTCTTTGCATACACGCATGTACGCATGCTTGAGCTTTAATGAGTCAGGCTGTATATCGTTTATTGTACATGCACTAACAAAACAAAATGGGGAATTGTCGATATACCACATTTAATAGAAATAGTTCTACGGGATATGGGCAAATAAGGACATGCCCACGAAAAGATATTAGGCTGACTTGTAGCACATCAGGTATAAGCATAGCATACAGTATACTATATTCCCTATTCTGTTCTTATGAATGTTCAACTCCCCGAACTTCCACAGCAGCTAGCTTTTATTGGTACCTTATATTCACAGTTGCATGCTCCGATGGTTTTGAGTTTCTGCAGATATTTGAAGTTAAAGCATGCACAATAATGTTGATGTACACACCGAAATTCTTGACTTCACTTGCATGACTCGCAGCAGTGACAGGTTGTATTAAATTGACTTGTATGCAGCAATAAATGTTTAGCAAGTGCATCATTATCGAATTGGGATCTGTAGGATCAAATGTAGGCAAGCGCTTCACTGTAGAAAATTTGAAAGATTCATCGGATCATGTAACTTTAATTGAGAAATTGTTAGATATCACCAATTAGGCCTTATTAAAAGAACACCACTGGACTGGCAACAATTCGTTGACTTGATCACAACGATGGATGGCCTGAACAATACAATACCTAAATTATAGCTGAACCAATGTAATTTGTCATCCGAACAAACTCGCCAGTTCTCACTTGAGCGAAATACAATGTAGTCTGAAAGTAGAATAACCCGTAAACGTTTTCAAAATTGGAATTTTAATCTTGTTTCGCGGTGTCTCTCGAAGAAACTGCGTTTAGACATTGCTTTTGACACAGTGTGATTTGTGTGTTCCGATTTAAGCAAATTAAATTATCTAGAAATATCTGGGGGACATATATATAAACAAGAGAGAAATGGAGAAAGAGAGCGGATAGATAGAGAAGAAAATACAGATGAAAGAGTGGGAAGGGAGAAGAAAGCGGAGCATGACATTAAAAAAAAAAAAAAATTGTATATTTTTACAGGTGAGAATTATTTTGTTATTGGCGGTGGTAGAGGGGGGGGGGGGCGTCTATTTTGTAGAAGGGTTTCCTTATCATTTAAGCTCCTCGTGTAATATTATTTATCTCGGGACATGCGGGCCCATTTGTGGTGTCATTCAATGGAAGGCTAAACCACGGGTTGACGTGAAGTATACAGCTGCAAAACAATGTGTTCTCTGACATACCCCTCGCCCACCCCGACATCATGTATTTATCCGAATGACACGTCTGTGTGCGCGGTACCCAGACTTTCTATTTCGTTACATGCCGCCAGTTTTTGAGTAGTGTGTGATATAGAATGCGAAGATGCTTTTTTTCTTCTTTCTGTGTATTATTACCGTGTATTCTAGTGGGGTTTTTCTTCTTCCTTTCTTATAGGGGTTTTCTGATCTGGGCTTTCAACAATTTATTAAAATTGTATTTGATTAAACTCGGACTGACGCCCGGTGTCTCCTACTATGAGTGTTCTAAAAGTTCAGTGAGGGCGTGCAGTCCGTTTTTTGTTATTCTTTTGGTACATTGGTTGATTAAGCAGGGGCAATTTCAACCGTGGACAATTGATCTTCTGCATTCCACTGCTCATTTCCCTATCCCAGTAAAGCCTAGATAAAAGATTCACCCGGTACTCGCAGCCTTATATAAAAACGGTCGAAAAATCCGGCTAATGAAATGAGTCTTTATGAGAGCCTAATTTCATAATCTAAGAAGCAACATTTATTCTTTGTATATGTCTTCATATTTCCCCGCTACCTTTGAGTTGAAAAATATAATAAAATATCTAGTTTAATAAGATTTTAAAGTGAAATCGACGGCGTTCTATGGCCGCCATCTTGTCTTTTTGCATTCTCTCCCATTTCACCAACTCTGTGCCGATATAAGTAACCATTTGACATTGGAGTCAGGCATTGTACTTCCTGTTCCATACTAAAGCTATTTTCACCTGTATCTAGACTACGTTGGTATTCACCCATGTACTGCGAGTACCGGGTAATCCTTTATCTAAGTAAAGCCAAGCACCGGGCTAGGTAGCGACAAACTTTGTGTATACATTTTTAAGTCATTGGTTTAGCTTTGGCCAATGTTCGAACCCGGGGGTTCAAATTCCACGACCTACCAAAAACGGGAGACGGATGCTCAACTCATTCGGCCATCGTGTTGTTGTTGTATTTTTTTCTCTGTTTATTTGTTAAAGGGGTCTATTTATTACCGCCAATATGGCGACCGTGCCCTGGGTTCCTCCCAGTGCGCGCAGCATCTTCAGGGTGTCAGCCTCCATAGATCACCGACCACGGTGACAGTGTGTGCGAGTTGGGGGAGGAGGAGGCGGGTGGCGGACCTACCTGCGACATCCCATCGCCGTCGCGGCGTGACGCGCCCTGTGACCAACCGACCGTGACCACTTATGTGGGGGAGTAACAGCAAATAACGTACCATGCAGCAAGTATTCACGTTATTCTCAGGCGACCATGATTGATTGCGGTGACCCACCCTCCGCACGACCCCGTCGGCTATTCCGCGTTGTTAAGGAGGCAAGCTCGCCTATTGTGCGACATATGGATGCTTATTTGCATGTTATACACTGACTTTCATTTTTGGGGAGATTTAACCACATAAATAATAGCATTTGGTTTGTGCTTGCTAGCAACATCTAAGGTCATATCAGGACGGGTACCGATTGGTGAGAGTGAGCGGATTGATAGTGCTGACACACTAAAATACAATACATACATAAAGGAAAGGGGGTCATATCGTCATTAATTAAGTGATAGCTTAATGCACAAGAGAATAACACAACATAACAATAACACTTCCACGTTTAAACGTTTAATGTCTATTTACCCGATATGTCCTGGGATTCTGCCCGATGAGATTAAACTATCATTAAACATACATGTACTATAGTGCATGGCGCCAATTGCCCATTGTGCAATTTGTCTGACTACCAGAAATGGCAATAACTTAATAAGGCTGTTCTGTGAAACTATACAACACCATGTAGGTGTTTGCACTTTCTCATCAACTACCCGGTCAGACAACAGTAGTAGGACAACACAATGTCTCAATCAATATACTGTTGTATTTTCCACTCATGAGTTGTCAGTTGTTTGTTACCATTGTCCTATGGTATTAGTATAAACGATATAATCAATGCAAATGTGCAGAATTACATTGACCTTCCTGACCAGTACTGCCCACTAGTTTCCGAATACGGTTACACTGAATTGGGAAAGTCACCCTTAAAGTGTATATGTCCTTGGTGCGGTTCGTCTAGTGGCTGTGGGTCCTTGATTCAGTTCACAGTCCACTCCATAGATGTACATCACGGCTCCTTCTGGTCAGTCCATCTACTGATAATCTGACATCAAGCTGGTCCACCCACTGACCAAATGGTCTCAGTTCGATTCAGTCCGGTCTATCTACTGACAAGATGGTCCGCCTACTGATCATAAGGCCTCTATCCTATTCCTCTCTTGACCAAATGACATTGATCAGGTCCATCTTCTAACCAGATGATGTCAATCCGGTCCATCTGCATAAAATATAGCTTCACTCCAGGAAATCAATCTTCTGAACGCAAGGCTTCAGTCCGGTCCATCTACTGTTTATAAGGTTTCTATACTGACCAGATGACATGAGTCCGGTTCATCTACTGAAAAGATGGGCTTCAGTCTGGTCGATCTACTGACAAGGCGCTTTCAGTCCAGTCAATTTACTGACAAGGTGGCCTCAGTCTGGTCCATCTACTGACAAGATGCATTCAGTCTGGTCCATCTACTGACAAGACAGCTTCAGTCTGGTCCATCTACTGACAATATGGCTTCAGTCCGGTCCATCAACTGACAATATGGCTTCAGTCTTGTCCATCTACTGACAAGATGGCTTCAGTCTGTTCCATCTACTGACAATATGGCTTGAGTCCGATCCATCTACTAACAAGATGGCTTCAGTATGGTTCATCTACTTACAAAGTGGCTTCAGTCTGATCCATCTACTGACAAGATGGCTTCAGTGCTTCAGTCTGGTCCATCTACTGACACGATGGTTTCAGTCCAGACCATCTACTGACAAGATGGCTTCAGTCTGGTCCATCCACTGACAAATTTGTTTCAGTCTGGGCCATCTACTGACAAGATGGCTTCAGTCCAGTAAACGGTGCGTGCTCACCCCCTGCCATCTCCGTTGCTGCGTGGCTACCTGTCGTCTGAGAAGCACACATCCTCCGGCTGCTCCGCGTCGTGTGCATAGTAGATCTTGTTGATGACCACCACGATGAAGACGAGAACGGCGATGTTGGCCAGCCCGATCAGCAGGTTCCGCAGCCCCGGCGGACAGGCGCTGCGCATGCGATCTCTGCGCATGGCGAGGTCAATCTCCTCGGTGAGATCAGAGACATAGTCGGGCTGGCCGTGACCCGGCCTGCCCCTCATTGACCTTGGCAATGGAGGGCGGCCTCGATCCCTGTAACCTTGATCAGGGAGGCCTGGAGCGTGGCGTGACCACTGGTGGTTCGGCCAGCCCCCCTGCTGAGAACACTCCGGGTTAATCCGCATTTTGAATAACTGAAATACGAAGGGAAAGTAAAAAGATTGTTTGTCGTTTTTCTTACTTTTTATTTTGTCGGGGTGAATATGTGTTTTACTTATTATTAATTATCCTGGTGGAATAAGACTATTTGTTATTAAAACTGCATATTTTCTGGCGTTATTTAGGGTCTAATCAATGCTGAGAGTATCTGGGATCAAGACTCATTCAGTCCTAATGACCGTTCTAAGCTTTTAATATGATGTAGCCCAGGGAATACATATACAGAATGATATATGTTCTCTCTTGTAGAACTGAATCTGATTAACTCACAGGACATTAATTCGATTAGAGAGAAAGGCTATAAAAAGGCCATATAATTACTCAAGGAAAATAGCACAAACCCTACTTTCAATAATAGTGACTTTGAAACCATTTGACCCTGTCTTATAACCTATGTAATTCTACCTACCCCTTCCCTGCATGACATCACATAAAGGACTATTTGAGGTCCAACCCGGAACTGATCTGTTCAGGAGTATTGGACTAAGTACCCCAATCATTATTCTTACTTCTCAGTGCAATGAGGTTGATATTTCTAGGATTTGAATATTTTGTTAACATATAACGAATATTTATGTAAAGAATAAATGTTAAAATAACGTGACATCATTTTTAAGGAGATAAGCAGATATGATCTCACAGTACAGGATTAGCACTGTGGGTGTGAGTGGTCGTACTAAGTATTACATGGAAAGGGAGTGCTTGGGCGATCAGTATCTTGCCACTAATTGGTTTTATGTGTCAATTTGGTAGTGATATAATTATTTATTGGTATATTTTGGCTTAGCATCCAACTTTCAATCTATGTATCCATCTGTGTTAAAGGCAGACCCACTATCGTGCTTTAAAAAGAATTATAACAACTAATTTAGAGTCATCTTGAGTAAATCTATAGTGCTGACCTCTTAATCAATTATGCATCTTAATTAAATTATGTATCACCAGAAGATTTTCATTTGCTGGAAGACGAGAGATTAAGAATACAACTTTGGTAAACATAAATACCGGCCCCTTGATACATGAGAGGTAGTCCTGATATAAAATAAACCAGTGGAAGGGTGAGGTTTAAAAGAAAAGAACACAAAGATAGGTTTAGAAGGAGACTAAAGGCTGTTGTACTAAGCGCTACGTGAGGTGCGGTAGGGCTAGTCAATGGGCTGTCGTACTAAGCGTTACCTGAGGTGGGGTAGGGCTAGTCAATGGGATGTCGTACTAAGCATTAGCTGAGGTGGGGTAGGGCTAGTCAATGGGCTGTCGTACTAAGCGTTACCTGAGGTGGGGTAGGGCTAGTCAATGGGCTGTTGTACTAAGCGTTACCTGAGGTGGGTAGGGATAGTCAATGGGCTGTCGTACTAAGTATTACCTGAGGTGGGGTAGGGCTAGTCAATTGGCTGTCATACTGAGCGTTACCTGAGGTGGGGTAGGGCTAGTCAATGGGCTGTTGTACTAAGCGTTACCTGAGGTGGGGTAGGGATAGTCAATGGGCTGTCGTACTAAGCGTTACCTGAGGTGGGGTAGGGCTAGTCAATGGGCTGTTGTACTAAGCGTTACCTGAGGTGGGGTAGGGCTAGTCAATGGGCTGTTGTACTAAGCGTTACCTGAGGTGGGGTAGGGATAGTCAATGGGCTGTCGTACTAAGCATTACCTGAGGTGGGGTAGGGCTAGTCAATGGGCTGTCGTACTGAGCGTTACCTGAGGTGGGGTAGGGCTAGTCAATGGGCTGTCGTACTAAGCGTTACCTGAGGTGGGGTAGGGCTAGTCAATGGGCTGTTGTACTAAGCGTTACCTGAGGTGGGGTAGGGCTAGTCAATGGGCTGTCGTACTAAGCGTTACCTGAGGTGGGGTAGGGCTAGTCAATGGGCTGTCGTACTAAGCGTTACCTGAGGTGGGGTAGGGCTAGTCAATGGGCTGTCGTACTAAGCGTTACCTGAGGTGGGGTAGGGCTAGTCAATGGGCTGTCATACTAAGCGTTACCTGAGGTGGGGTAGGGCTAGTCAATGGGCTGTTGTACTAAGCGTTACCTGAGGTGGGGTAGGGATAGTCAATGGGCTGTCGTACTAAGTATTACCTGAGGTGGGGTAGGGCTAGTCAATGGGCTGTCGTACTGAGTGTTACTTGAAGTGGGGTAGGGCTAGTCAATGGGCTGTTGTACTAAGCGTTACCTGAGGTGGGGTAGGGATAGTCAATGGGCTGTCATACTAAGTATTACCTGAGGTGGTGTAGGGCTAGTCAATGGGATGTCGTACTAAGTATTACCTGAGGTGGGGTAGGGCTAGTCAATGGGCTGTTGTACTAAGCGTTACCTGAGGTGGGGTAGGGCTAGTCAATGGGCTGTTGTACTAAGCGTTACCTGAGGTGGGGTAGGGATAGTCAATGGGCTGTCGTACTAAGTATTACCTGAGGTGGGGTAGGGCTAGTCAATGGGCTGTCGTACTAAGTATTACCTGAGGTGGGGTAGGGCTAGTCAATGGGCTGTTGTACTAAGCGTTACCTGAGGTGGGGTAGGGCTAGTCAATGGGCTGTTGTACTAAGCGTTACCTGAGGTGGGGTAGGGATAGTCAATGGGCTGTCGTACTAAGTATTACCTGAGGTGGGGTAGGGCTAGTCAATGGGCTGTCATACTGAGCGTTACCTGAGGTGGGGTAGGGCTAGTCAATGGGCTGTCGTACTAAGCGTTACCTGAGGTGGGGTAGGGCTAGTCAATGGGCTGTCGTACTAAGCGTTACCTGAGGTGGGGTAGGGCTAGTCAATGGGTTTATTCCCGCCCCCTAGCATTTACTGCAAACTGAACATATCAATACTAAATAGCATCCAAGATACCCAGATATTTTCCAACTTCGACAGTGTGATCAGAGGTGACGGCTGTGACATTCTACAAAGCTGCAAACCTCCGGGGGTGTTCGGCCAGCTGGTCACACACACCTGCCTGACCAAGTGTATGGAGGCGGGCACACTTAGTGGTGGTTTACTTTTACAGCAATATGAAACTGCATTTAATTAAATAAACAAACCACACCATACTTTCACATTCGTGTTATCCGCCCCTCCATTCCCCCAGCTTAAAAAAAAATCTTATTAACACAATACCATCTGTATCAAGCAGTGGTGTTTTAGTTTTTTGTTTTAATGTGTATATTGTATTGACGTATCATCTTTCTTTGACTGTTAAATAAATGGGATTTTTAAGGTATAAACTCTGCGTCCCTTTTTAGGGGGTCAATATAACGGATTGTATGTCATATGTCATGCTAATATAATACCGACTTTACTAAATGAAGGACGCTATACCGACAGTATATTGCCAGCGGTATTTATTTAGTATTTACAAATCTTGTATTGTTTAAGAATCGCAAACTTCTCTAAATACATTTAGGAGTAGCTTTACTTCTTCCATTATTGAATAGTGTATACATTTATATTATATGTGTTGTATGAGAACTTATGCGAATATAAATTAAAGAAATTTCCGATCAAACATATACATCCTATTCTCCAGACGCTGACGGTGGCGCCCCCAACTGACGTCCACCCTCACTACAACTTCCCTGCGCTCTGTGTCAGTCGCAGCAAAACCATTATATTATTGACTATGTATATATTTTCTGACTATACCTTAATTACTATATATAATGAATATGTAATAAGTATATACGAAAATGGAGGGGTATTTATATTTAAAGACTGGAGCTGTGGTGTAGCTAGTACCACATACTAGGGGACGGGCGCGGGGGGGGGGGGGTGTCAGTTCTCAGATGACTAGGGTATTGAGGCACAGATCAAACAGTCAAAACATTCCAAATCTGTCTGTCAAAATCAAGAGAGCAAGGATACATGGTTTTCTATAGCACTCTACTCGATAAACAGCGAATGCTCTACAAATGCATAGTCGGTAAACACTCCTTTTATATCACCACACAGAGTGTTTGGCAAATATTTACATTGAAAATATAACACAAACTCCTCCTCAGTTTTGTATGGATGGCTCCAGAACCTGGCAGATTAGACCAACGACGGATGGCGTGCGTCATTCTTCCCTATATTGATACCATCTTTGTTCCTTTAACTTGTCACGAATAACAGTAATTTGTAAGGTTCAGTGGAGCATAAGCCAATACGTCGGTACATACATGTCTATGTATTAAAATAATTGAATACGTGAGAAGCCGGTTTACCCTCTTACCCCTGTCACCCCTTTCAGGGGCGGTCCTGTGCCGGCGGCGTCGACACCACTCTTTACATGCGGGCTGTAGTGTTGTGGTTCTCGGTGCAGTCACCAGGCGGCAGGACTGGTGTATACCGGAGACAAACAACAGGCTGGCACCTGCAATAAAGTAAATAGGATAAATATACAAGAGGGCACGGCTCGGTTGTGACGACGGCTGTGCAGTGGTGTATTATGTTGGGGTGGACACAGACTTCTTTATTTAAGGATCACCGTGAGGTGTCCGTGCTTGCTGTGGGTGAGCACTGCCTCCCGCCCTCCGTGACATTTACTTATATATTTACATACACGCACACTCACGCACACATTAACTCACTGACACTCACTCGCTCACTTAATGACACTCACTCACTCACTCACTCACTCACTCACTCACGCACTGACTCACTCACTCACTGCCGTGTGTGTCAGTGAACCGTGCGTAGTACCTGCCTTCAAATGACAACTCTGCCTCCAGATCAATGTTGTCCTGGCATAGCGGGTGTCCTGTCATTAAAGGCCCTGTCACACTGCATAAGCCTATGCCGACGTATGTGACACGCTGTCATACTGCGGGAATTTTGAACATGCTCAAAAATACTATTTATGCCAAATGTACCCATAACTTGTCTCAGCATACACCAGTGGGCTGTCAATGAATAGTACTCATGGCAAACATACCCGTAACTTGTCTCAGCATACACCAGCTTACACCAATGTGTTGGCGCAAAATCACATACATCGCCATACGCTGGTGCAATACGGCACAGTGTGACAAGGCCTTAAAGGACCAGTCAAACGGGACAATTTGTACTTTCATACATTCTACATATGTTAACAAATTGTTCGCACATCACAAGGGTTCGCAAATTATAGACGTCGATATAATTCCTTTAATCGGTTTTAAGTCAACTTCAACTTAAATAGTGTTTGAACTGAAACCGAATGATAATTTCTAAGCACTCCTGAAGATTGAAAAGCGGTTTATTGTAGACAGGGGCCATTTCACAATAAAATAATGAGTACAATGAGATACTTTATACAATTATATACATATAATATATTAACGTATCAACTTCTGCTCATAATTACAAAGAACGGGTATATATGTTTTATATGTCTGTCTATAACTTTATAAGTATAACTCCCTTATTCATTTATTTTAAATGGTGAATGAAAAGCCTGCTACTTTTACATGCTTGTGCATTCCATACTCTGTATATCTACAAGAGCTGTCAGTTATTAATCGGAGTGGATGCGACCTAAATGGCTGGCCTACATACGCGAGCTGCCGGTTAAAATTTAAGACAGCCTCGGTGGCCGTAAAGCGGAGAGGCGCGAGTCTATCGCCCCGACACGTGGGAACTGTGTCACCAGTCACCAACCACCCCGGTGTCTCCTCCCTGGCTCACCGTCACGACGACGGGATGTGAGCCCGCCCTACAGAGAACACCTAATGCCCGGCCTTAACTGGACAGACACCACCCACTTGTACCGAGTTAAAACCTGCATAGTGTGATGAAAGCGTGAATGTATGGGGGGAAAACCCCCCACACAAAATACATAGATTTGATTCTATTTATCCAATTTAGATACTGGTGCACTTATTAAAATGTGTTTGTTTGTTGTTGTTTTACGTCCTAGCAACATCTAAGGTCATATCAGGACGGGTTTAAAATGTGTTGTTGCATTAAAGGGAACAGTAAGTCACTTTAATAGAACATGTTACTGCTGAAGCTGGGGTGTCCGGGAAATTTAGTGTGCATGACATAAATTGGTTTTTACTCATATTTCTTCAATGTTAGGTTTGTTTGTTGTTTGTTTGTTTGTTGTTGTTTTACGTCCTAGCAACATCTAAGGTCATATCAGGACGGGTACCGACTTGTGACAATGTTAGGAATTTATAATCAAAGCTACTTCAACTAAAATAAAGTAGATCATAATATATAGTATAATTCATTTATCTAAAAAGAAATCTGGCAGAAACTCCAAATCATCGGATTGTGCAGCTTTGAGCTGCTATCTTATTGGACAAACTTCATGAGGGAAACTGGAGAAATTCCATAAAGCATACAAATTGGATATAGCCGGCAATTAGTCGGAAGGTTCATTTCTGATTTCTCTGAAGGTGTTCAGTCCTTTCTGACTTAGCGCACGAGACTCACCAGGAAAAAAGTCTATGTTTAACCGGATTGACGTCTTTAATCGGCCCATTTGGATTAGCAGTTGGCGCCAGATTAGAATTTTAAATCGACTGCAAAATCATTGAACAGATATCATGAACCGAATAGATTTCCTCAGATTTGATCAAGTCTCTACTTGTTGGGAACTTTTCAAGCGGGGAATCAGCCAAGTCAACGCTAGGCATAACTAACTACCAGCAGAGAGCGTGTATATAAACAGATGAGAGGGACAACTCCCGCGAAAAACGGTAACACAGGCTACAGTGGCGTTCCTGGCGGTTAGTGTTGAACAAGCCTTGAGTTTGCCGGTACGCTCAATGCAAAACATTTGTTTTTTATTCAAAATTAATAGAAATCCAGAAGCCTAACCTTATCAATTTAATATAATCCTTTTGGTAAACATGTTTTCTATATGTCTTTCCAAGCGGTTTGTTTCTATGTGGTGTAGTTTTAGAGATATTTCACTTTTTCTGTACGAAGACTGCTCAAGGCCATTGACAATGCCTTGAGTTTGCCGTAAGCGTAGTGAAAAACGTCAGTTTTATTCAAAATTAATAGAAATCCAGAAGCCTAACCATATCAATTTAATATAATCTTGTTGGTAAACATGTTTTCTATGTGTATTCCAATCAGTTTATTTCTAGGTCTTGTAGTTTTAGAGATATTTAACGTTTTCTGTATGAAGATTGCTCACTGCCATTGAAAATGCCTTGAGGTTTGCCCATATGCTTAAGCTGTTCAACAACCACCACTTGGAGCGCCACAGTCGGCAGATGTTACATGCTCTAGTATGGGAGTTGTCCCTCTCATCTGTTTATATACACGCTCTCTGCTACCAGCTACGCTATTCTGTGAGTTAAAACATTCCCGCTCCCCCCCCCCCCCTCCCCACGACCCCCCCCCAAAACCCCTCATGTACATAGAATAACAATATAACAAACATTTTAAACCACCAACAAAAATCAATTATTCTTCTAAAAATGCTAAAGGTGAATCCTCAAACATGTATTTTCAACGACAATGAATCAATGAAGCTGCAAGCCAGTATGCCGGAAGGTATAGGGGCGATAGTGACTATATATACAACTTACAAGTGGTATTTGCTAGGATACGTTCACTGCAATCTACATTACATATAAATCTACAGCAAGAATCCTACACATTCTGAATATATGTGCGTAAAATTGACCTCTCTATTTACTACTAAGTAATCCTTTCTTTATATATTTTAATATTTTGTTGTTGCTTTGCGTTAAAAAGAAAACTAGCATGTGTAGCTATAATATGGTGTTGTGGGTGGGATGCGAATATGAGTGTGGTGGGTGGGTGTGGGTGTAGGTGTGGCATGGGCGTGAGTAGCTTATGTGATGCACATGTTCAGACCATAACTGGATTCTTTTTTCCTTTCTATTTCTGCGGATTCAAAACAGGAGTAGGTCACCAAATTTGGTTGGAAGACAGATGTCATTCATATTCAAGTATGGAACACATTTAGAAAGTGGTGAGTCAACGCACGGGTGGTTCCGTCCTGCCATGACCTTAGATGTTGCTAGGACGTAATACAACAAGCAAACAAAAAGCACTGGTGCATTCCACCTACTATACTCGACTTCTTTCATGATACCTTTCTATTTCAAGAGTGTTCTTTTATAACTAGTCACCTCGGAGCCCAATGCACTTAAGTGTCATTTCATATCAATTTGTCTTCCGTAGTCTATACTATTCTCCTAGCTGATTTCGGTGGGCAGGCTAGTGAGTACTACTACCTTTAAGTCTTAAAGTCACAGTTTGGCTCAGTTAAGCTAGGAATACACAGGACGCGGGCGGCAAGTACAAGCGGACAGCATGTGGTTCTCACGCGGAAATAGCGAACACACTGGATGCGTCTGGCGCGCGGCAAAAACTCAATATATATATATCCCGACTTGACTTTACCCGACCTCACTTTATCAGTCCTGGCTTTACCCGACCTCACTTTAACCGACCTCTGTTTACATGCCCTCACTCTACCCGACCTCACTCTACCCGACGTTACTTTACCCAAACTCACTCTGCCCGACCTCACTCTACCCGACTTCACTCTACCCGACCTCACTCTACCCGACCTGACTTTACCTGACCTGACATTACCCGACCTGACTCTACCTGACCTGACTCTACCCAACCTCGCTCTACCTGACCTCACTCTACCCGACCTCACTCTACCCAACCTCACTCCACCCGATCTCACTCTACGTCAATTCTTGTAAAGTCAAGCTGTGTAAATTCAAGTCGTGTAAAGTCAGGCCGGGTAAAGTCAGGTCGTGTAAAGTCAAGGCGTGTAAAGTCAAGTCTTGTAAAGTCAAGTCAGGAAAAGTCGGGAAAAGTCAGGCAAAGTCGGGGAAAGTCGGGTAGAGTGAGGTCGGGTAGAGTGAGGTCGGGTAGCCAGGTCGGGTAGAGTGAGGTCGGGTAATGTCAGGTCAGGTAGAGTGAGGTCGGGTAGAGTGATGTCGGGTAGAGTCAGGTCAGGTAGAGTCAGGTCGGGTAAAGTGAGGTCGGGGAGAGTGAGGTCGGGTAAAGTGAGGTCGGGTATAGTGAGGTCGGAAAAGTCGGGAAAACTCAGGAAAAGTCAGTCAAAAGCCAAGCGGCACCATGCGTCAAGCGACAAAAATCGCTCCAAAAGCGATGCTATCTGTCCGCGCGACCTCCGCGCGAGAACTGCGTGACAACCGCCCACGTCAGTGTGTTCGGTTTCTCTTTGTTACATACATACATTTCAATTTTTGCCGCGTGACGTCCGCACGAGAACCGCGTGACGTCCGCGTCCAGTGTGTTCGCAGCTTAATAAGTCTTAAAGTTACAGTTTGGCTCAGAGAGATCCTATGCTCTAGATTAGGTCATCCCTATTTAGATCTGATTATACCATTTTACAATACTGGTCATATTTGATTAGGATACCTTTGAATATATAAAAGTGCCGTGATCATGTTAGCCTAACTGTTATTAACATCTGATTAGCACAGAGTAATCTGAATATACTAAGAATATATGTACACTTAAAGGATCACTTCCTGAATCTAAACATTGGTAAGCCATCGCAATATTGCACGGGTAAGCCATTGCAATATTGCGGGATTATATATATATATATATATATGTATATATATACATATATAGTGGCTTGTTATTGTGAGTTTGAGCACGGAGTGGGAATGTCATACAGTGGGTTAGAGTATAATAAGTGGCCGTTGGCAGAGCTATTGTCGGGGTAATCGGCATGGAAAGTATGGTTCTCTTGCACGTTGGAAAGTACATAATAACAAATATAAAAATAATATTAGATTATATCCGTTATGTCCATGTATTAATCATACCACACACACAGCCACACATAAACAATGATGTTGAACATCATGAGCAGACGCCGGGGTTGAGGTATGAGTTGACTAAAACCAGGATTTGCCGGCAAATGTCCCCAGGCAGCAGTCTGGTCCAGGCCATTATGGAAGGGCGCGACGAGGGGCCTGCTTGGACTAGGAATCGATCTACAATTGGTGTCTTGAGGGGCCAGTATTCTCATCACTAAACCATGCAAACTGATCAGGTTCACGCCGGTATATTCTCTCACTTTGTGTGGTGTAGTATATACTATGTTATAGTCAACGCCGTAGCACCATTACCTGTGAATTCTCAAGGTCCGGTCACATTTACGTTAGTGGACGTACTTTAACGTAGTGAAGGCTAACCTGAGTCAAACGTGATGTAAGTACGTTAAACTACGGTGAAATACGTTAAGGTACGGCAGGTTTTGTTACGGATAAATACATTACGGTACGGATAAATACGTTACGGTACATCCAAGGTTTTGTGCAGGTCAAAGTATGCTAGAGTACGCTTGAGTACATTAAGAAGTATGCTAGAGTACGCTAGCATCACGGATGCAAATTCAGGTTCTAATGTAGCGCTCTTTTGAACATATCCAAAGCTTAAATCGGAACTCACGGCCCACCCACGTTATTACAAAGTTAGCACCACGGACAAGTATGGATGCTGGTACGTTCAACTACGTTCAACTACGTTAGCCTTCACAACGTTAAAGGCCCTGCCACACTACGACGTATGTCGCCAGTGCGTGCATAACGTTTTGAAATAAAAATATAATAGGTCACCATTCGCCAAACTTTTCGTTCTGCGGGCGGTCTGAGAAACGTATGTAGCGTATGCAGAGCGTATGGCTGGCATATGGCTAGCGACATATACAAAACGTATAGCGACATATACTTGGCGTGCTGGGACGTGTAGTGACTGTTGGAGGTGACAATTCCAGTGTATGAGTAACATACCCCGATGTATGGTCAACATATGCCTAGCGTGTTGACGTGTGCATAGCGTGTGCATAACATATTCAAAACTTATGCGTAACGTGTGCAAAGCGTGCTCATGACGTAAATCACCCTTAGGCCATACCCCGGTCACGTGATCTGTCGCCGATGGGTATAAATACCCTGGAGTTTTTGCTCTCTCCACACACTGCCACCATGTCTGCCAAGAAGAACATCGCAGCTTGATACGATATCTCACTCAATCACATCATCCCGACACCGAGTTAACCAGTGGACCTGCCCTATACTACTAATGCTTACTGAAATAGTGACACGTGCCAATTTCTATTAAGTGTTTGGTTTGACTGGACTAGAGCAAGTTGTTTTTGTGTACATCCCAACACGTACCTACTTTTGATCATACATATTCAATTTAGATACTGGTTTATTCATTAAACATTCATTGCAGTGTGTTGCTCATACACACTATACTGTTATGCTCGAAAAAAAGGTAAATACACCCTCATGTCCAGCATTCATCTGTGCATAAAAAAATGAAATTGGCATGTTTTCACGTAAAATATTTCTAGCGTTAACCCTTTAAAGTAAAACCTAATTCAAATTAAAGTACATTAAACTTATCAACATAATATATACGTATGTATATGTATGTATTACTATTAATAGTATTATGTACGGATTGCATGTGTGGCAGAAATTCAAAACCATATGATTATGCAAATCTAATCTTATGACCTCCCAAGTAGAAAGTGGACACCATAATACCATTTCAATCTGGCCAGTTAGTGGTGCAGCACCTACTATGGAGATGTATACCAGGGGTTGTTTCTGGGAACATAATACCACCTACACACTGTGATTAATGGCTACCCACCAGACTAACGTGTGCGCGACTAAGATAATAATTTATCGATGCCGATCAAATGAAGAGAAGCAGAATGACTGAAGAAGGAAGTTAGAAACACCACCGATGAGGAGTATGACCTGGACGACATGACGGGGCTTGTGGGGACTCAAACAGGGGTTGTGGGACTTTAAAGTCGCCGGGTATACCTCACCTAGATACAAACGAATCCAGCATCAAAAGCTCTCCAAACATACCTTTGCTTAGTTTGTTCAGTTCATGCAAATGAACATGTGGGAGGAGAGTGTTGAGGTCTGTGATGTATGAATGACATCATAGGTGGGACTCCCTCATCACATGACCTAGAGGGGTTCCCCACACACAGGGGAAGCCATGGCAACTACCAAGATGGCAGCCACAGAAAGCTCTCATTTCAACTTTTAAAGTCTATTAATCTACATGATCTAATCAATTATTCATACAAGAAGTACCTGGTTATGAGAAATAAACATTTGAACTTTATATTTAGCATTTTAGATGGCAAATTCTAATATTTGTCTCTACATGGTTGCCTAAAAGCCTTGTCAGTGCTGCTGGACTAACTACAACACAACAGGAGCAACCAATTTCAGCACTCTCCCCCCACGTATACAGTTACATAAACTGAAAACCTGCAAAGGTATGCTGGGAGAGCATTTGTCGGAGTATGGTTCGTATCTCAGCAGCCTATACCGGGTCCGTTTAAGGGTGTGTGAACGCTTTGTAAGCCGACTGCTCCTTTCCACCTTTCAAACTATGCTAAACCCATTACCAACCGGTAGTCCCGTTACATACACCGCTGATCTGTGAGGGTAAGGAGATAGGATTCTCTCTTGGACAATCTACGAGGACCCTCGCCCTGTTCAACAAGTGACACTCCCAGACATGCATAAACCATCAAACCAGACACACACACCCTGCAGCTGTCGTTGCCCACCAGCGACACCAGATGGTGCAGTGGCGCCGTTTGAGCGCTGCTTGCCGCCGACCTCTGTCCTTTACAGTGTACATACAGTCGGGTAGTGCGTGGTGAGTTGCTCAGCTCAGGGGAGCAACTCGGGGAAGAGTAGAGGGCCCGACTAGCCACAGACAGGGCAGGGAACTGCTGTTGTAACCTAAGCTAACATGTAGACCGCGGGTAAACACGCTGAATCTCGGGTAATGTCAACGCGGCACTGTATGGTGCTGTAGTGTCAGAGACAACACGGAATGCCATGTAAAAAGCCACACGGTTCCCACTAGCTGAAATACATGTGGGAAGACAGCCCGGCGGCACTCAGTACATTCCTAGCCCCTACCCGCCGCATCTAGAATCAACTTTGCGCCTATTTTGTGTTCCGGTTATTTTCTCTATACGCATGTTATGTTGCCTTTGGCTTAAATGATTAATTGACATGGCATAATATTCTCGGGGAAAGGGGGATAGCCACCGTACATTCAAAGCGTGAACCTGTTCATATAGAATTCTGCTATTAACATACAGCAGAATATGAATTATTATGGTATGAAGGGGCCATGACGGGCCAGTGGCTACTGGATTTCTCGTCGGTCGAGCTCTCGTCATATTTTGTAGTATTTCAATGCTGTTATACAGTTGTTTCTCGGGTGGGTCTATACTGACTCAGGGTGGGCCCCTGGCCCCTCGTGGCCCCTTCATACCATAATAATTCATATTCTGCTGCATGTTAATAGCAGAATTATATATTATGATGGTAACCAGGCCACGAGGGCCAGCTGCTACTTTGATTTGCGGCTGTATACCTGTATTGTTCATTGTATTTATGTGAAAATTAAAGCATGGATTAACTAATGCAATTTTTTGTATGTGGCTCTTGAGCCCGTTTTACATGCTTTCTTGGATATACATTTTGGGGTTCTAGTGACTCCCTACCACATGCATTGTTCGGACACCTGTTTTAAAGTTCTAACCAGGTCCCTCTTCCTTGGCCCAAAAGTTTGGGTTGAGGGTAGTCTCTGGTTCACCCTGTGCTCAGCGGCCAGTTGTAGAACCGCCTGAATGTTGTTTCACCTGTCCAGCCGGCTGCTAGGATAATCATTGCCAGTGGCACCTGTTTCCTAGCTGTGGCACTCATGGGGGCGTGTCAACAGGAGTATGGCGTGAAGTGGCTCATGTCGATCCCCGCCTCCATCATGGTGGTTTGCACGTATCTAGATAGCGTCTCCTGTGACGCTGCCACATGTGGGCTTCTGGTCGTCGCAAACACCCCTGGGTCTGCTGCTGTCAGATCCCCTCTCCCCATGTATGTTTTTAGGTGTGAGTACATGCACAGTTCACTCACCCCAAACTCATGGAAGGTTAAGATCAGGGGGTTTCGGGCGGGATCGTTCGATTTAATTTTTGTTGAGTATCTCAACGTGCAGCTGTTCTGTCCCCTCCTGAAATCCTCCCTTTTTATCAGACCCAGGGCCTACAGCCTCTGTCCCGTCGCCAGGAGGAACAGGCATGTCGTTCTCCTGTTCAGTTGGTCAACACTTAGCAAGTGGGTGAGCCCCCACCCCTGCAGGTACATCAGCAGCTGTTTGGGGTCCCAGATTGCCTCGTACTTTGGCAAGCTGGGTTTTAGGTTCCCTATGCCCCTTAATACTCTGCTCACCAGCGGGTGTTCTCTGAAGGGCTTCCCACCCATGGTCACAAACGTTGATAATAGTGATTTCACCGTGTTAATTGTGGTCTTTGCCGCCCCTTCGGAGAACAATTTCTCCAAGTATTCAATCCCTGCCTGAGTGTGGGGCTTGTTGGCATCAATGCGTTCTCTGCGTTCTCTGTGGTGGAGTGGTTAGAGTGTCTGACTATTTTATAGCTCAGACTCCTAATCTGAGGGTCGGCGGTTCAATTCCCCGTGCCCCCAGCTCTGCCAATTTGGATTTCCACCGCTGTGTATAACTTACAGCGTCATCAAAGGCCGGTTGCTCTCATACCGTGTCTATGTGGTGTGGGAGGTTAAAAATCCCTTGGGCCGGTAAAAGTGTAGGCTCGGGCTTTCTATCGACCAGCAGTGGAATGAGGAAGACCAGTCGTCTATGACTGAAATTTCCCCTGCTTAAACAACTAATGGACCCCCCCCCCCAAAAAAAATGCCTTGTCTATCACAATGTTGCGCCCACCTCCTCAGGATCAGGGTGTACTGCCTCCTCATTGCTTTGGCCCATGAGGCTGTTAGGAGTTCCGTGTTGCTTCATTCATGCCCAGCGAGCGGAACATGCCCGTTAGTGTTTCACTGCTATGAGGTTCACCTTGTCGGCTGGTGGGAACGATTTCCCTTCCGTACCCTTGATCGTGAGTGTTGTTGATGTTACCGGTATCCTGATCCCCTCCTGATAGCCCGGTAGCAGTCATATCAGCGGGAACCAGGACTGGGTCGGCCACTCTGGTGCGATCAGCACCCCCGCCGGCTGCTCTCCCCTCACTTTGAGCAGTACTCTGGACAGGAAACTGAAAGGTGGAAAGAACAGGCCGTTAACGTTATGCCAATTTAGTGATAGTGCGTCCATCCCTTCTGCCTGCCTATCGAATTCCCTCGTAATGTACCTATTTAGCTGGCGGTTTGTTTGTGAGGTGACCATGTCAATGTCTGGGGTACCTAAGGCTCTGAAGATCTTTTTGACTGTGTTTTTGTTGAGTGACCATTCCCCTGCATCCGTGAGCGCTCGAGATGCCCAGTCTGCCTCTACGGTCTCTACACCCGGACAGAACCTAAGTTTCTCAATTAGTTCCCAGATGTGCTCCGTCTCTTCCTGACATGTTTTTGATCTGGCTGATCCCCCTTTCCCTATGCAAGGCAGCGTTGTATTGTCTGCGAACAGCCTGACACGGCTGTCTCTCAGCGTCTTGCCTGTGTGTTCTAACATACGTCGTACTGCTCGTAATTCTAGTACATTGATATGGGTGGACTCACTTACTGTCTCGTCCCATTGCTCCCCACAGTGTGTGTTGTGGGCCTGATCGTCCTAACCCCACCCATGCAAGGAGGCGTCTGTGTAGATACAGACGTCCACTGGTCTCTGGCTGTACTCCCTCTCTGTTCTTGCCATGTTGGCCACCCAGAATTGCAGGCACTCCCTAACACGTCTAGTTAGTGTGCACGGGGCCTCATAGTTCCCTCTGGAGTTTCTGATCTTCCAATTAAGTGCCCTTACAATTACTTTGGATCTGATTTTGGCCCATTTGTTCCCTGGATCCGTGGCTACCAGTTTTCCCACCAACATCGCTAGGTCTCTGATTTTTAGTTTGTTATTGGCTAGTGACTCCGCAATGCGGCCATCCAGTTCATCACACTTTTTCAGTGGTATGTATACCCTTACTCGTAGTGTGTCGATCATGAACCCTAGGAATTGTAACTCCTTCGTTGGTGTGAGGACCGAATTTTCCCTATTTATGGTGAAGCCTAGCTCTGTCAGGAAGTTTAACATTATATTTACTGTGGTGGTTACTTCTGCCTGTGTTCTCCCTATCAGGATGGTATCATCTATATAGAAACATAACAAGATGTTGTGGCTTGTTCTGAGGTGACTCATGACTGCCTTCATTACTTTTGTAAATATTCTGGGCCCCGAGCTGAGACCGTTTGGCAACACTCTGAACCTGAATCTCTTATCCCTGAATATGAATTCCAGTAGGTCTCTGTCGGCCTTCCTGATTTCCAAGCTGTGGTAGGCTTGCGAGATATCTATGGTAGCTAGCCACGCCCCCCTGTGGACTAGCTGCATTACCGTGCTCAGCTGTTCCATTTTAAAGTGTTGGTATGTTACCAGTTTATTGAGTTTAGACAAGTTTAATATTGGCCTAAAGTCACCGTCTTTCTTCGGTCTGAGGAACAGGTGTGAGAGGAAGCACCAGCTGGTCGCCGTGGCTTCCTCTACCACACCTTGCTTTGGCATCTCCCCTATTCTTTGCTTTAGTATCACCTCTGACCCTTTGTCTCGTGAGACCTGTGTGATAGTTTGGTTGGGGATACTCGTCAACTCGATCTTCACCCCTTTACCATCTGTTTGACCCAGGCATTGTCAGTTATGGTTTCCCACAGGTGTACTTTCATTGTTACTCCCCCCACATGAAAAGGTATGGATGATGTACTTCAATTATTACATCCTCCGGTCCCCTGTGTATCCTCTGTAGCCGCCCGTTCCCCCCCCCCACCCCCGCTGACGGCATGGTTGGCTTCCGCCGCTTGGCCGGTGGGGGTAGGCCTTTGACTCCTCCCTGTGTCGTGGAGTGGTTTGTGGTAGGCGGCTCCTCCCCTGTCGGTCATGACTCCTGGTTATGCCTGTTTCTGTTTCTATGGCATGCACCGTTTCTCTGTACACCTCCAATGGGGTTACCTGCACGTTCAGATCTTCCCTTAACACATACTTGAAACCTTGGTTGCCATCCTTTTTGGCCAGCGGCTTCAGCTGTGGCTGGAGAGTTGGTCTTATGTTGTGTCTCCTCATGCCTATGAGCATATTGCTCGTTCGTGCCAGTATTTTTAGGGTTGTCACAAGTGCCATGACTAGGTCATTGGTGGCCAGTGCCTTGCCCGTTTCTATACGGTCCAGTACCCTGGTGATCGGCCTGGCAGGGAACTGCACACCCAACTGGGTGGCTGCCAGTGCCGCGTCATTGTCCTTAAACCGAGCTGGGAGTGTCGTCTCGATCTCCGGATTTATCTGAGTTTTGTGGAGGGCTTCCGCATTCACCGGCCATGGTAAGATGGCGTATATTTTGGTGGTTTCCACTCTTGTCATTGGATGGGCCCACAGCATGTTTATCAGTTTTGCCATGCTATCTGCCAGTTTACCTCCTTCCGCATCTAATGGTGCTTTCTCTACAGGTATAAACTGCTCCAGAAACGACCTTGTGGCTGCCGTTGGTGCCGGACCCGGTGGCGCTGGCAGCGCCATACTAGCGGTGACGGCGTTGCCCATGCTGACCGGCCGTGACCTGGTGGGGTCGGCTGAGGTCTTGACCCCCTGCCCTGCCTGTGGTGGCTGTGCTGCTGGGTTCATGGCCCATGACGTGTAGCCTGGCGGTCCATCGGTGGTGGCCCCCCCTCGGGGTCTCGGGGGGGCTGAAGGGGGTTGGTTGCGGCCTATGCACTGTGTGTCCTGGTGCTTGGGGCGCCTCGCCTCCCAGCACCGGTGGTGATGGCCCCTGGGAAGCTGGCCCTTGCAACCAGTTAATCGAGTACCTGGCCCTTCTATCCCAAATTTTTGCCTCCAGCTCGCGCTTGCGTGCTTGCAACCGTTCCAACTCTGCCACCGGCGTGGGGACGTAGGTGGGGCCCCTCAATTGGTCCCCGGACGCTGGGTCTGGTGGAGGGCTGAAGGTTTGTGATAGATCAGCTACCACCATCCGTAGCCCAATGTGTAGTCCACCCAAAGGCGGCGATGTGTAGGTGGGTGAGGTGGAAGCCAGTACTATCCTCCTCCCCGAGCCCTCTATCGTGACCACCGCGCCGGGAGAGGGGCCCCTCTTTACTGGTAGCATGTTCCCCATAGACTCATCTCGTTCGAACCTGGTGGGTGTGTCGGACCTGACAAGCTCTCTCTCCTCCATATCCGCCTCCGAACTACCGTCTGATTCGTGTGGGAGCGGTACATATAGCGGTACATATAGCGGTGCTACTTACCTCCCTCGGCTGTGAAGTGACCGCGTCGTTGCCGTTCGGTCCGACCCGCGCCCTTCCGTCACCTATGGTTCTCGTCAGCGGTGCGGTCAGGCGTCCAGCTCTCCCGATAGCTAATCCGAATGTGATGAGAACTCAACCGATGCGACATCCAGTAGCGGCTGGCCCTCGTTGCCTGATTACCATCATAATGCACAGTTACTCAGTAGCCATGAAGCTGACTGACAATATGCTCTCCGATTTTTGTACTTGTCCACACCCACATCTCGCATCTGCAAGGTGAGACTGGTTGGTTGGTTGGTTCTTGGGGTTTTGACGTCCTGGCAAATCAGAAGGGGTACCAACTTGTGACAGTGTGAACTCATGACAACTTTATAGTGCTGCCTCACAGTGAACTTAGGCTGCTGGCACCATGACACGATATCCCACTGTCACAATATCCTGACACTGAGCTAACCACTCCTTGCCCTATCCTATTAATGCTGAGCGTCAGGCTAGGAAGCGACAAGTATCAATTTCATAAATCATTGGTTTGACTCGACTGAGAACTAAACTCCTGATCTCACGCAATACCCCAATGAACAGATCATGCACATTATGAGCACTCTTCTTGTCGTATTTCGGTTATGTTCCAACCATGGATGAGATGAGAGTCGCCTAAAAAGTGAATTAAAAGCAAAAATCTGAATTATCTTAAATTTGACAGTGCTAAGCGTAAGAGGGGAAATGACCCATGTTATCAACCATTTTATTGTTCTTGAAATCCACAGAAAAATCTGAAACTTCTCATCCCTGGTTAATTAAAACGTTTTTTGTTTGTTTCTGTTTGTTTATTTTGGTGTGGTTCTAACATCCTTACTCGTTAAACTGAAGATTCACATGGTTCTAGCTACCATGTTGAAAAGTTTGTCTATATCCTTTTCTATATCCCTTATCTACTGCTGCTATCCTGGTAGGCTCAGTGTCTGAAACATCCACAAGAAGACAACATTGTACTCACATGGTTTCTTTAATCTCAACCTAGTTGCTACAGTCATATATGTACATGGTCTGGACTGGCTGGTGGCTGTGGTGAAAGAGAGAGCATATGACTGGCACCCTAATTTATAGGTTTAAATCTGGGTAACAGTCAGGTGATCTTAGATTGTAGCTGACAGCCCATTGGCTACAGAGTACCAATGCAGCCAGGTACCAGTCAAGTGACCTAGTTAGCTGGTTGGCTGCATAGCACTAAATAAAAAATCACCCCAAAATTCCCAAATATTTTACAATGTGTGCGCAATGCCACATCTCCCATACAAACATGGCACGTCCCTAAACTGACTTGATTCTAAGAAATAAAACCCCGGACCGACATAGCAGACGGATCACTTCCGGTCCGGACACTCTTCATGGACCTGCTTATACCGTAACCGGAAGTGGGCCCGAGAAGAACGCCGGACACTTGTAAGATGAAGTGGTTAGACATGTGGCAGGGGAGGGCGTGTGTGCCATGAATGTAAATAATCTAATCACAACCGTATAAAGAATAGTGTGTACCAAGGTACAATATATAGAACAAGAACTCAACAAGGGAGGTGATTGTTTAATTTCTAATATAACATATTGATAATGAATTATACTGTATTAATTTAATTTAGAACAGGCGATCTGTTCACATAACGTATTACCTTTTTAAACACACTATAAATTTCATTCGGATATGAAACCAAAATGGTACTAAGTGTCATTGCTTAATGAAGGCGTACAGGATTGCAGTTATGCCTGTCTCCGGCGACCAGTACCGTATGTGAACAACTTTTCATTGATTTCAATGTATGAACTGAATTTCTCTTATTCGACTGACCCCTCCAGTGACAGGACACCTACTAGGACCTCACTGAGGACAACATTGGTCTGGATGCAGAGTTGTCATTTGAAGACAAGTACATATAAATATATGACAACGATTTACAATAACAATGCAAGTATTATTCCCATTGTGTACAGAAGGAATTATCCCATATCCGAATCTCGGTCAAGGTGATAGTTTAGTTTTTCTAAAGGGGGTGGGGTGCGGTGGGGTTCTGTAATGTGTGCCTTGTACGTATGGATGCGAAATAGAACACTGAAATAAAGCTGAAAGCACACTGCTTAATGTTTTCTGTGTGCACGTATTCACAAGAAAATGAATAAAACTCAGCCCATCGTTATAATATTGGCATGCGGGTGATGCAAACAAAGGGAACTTTGCACCTGGAGTGGGATTCAAACGCACACTCCTTGCCAGTCCGGGGCTAGCATCCTAACCTGAAGCGACCACCCTATCCAGGCCTATCTGTCTATGCGGTTCCTTGCTTAAGAGGTTAGTGCAGACTTCTAACCGTGCCCCCCCTTGAATCGCAAGTCCTTTAACTTGTTACAGGTAATGAACTAACCATAAAGCATGTAGCTCTTGTATGATTCTAGACACAGCACCTGTGTCGTGGGGGGATGCAAACAAAGGCAAAATTACACCTCGAGCAGGATCCAAACCCACACTACTTGTCATTGTTGGACTAGCGTCCTACATATTAGGTTATCTAGGTTCCCTGATGCAATCACCCTATCCAGGCCTAACTTTCTATGTGGCTCCTTACGTGAGAAGTCAATCCAAACTACTAAAATACATAAAGAAAAGAAACCGATAACTAGGTTTTATTTGCTGTTGTATTCTCCATCTATGGAATTAATTTGTCACAAATATGACTGTTTTCGAAATATTGAGATTGTGACATTAGTTGGATGAGTTTCTTATTCCAGATCGTGCGTTTTCGGCTCCAGAGGGAGTCGTTTCATATCTGGAGATGTTTTCTAAGACATGTAGATATTTGAAAAACACCTAAAAATTCACACCTCCTTTGGCCCTATTAAAGTTGCATAGTCCGATGATTTTGAGCTTCTGTTGTTTTCTGAGATAAATATATTAGGCCGATCTTTATAATATATTTAGTTTCGTTTGAAGAAACTTCACTAACTTTGGATTCATTTGAAGTGTAAATATGCTAGCAGGTTCTATTATTGATTTAGTATTTCCTTCTATGTAGCAACACATACTTGATAAGTGCATCGGTATCTAAGTTGGATATCTAGGTTCAAATCTAGATAAGTGTTTTGCCTGAGAAAATACGAAGCTTTTATCGGATTATGCAGCTTTAAATAATCGCCTATAAGCGGTACACACTGACATATATCCGAGCGGTATTTAGCGTTGCACACGGTTATATCAGTTCCGATGCATATCTATCAGATCTTGATCACGTACATGGCTACTGTGTGTGGTACTAGAATAAGGCCCAGGAAGCTGAAGCTGGAATTGATTGTGTGTGAAGCACTGCCTCGGGTTTTGGTCTAATGATAGGAGTCAGCACGGCTACACAAGAAACCCCACTTAATATCGGCGAGTATGGGATCGGGGCTGGTTTATAGTCCACCCAAAGTTATTCTTGCCTCACGAAATTACCACCGGGTCTCCTGTAGCTTCGGACAACGCGTTTACGACGCACTGGCACGAGAATTCGCATGTGAACTTCCCAACAACAGGTCTACGGTGGCGCCACCGCTCCTACTCTTGGATTTAAACCTATATCTAGGAAAAGAGATACGCATAGTCTATTGCTCTTGCTGCGACTTTATAATCAATAATACACTTCAGATGGCTTCCATGAAATATATATATATTATATATAATGCGGTGTAGATCGTATATATATATATATATATATATATATATATATATGTATACACACATATGTATATATATATACATATAAAAACACACACAACAGTGTAGCTTATTTGGTAGAATAGAAAGTGGCCCCCAGTGGGAATCGAGTTATCGGGCCTTGCCACATCTGGCAATATGAACCCGCCCCTAGAGTGCGTTGTTTGGCGCCTGTGTGGTAGGGTGGACGAGGCTGGGTGGGGTGGGGTGGGCTGATGCTGATGCTGGTAGCAGCAGCGGCAGACCAATAGTCCAGATCTATGTGGGGATATCTGCATGTATCGAACTACAAGTGTTCAATATAGGCCACTGTCATAAGAGTGGAAAACCACATGGCTATCCATGGCAAACATTGTATTACTACTATATATATTATATGTGCTGGACTAAACTAGTACTAGTAGGCCCTAAATTAAATAATCATAATAACACTTTTATTATTAACTTGCTCCACAATTTAATTAGTGTGGCAAACACCTAATATCCCAGCATGTGGAATATACTTGTCACCATGTGGCAAATTGCTCTGTTTACCTTAGGCGCTGGTCTGTGATGTAGTATCTACCGCAATCGAAATGCTACTGACAGTTACAACTGACATTGACAGTCGCACTGCATCCCACACTCTCGAGCATGTAAGCAAACATGGGTCTGTTGCAATAAACATAGCACTGCCTCCGGGCATAACACATTACGATTAACAAGAAGCACACGCTAACGCTAACCCTCGTGAATCTCTGCCTACCTCATGTGTTACGGCGTCATCCTCACAGCCACCTTGAGCCTGTCACTGATATTGACAGCGAACCGGCGTCTGCTGCTGCGCTACAGTAGCCTCTTTACTATGCTCGGTCCTGGGCTGCTGTCAGGCTGACCTACTTATAGATCGGGGCACTTGCATTTGGATCGACGCCAGAGCGCATATGGCATACATTTAGGCATAGTTTGAAGGCAATTCGGCCACTCAGCTCTTTGAGCAAATATTTTACTGGAATGTACCCTGTTCTTGCATATGATGACAAGTACATTAGGAAGATTCTTTAGCTTCTAACAATCAGCCCAAGCCCGTTCAATACTCGGCTTCAGTCGCCAGCGCCATCTGTGGTAACCATATATACACTGCGCAGTGTGTTTATCTGAGGGGAAGGGGGGGGGGGGGGGTCTGGTAAGGGTGTTCTGGGGGGGGGGGTGTTCTGGGTTCTATCGCAGCCGCCATACCCGATAAGCAACACCCGCCTTTTGTAACCCAACATCTGAGTGCTCACACCCTGAGAGTAAACCACTCCCGCTAATCTCACCACTCTAAGTGGGAACCTGGGCCCTGAGTTAACTGGAGCATGTGAGCACGGTATATTATGTGTAGTTATACAAGGTTCTCTAGACAACTTGAAATTTATGCGTGTTGATTTCCTTGTGTTTCCTGGTACATAGGCATCTTTCTGCCTACTACTGTCTCCACGCTGGTCCGGTAGAGCATACATACCAAATGGCATGCACGGTAGTGGTCCAGGCTACGCGGACAAGCCTCCTCCTGCACCACCTGCTCGGGCCCCCAAAGCCCCCCCCCCCCCCCACACACACACACTTCCCACCCACCCGTTCAATACACAACCACCTGTACAGCCACACATTATGTGTGCGATGACGGTTATTATTACTGTATAGTAGTTGGCCCAAAGACAGTACTACTGTGACCAAACGATAATTAACATAAATTAGCATAATTAGACCATTTCCATCAACTCTATAGGTGTAGATTTGTATATGTTATTTGTTTGGTGTTCTTAAAATGAATCCCGGACACTTTCTATTGCAATTTGTTATGGATCAAACCATAACAACCATGGACTACAAACCGGTTTCAAAATGGCAGTTCTAAATCACTTCAAATGCTCATTATCCGACTGGTGGGTTTTGTCTTGCCAGCTGATCTCTTTGGTTGAAGCCAAGCTTTAAACACTAGCCGTGTGATCACAATTCTATCAATGGAATTCAGCTTTAAAAATACAAATTAAACTGCAATTTTCAATTTTCAATTTGTCGTCTATATAGATCGACGCAATTAACATTATTTCCAGTAAATTAAGTCTTGAATGTGAGGGTCCAACAACCAATTATAGCCGCGACCATACCTCAGCGCATCGTTAAATTAGCAATTAGATTAAAGGAGCCTCGGTGGAATCAAAAGACTTCCTCGGGAACTACACGCACAACCAGTACCGACTTAACTATGTGGTGTGCAACAGTTACGTTGTACTAACACATTATAGCTGACTTACATACTAGCCCACTGACACTTCCATATGAACAAATCATAGCATGCTGGTAAACACTCACTTCACTAATCAAAGTTTTAAGTTGACTCATCTGTAAATTATTGTCGAATCAACGCGTGTGTGCCCAAACATAGTGCACGCAGTTTCAATATATCTGCATTGCTTAATAATTAATTAATAGCACGCCACACCGTCGTTGGATGGTCATTTTGCGCCATCGACACAATGATTGAAATGAATTCAACAATTAGAAAGGGAGGAGTACATGATTACACATAACTTAGTATCTAAACAAATAGTTCACGGGGTCAACTATTGAGGTTATTGTGCTCCTGTGTTAGTGCATCCTAAGAACGTGGGTCTGTTTTGCTGTGTGTATGTATGTAAAGCTGTATTCACACGGGGAAGTTAAATCGATTCATATAAATCAACTTGCCTAGTTCGACTCAGATTTGCCGTGTGAATGCGCGGCTGAGGCGTTTTAGGGCTGAATCGATTCATATAAATCGTTTAATGTAAAAGGCTTCGCAAGGTGGTCTACAGGAACCGATCTAGGCTGAATCGTTTTATCTTGTCCGTGTGAACACATATGAAGCAATTTATGACATCACACGCATGCGCAGTCGAGACCTTGGTTTGTTGACTTTCCGGTCGATCAAAAGCGCATATTATATAATTTAGTCTATGAAACTGCTAGCTGTGCGCAGATATTTTTTTCATCATTTATTTTTAGGGTTTCACTGCCCAGCAGAAGCTTTGACCGTTCCAAACCAATACGATTCAGTCCATAGATATCTAGGTCGAACCCACACTCTCTCATGGCCACGTCGACGAACCCAAACTGGCGCTGGTTAGTATCGACTTGCTCATGCGCTGATATCGATTTCCGGCCCAAGTACTGCCCATGTGAATGCGCGTCTAAATCGATTCATATGATTCGCCTTGTCTAAATCGCTTTAAACTTTTCCCGTGTGAATACAGCTTATGCGTGCTTGTGCTCTTTCTATAATTGTAAATAATTACATGTTGGTAGCAATTAATGACAAATCTGCTTATCAGACGAGCCCAGAATGCTGCCAACAGGCAGTCACTACCACCCAGTGGCCCATGCTAGCTATATAGTCACCTAGAAGCTATTACGTATGGTTATAATGCTGACACGGGGTGGCGACCTCCGACCAAAATACACCTTCACACACGCACCCACTCATTCACGCAATAATAATTGGGGGCGTGCCACCAATTATATAACACGCCCACTCATTTGAGGTTATGCATGCATACCGATTTAGGCATTTTCCTCAAAGTAGGTTCTATATTAATAAATGAATACACTATTCATGTGGAAGCACATCAAGCAAACCAGATCGTTGAGAGGGAAAACATAGTCGCTAGTTTTCCATTACGGGTGCTATGAATATTGTGACAGGGACTGGCGGAACGCTATTAGAGTAGTAGGAGTATTACGATCAGACAGAGGCAATTCATGCCTAACATAATTAGGGCAAGACATCGTTCCTAGATTTACTTAAAGCTGCAGAGTCTGATAAAGCATCAAGTTTTCAAAACCAAAACAATTATCTAGAATTGATTCTATATATCTAGCTTAGATACTGATTCACTTATTAAGTAGTTGTTGCCAAATAGAAGGGAACACCAAGGCAATTTAATTGAACCTGTTACTGCTGATGCATATGGCCTGAGGTTTGGCGTGCTTGCCAAAACTAATTGTACATGTTTGCACTTCAAATATCTCCAAACCTATCCATTTAAAATCAAAGTTATTTAAAATTAAAGTAAGGTAGATTATAACTTAATATATTTATCTAAGAAAGATGACAGAAACTCAAAACCATCGGACTATGCAACTTTACGGTTATGAAGTTTTGGGCCATGCAGTGCATCATTTACTATTAAAGTTATCGGGCCTTTTAGCTATGAAGTGCTTACTAGAGTAGTGTTGTAAACAGTTTTCTTATGGCCACCGAATATGAAATACGTTCGAGTAGGCCTATATTGATCTTGTTCATCAGTGTTAAGGTATAGACCTGGAAATTATGCATTGGGCCTACGGATTGGGATTATGAAATGGGTTGGATTTAAGTCATTTCAGTTGTATGGTCTAAATAACCACCCTCCTGCTTAACTAAATTGCTGGTCAATTAGTGATTGTGATAGTTAGACAATGGCAAAAAAATGTAGATGAGTTAAACGGCAATTGCGAGTCGAGGATATTTGTCTTATGTGAAAGGGCCTGGAATTTCCATAATTGACCAAGTAGACTAATAGTCACTATACGATTCACTGAATTAAGTGAGTGAACCTTTATATAGATGATACATGCAGAATGCATTATACCTGTATCATACACATAGAAATGATCAAATTCATGCTGTGGTGGTCAAAATAATTTGGCACCATAGCACATTGCTATTTTGCGTGCCACTGTGGCTTGGCTGTGCTGGTGCAAGTTGTCACTGACTGAGAGGAGGGTGTGTGCGCGCTGAGCGGACGGCCGCATGCTCGGGACTTGCCGCTGCACGGACGGCCTAAACACTGATGATTCATCGTTTGGTGCTGCTGTGGCTGCTTCTGCTGCTTCTGCTGCTACAGAACCTGCCTGCCCTTGGCTGGCTATTGATTCACACAGTGGCGCCAGGCTGCTGGCGGGGGTTGTCATTCTGTCTCAACCAGGCTTCCACCACCGAGGCATCGCCCGTGTGTGCGGATACGGAACATGAACCAGAGGCACCAACCAGGGCTAGACTAACTAGAGGCAGCAGCAGCGGCTGTAAAGCCAAAGGCAGCTCGGCGAGGTGCCATTTGGGTCAGGCACTGAGGAAGTCACAAAACATAGTGACTGAGCGGCAGGGTGCACCTACCTGCCGCAGGAGTTGGTCGGTAGATAGCTCGAAGGTTTGATCAATAACCTAAAGACGTGAACCGCATCCTGCCTTCGTGAATACAGAACTTTCCCCAGCATCTCCGATCCCGAAGACAGCCTTCCCAGTTTCCCAGTTTCCTCGGCAGCGGATAGACACACAGACAGACAGCAAACCGTCTGAGGTTGTGCCTGGCATGCTTGGATTTATAACATTGCTGGTCAAGCTTAGGCTATTCCCAGAGTCTTAACACCGGTCCCAGAAATTGAAGGAATTGTTTGGGACAAACTGAGCTGTTTCCACTTAACCAGTACGTTAGCAGCAGATACGACAGACAAAGCCGAGGAGTAGCTCAGCACTGTCACTGCATTGAACCTAGCCTATCTTCGGCCGTCGCAGAGACGGCCTCATCACGTGGACGTGCATGGAGTAACATCATATCGCGACCACGTACGTTTACCCATCTCTGTCACAGTATATCTATATGAATGTTAATCATGGTTTTCATTAATTTTTCCCACCTGTGTCCACGTTACGACGTTATTTAACAAATATATTAGCCAATTCTGTACAGCGTCTTATCACGCTGTGACCCGACTCACTCAACTGTATAGCTGTTTTATATTGATTGCTTGATTGAACACGCACGAAAAATAACTGATTTTAGGGCCTCAGTGAGTCAGTCTGATTGTGAAATGTTGGTAGTACATGTATCATTGCATGATGTTATATGAACTGTAATAATGTGTATTCTATAAGTTCATACAGTGGCCCCTTTTCATAGATATACTTATGATACTGTCAACCATAGAACCGAGCTATAGTAAGTCAATTTATAAAGCTGCATAGTCCGATGAAAACATCAGATTGTCAAAACAAAAACAGTTACCTTGAGTTGATCCTACATATCTAACTTAGCTACTGGTGTCCCTATCAAACATTTGTCACCACAGAGTGGAATATCATGCCAATGTAATAGAATCTGTTACTGCAGAAACATATGATGTCAGAGTTTTGGTTAGCTTGCCTAAATTAATTGTGCATGTTTGCACTTCAAATATCTAAAAGGTTAGCCATTTAAAATCAAAGTTACTTCAAACTAAAGTAAGTTAGATTATAACAAGCAACCTAAATTATCCTAATATATATGAACCTCAGATAACGATAGAAATTCAAAACCATCCGACTATGACCTCAGATAATGATAGAAACTCAAAACCATCGGACTATGCAACTTTAAGGCGATCGAGAATTTTTCACTGTATATTGGTGGTATGCTGACAGGAAAAAATAGACATTTTACAGCATCCATAGGTCAGGCCCGGGTGGTTAGATCAACCACCAGGTATGGTCATCACAATCGCTGACTAACAACATTTTAATGCCACTGTTTACTATCTGTGTCTACCTACCCATTCAACCTTAAATATAACTCCAGTTTAATTTATTATCGATTCCTCGACCGAGTAAAGAGTGTAATTCTTTTTTTAATACTACGAACAACACATACTTTCAAAAACATAAACTCCAAAGAAATAAAGCGGTAAACAAGCTGGTAGGTTCGTACTAACCCTGGAGTGTTAGTTTGTAAGAGTTATAATATTTATGAGGAATGGTTTGGGTTTTCTTTTTGTGAGAGTGCGAAAAACAAATTTAACCAGTTTTTGAATAACTTCTTTTGCCATATCATGATTTAAGATGATAATGTTTATCTTCTTATTTTCATGAGGATTATTTTAAGCCCTGTTTTCCCCTCATTTTTACCCATGATTTCTCTTATTATTTCCACCTGACGCGTAAATACTATGCTCTGCAAGAATACTACTGCTATGCCCCATGGCCATTTGATCTAGAAGGTCCTATATCTTTGGTAGATCTTATAGTGTTAATCATAATTATTACTACCGCCATGAAAATTACCTTTATTGCCGATATGGTTAAATTGCCATCCCACACTCACCCACTCATGATCCGTGTACAAAAGGGCGTGACCTTGGGCAGTTTGATCTTTGGCTTAGAGGCCACCCACACAAAATTACTCCATTAGGATAAGTCCTACTCATTAAGCTCTCTGCAGCATATTTAATGGACCCTGATAATTTAATCCCCAATTAATAGGTGGCATTTACGCCATAGCAGCTGAGTAACGCTACCTGGGTCTGAACACTCCCCTGGTGGCATGTTGTTTGGCAACTATTTAATGTCTACCCAGCTTGCCTGTCTATACACTTCATAGACACATCTGTTCGAGCCTTTTACCCCATTTAATGCACCCCTTGTTAGTGAGGACTACGAATATAATAAATGTTACTCCAGATTCCTAAACCCTACATTCTTTTTATCTCAGAACATGAAATAAAACTATTGTTGGTCCAATAAGCATAGAACTTTACGATATTCAAATTTAGACCGATTATCTCGATTTGGGAGAAACCGTATTTGGCCAGTTAAAACGTGATGTACTTAAGTATAAATTCCTTCATTCTCATTCCCCCCTGGATGTGAAGTGAAAGGGGAACACCAACCTGGAGCTAGGGTGAAATGCTTCCTGTTAAACATGTAGCAACAGACGCACACCGAATCGACCAGGTAGGGGGCGGGGCGTGGGGGGCGGGGGTGGGGTATACCGATGTGAACCTGTTGTGGATGGGGGTGGAGGTGTGATGGAAAGGGTGATTATTTCAACGCATCTGATTGCCATTCAGAATAATACATCAATCTACATAAAGGTGTCCGGAAGTTCACCCTTAATTGTGAGCGGATGCTACATTGTTTTTATGCAAATTAAATGTAAGCAGGCACCATGGGCAGTTACATCATAGGCACAAGGGAGTTCGCGAGTTCGGTTCCCGGTCGAGTCAAACCAATGACTTAAAAATTGATACTTGTCGCTTCCGAGCCTGGTGCTCAGTATTATTAGGATAGGGCAAGGGGTGGTTAGCTCAGTGTCAGGATAATGTGACTGAGCATCATTGAGCATGCAGCCTGATTTCCCAGTGGGGCAGCACTATAAAATCGCCATGACTGCGTACTGTCACAAGTCGGTCATTATCATCATCATCATGCTGTCGGTCGCGATGCGACAAAGACTGCTTTCATTACTTGACTGCCGCTCTCCATTTAGCTCTCTGCTGTGAGAGTTTCGTCCATGAGTCAGTCTTAATGTCTCTCAGCTTCAGGTTTCTCTTGATACATTTCATGAAAGCTGCCTGCAAAAGAGTTGAAGTGCTGCTGGCTTTTGCAAGTTACCAGCGGCACTCTCTCGGGGAGCAAATAGAGGTTTAACACCGGCAAGATCATGTCAAGACAGGCGCAAAACTATTTGTCCCTGCAGTGGCTGGTCGGGAGATGTTGGGAGTTCCATACATCAACCGCCCTTAATGCTGCCCCAGTGACATGGTTTTCTGTTTAGGGTTTGCAACCTTAGCCTTCGGTTCTGTCAAGAACCTGTACCACAAGGCAGTGGTTTACAACTCTGCAGGGCAGGGGTGTCAAACTCCCTGAGGTATTGCTATACCTGCAATACCTGCATACCTACCCGTCCTGATATGACTGTAGATGTTGCTAGGACATAAAACAACAACAAACAAACAAATAATAGGCGCAACGTATGCACTGGCTTTTGTTTTGCACAAGATGATCTATGTGATGGACGTGCAGGTATGGTGAGTGAGTCATGGCTGGACGATTTAGACTCAGAAATACCATCTTGCCCTACAAACCCATGCCACACGACGCATAATTATATGTTACAAGTATATCTCCCATATGAATGAGACTAGGCGGGATGGCCGAATGAGTTGAGCGTCTGTCTCCCGTTTTGGTAGAACCATGTTCAAATCAAACCAATGACTTAAAAATGTATGCTTGTCGCTCCCTCGCCAGGCACTTGGCATTATTAGGATAGGGCAAGGACTGGTTGGCTCAGTGTCAGTATACTGTGACTAAGTGGGGTATCAGGACATGGTGCTGGTGGCCTGGTCTTCTAGTAGGGCAACACTATAAAGTCGCTATGAGTACGCACTGTCACAAGTCGGGGCCCTTCCTGATATGACCTTGGATGTTACCAGGACGTAAAACTCCAACAACTAACCTAATCCATATGAATGACGGACAGGCGTGCTCACTCAAATAGTTTTTCTCCTCGTGGATCACGTCAACATTCAGTTAATGATAGTGCCGACAATACCGATTTCAATGTTATTGTCAATTCTTATGGCTATGACTCAGTATTATTGTTCTTGACAATCATGACGTACGATTATGTTGCTGGTAGGGCTCGACAACGGCCACACGTGTGCTGCCCTCTCTTGGCGGCTAGCTGAATGAATGGTCGTGATCATTAGTCACATTAGCAGCATTAGTGCGCCTAAAATATGGCCGCCAGGGGGCGGGGCAGATTCAGTACGACAGCGCCACCTAAAACTACAACCATATATCTAAGTACTGTTCGTACTGACGCTTACTAATAATAATATTACATAGTCTATAATATATTGTCAATAATCCGTTACATTTTTTTCAAGCCTAGCATGTTGTGAGTTTTTAAGAATTCACATGTTCAATCTAATGCCTTATTAGTAAAAATGGAGAGCAGGGATTTTTAAGTGGTGTCTAGATGGCACTGCAGCAGTGCCGGCTCTGCTCGTGGGAGGGTTCGTGGGCACTACGTCTTCATTATACGTCATCCACATAATGGTGCAAATGGCAGCGCCAGGGACTGCCTACGTAGTGGGAATGGGGAGGGGGGCCTTGAATTCGCCGACCATTTCCGCGAATATAATTAATCATTCAAAGAACAATTTGGGGGTGGGGTATATACCCCTGTCGCTGACACAGACATACAATTCAGACTTAGGCTTCAGAATACTACGGCGTGTGCAACTTTGTAAATGTTGTCCATCGGCTCAATTTCGATGGACACTCTACACAAGATACACCCTAAAAATTTGCAAAACGCTCCAAGTAATATGGAGGTACGGTTAGTGTCGGTTCATATTGTTGCTCTCGTCTTAGATCATTCTGGAAAAGAGTTACTATAGTGGACGAGTTCTGGGTGAAGGGTTCAAATCGATGAATAATTTATCATTCTAAGCCGACTATTTTGTCATGGGTGCACTCATCACACGTTTATTACAGGTCGGTTTCATAATAAGTTATGTGCAACACCACATGCTTAATAAGTGCTGTGGTATCTCAGTTGGATATATAGGATCAAATATAGGTATATAGGATCAAATATAGGTAAGTCTTTTAGTTTTGAAAATGTGATGCTTTCATCGGACTATGCAGCTTTAACGATCAACTTAACACATAATTCTTTTAAACTATTTTTTTTTAAACCAACTCAAAACCCCAAATTGGATTATGCAATTTTAAGCGTTGGAAAATATTGACCGAGATTGCTCTATTTTGGAGACATGCCGGGGGAACTGCTCTCACGAACTCAGGTGGAACAATGTTAAGTATAGCTTAAGTAGTCAACACCCTTCTTTATCACAAATTTATATTTCCAACTGGACCCGGCGGGATGGCTGAATCAGTAAGACTAAGAGCACTGGTTTCGAACCCCAGACGAGTCAAACAAATGACTTCCAAAATTGATATTTGTCGCTACATAGGCTGGCGCTCGGTATTACTAGGATCTAGGGAAAGGACTGGTTTGTTCAAATTGGGAAATGTGACTCAGACTCAATATCTCAGTGGGATATTGGGTCATGGTGCCGGTGATTCAGTCTCCCGTCCTAGTGGGACAGCACTATGCCAGGAGTCAGCACCTGTCATGATATGACCGTAGATGTTGCTAGGACGTAAATCCCTAACAAACAGTATTTCAGACCGGATACACCGGTGGTCTGTCCTGGTGGTAACGGGTGGTGGACGGCACACGGTGGAGTCACAGTCTGGGAGTGAGTCAACGACGATGACGCAGCCACCCTAGCAACCCCCTCGTCTCAAAGCACCCCCCCCCCCACACACACACAGCTTCCGTGCATACCCCCACTCACACCCCCGCGCTTCTCCACCAAAGCCGCATCCAGACACAGACAGAGAAATTCATTAAGAGCCCACACTAATAACAATTCACCGATAACAGATCTTACTATTAAAAAATATATCAATGTTCGGCTGCTACCACCTCCTACTGAGACGAGATTGCCGAAGATATATTAGTCTGTGTATTTAAAAAAGTAACTCATCCACCCAACTATTATTATTAAAGAGGATCCACTTCAGAACACCGTCGCAAATTCTATTCAAAGAAGCTCCTTAATATAATTGTGGCTCTCGAATCATTGGTGATGGAGGAACCTTTAGATCTCATTACAGCCTAATACAGGTGGGGATTTAAGTGAGGGGGGGAAAAAACTCAATATTGAATTGGATGTCAGACGTCTGGACGCACCGACCCTGAATGTTTACCGAACGTCTTCTTAATTAACGTTTGTTGACGCATTTATACCCTCATTAATTCACAGATTTACACCGCCTCAACTTTCATTTAATGTCCGTATTCTACTAGATTGTTGTATATAGTGTTGTCGTCACATGCTGTGTGTGAGTACGACACTACTCTGCAGGGCACTATAAAGGCAGCCAGCTGTGAACTAATTTCTATTGTCCACAGTGAAAGTCCACAACTCTGCAACATCTGACCACAACCAGGATGTTATTCAGTTCGATTCTTCTTACTTTGACGAACAAACAAAGAGAAAAACACCACCAGAAAACCTTATAAAACGCTGTTTTCCTTGTGGTTGTGACTGGTTCAAATTTGTTCTCCCCACTGAACAGCGGAATGTTTTATACCGCTGTCATGTTGTCTTTAGACCATATCTGGTTCGGACAATTTCAGCTTCACACGAAACATGCTCTGCCTCCCCATGTTTCAGAGATGTGGTCATAATATTATTAATATTATGTTGCTGACTGGATATACTGTGTTTGCACACTGAGAACTGGTATCTTTGACATCTTTTCTTTCTTTTCTGACAACTGCAGCTAAAAATGAGTGTATGATATATATATGTCGTGGGAGTGATGAAAATGGTAAATATTTCGCCTAGAGCAGGATTCGAACCTACACTTCTTTCCATTCCGGGGCTAACGTGCTAACCATTACACTTCCCAGGCAGGCTGATGCAATCACCTGTGTGGCTCCTTATCTGAGAGGTCAGTGCAGACTACCACTACTACTACACACACACAAACACACGTCACACACACGTATATGTTTGTATGGGGTTTTATGACCTAGCAAGATCTAAGGTCATATCAGGACTTTTGACAGTGCGCACTTGTGGCGACTTTATAGTGCTGTTTCACTGTAAGACCAGTGTGCGTCATTGGTCTGAACTGACGAAGGTTTGAGACACCAGCCAGCGCTTTTATATAGTCGACCATTCCACCCGATATATACTACCGTAAAAAATGCATATATGGTTGTCATATTCTTTACAGGCATAGTTATTGAATGATTTGGTAGAGCATAACTTGTGCAATCCTTGTTGCTTTTGTTGTTGTAATAGATGAAACTCATTGGATGTTCATCGTCGATTCGTTCAAACTTACCTAATCGTCTAAATATGGTGGTTGAAACCCTAATATAATATATATGAACTCTGTTCCATATTAACTTCAATTTTACTAGGGTCGTGGTATTCTCAAAGAGCTAGGTTAAAAACCAGATATAGTCAATACCTAGTAACTATTCATAATATTCAACTAGCACGTACGATAGAAATAAATCGTTGCTTATTTCAACTGAAAGTATCGCCATCACTATCACCATCACCACCACCCTCACCATCACCACCACCACCACCATTACCATCACCTCCACCATCACCATCGCCATCACCATCATCACCCCCTACGACATGATAGTAAACATGCGCTCTACGTATGCTTGTAAATGTGTAGTCGGTTCTCACTGACTCAACTGTCTGCCCTTTTCGCGTCGTGTCCAGTCTTCCCATTGGCTGTGACTATGCATGGATGCATTTCCCATTTTCCGTTTGAACAGTCGGTGTCAGAGCGCATAAAGATTTGTATTGGGTCTATTTTGGGCCGGGTGAGGTGGAAATACAGTTTGTATGGGCGGAGTGCGGCGGAAGGAGTTGGACGGTATGCCCAGGTGTGTTTGGAGTGGCCCGTGAGGGGTATGGGGAGCGGTCGGGATGGTGTTTGCGGTGGTGGGGTGCAGGGTTGCAGTGGACATTGTCAGTCCCTCATCGGGTAACACAAGTGACAGGGGCCTGCATTCCAAGGACCAAGGGTAGAGAATGGAGAGACTCAAGGGTATGCAGCTGACCAGTATGTAACGGCTTATATTTGACTTGCATATCACTCTAGGAAGTAGATAAAAGATTCACCCCGTACTTCCAGTACAGGGGTGAAAGACAACATAGTCTAAATACGGGCGAAAATAGCTTTAGTATGGAACAAGAAGTAGAATGCCTGGCACCAGTGTCAAATGGTTACTTATATCAGCACAGAGTTGGTGAAATGGGAGAGAATGCAAAAAGACAAGATGGCGGCCAGAGAACGCCATCGATTTCACTTATAAATTGCATTAAAGTATATGTTTTATTATATTTTCCAACTCAAAAGTAGCGGGTAAACATGAAGACATTATATACAAAGAATACATGTTGCTTCTTCGATTGTGAAGTTAGGCTCTCATAAAGAATCCTTTCATTAGCCCGCTTTTTCGACCGTGTTTATATAAGGCTGGTCTTCACCCGTGTACTACAAGTACCGGGTGAATCTTGTATCTATCTAGGAGGGTACATTTGAGCATTAATCACATTTTGTATAAGCCTAAGTTCGGCGTAATCCCTAGCTGATAGCTTCAGCTTAAATTGACACAATCCGAAGGTTTTAAGTTTGTGTCATTTTCGTTGATAAATACATTAAATCGATAAATTTGATCGGTCTGATCTGTTACTTTAGTTTGAAGTAACTTTAAGTTTAAATGGTTAACATTGGATATATTTGTAGTGAAAACATACACGTTTAGAACGCATATTTGAGCATTAATTACATTCTGCATAGCCTTAGCTCGAAGCTTCAGCTTAAAGTTGCATAATCCGAAGGTTTTGAGTTTCTACCAGTTTCGTAGACAAATGCATTAGGTTGATCGATATAATCTGTTACTTTGGTTTAAATGGCTATTTTTTTTAGATATTTGAAATGAAAACATACCGAGTTAATTTTGGCAGGCACATTAAAATACTTACACTTTAGTCTTCAGTAGTAACAGGTTATATTAAAGTGACTAAGTATCCACTTCTATGCAGCAACAAATTCTTAATAAGTACACCAATATCTAAGTTGAATATTATGTAGGATCAAATCTAGGTAAGTAAGTAGTTTTGATTTGGAAAATTCTATGCTTTCACCGGGCTATGAAACTTTACATCTATGGTATTACAATATACATATAACATGAAACTGACATCAGTTGTTGCTTAGGTCACCACCAACGTGGGCAAAGTCCAGACATTGGACGGGAGCAGACCAAGGGCAAGGTGGTTGGGTGGTTGGGTGGTTGGGTGGTGATGTGTGGGTGTGTGTGGGTGTGTGTGGGTGTATGGTGGTAGGTGTAGGTGGTGGTTGAGGGGGCCCGCCTCATAGACCTATTTCAATGTTTACTAACGTTGTGTATGCGCGCAGCTTGGCTGCAGAACGAAGGCGCACTGCCATTGAGTTTGCCGATACCTGCAGTGCAAAACGTCAGTTTTATTCAAAATTAATAGAAATGCAGAAGCCTAACCTTATAGATTTAATAGAATCTGTTCTTTGAATATGTTTTCTATATGTTGTTCCAAGCGGTTTGTTTCTAGGTGTTGTAGATTTAGAGATATTTCACTTTTTTTCTGTATGAAAATTGCTCATAACCATTGAGTTTGCAGTGTAACCCTGTGTTGTCCTGCAGCCAAGCTGCGCGCGTACTGACCTAATTCCCTCGGCTGACGTGACATGAAATACACCTATAGCATAGTGCACAGAGGCAGGTGAAGTATCGGTAGTGACCATGGGGATGGTGGCCAGGTGTATACACGAGATGTGTCAGAAGAGTGTGTAAAATTAGATACTAATTTATATAAGACCCCACCCTCTACACACATACATGTATAAATTTTATATTTATCCATAACATACACATGCAAAGCTACTGCTATTAGTGCTAAAGCTTTCTCATGACTTGACTTGACTTTGGGGGTGGTTTGTAACCTTGCGATGGTTACTGGTTGAAGAACTGCAACATTTATAGAGAGGCTCCGATAAATCGGCCCAATCTTTGGTTGAAGATTAATCTTCAGTAGGGAGTGTTGTAGAAGCTGGGGACATCTTTACAACGTTGTAACGGCGAAGCGTTGAGGCGGCCCCGAATCTCTTTGGTCCGGTGGTAGTTGAGCGGTAGTTGGGCACTTGTATCCAGTCGACAGCAGCAAGGGTTTCGAGGAAGGGCGGGTAAAGATGGGTGCAGCAGTGGTTCCAGCAACGAGAACAAAGCGAGAGAAAATGTAAAGGTACAGGGCCCCACCCAAGCACACAACTCCCCTGGTCAGGGGAAGAAGTATGCCTGGGAGAAATCGAAAGGGCAGAGACTAGGAAAGAGAAATGGGGAGAGTTGAGTCAAAGGTCCATGTCTATTTGCTCTATGGTGACCAACCAGCGAGCCATGCACACGGACAGAGTAAGAGTAGAAAGTGAAATGCCAGCAGGCTCCCCCTCCTGGAACTCTTTTCAGACATATCAAGGAGCAGCAAGGCCAGCAGAGAGGAGATAGAGAGAGGTGTTGACGAAGTGCGGTCCGGATAGCAAGTGCTTTCTCATGGATGAAGCAAATAACCAGGAGTGAATTAGTAGTATACTTAGATGGTGTGTTCTTCATCCACAGCGTCGCGATTACACCGAAACTGCGCAGCGTTCCACAGTTTGGGCCTGTATCAATTCTTTAACAGCCTGCAATAGTCACGTGACGGCTACTAATCGGCGGTTGCTATTTAGAAACCATTCCCTCGGAAATCAGGAATGATTGTATTCCACTGTGTGGCGTTCTCTGTGGCGGAGTGGTTAGAGTGTCTGACTTTTTTCTAGGTCAGACTCCTAATCTGAGGGTCGGCGGTTCGATTCCCCGTGCCCCCAGCTCTGCCAATTTGGATTTCCACCGCTGTGTATAACGTACAGCGTCATCAAAGGCCGGTTGCTCTCATACCATGTCTATGTGGTGTGGGAGGTTAAAAATCCCTTGGGTCGGTAAAAGTGTAGGCTCGGGCTTTCTATCGACCAGCAGTGGAAGGAGGAAGACCAGTCGTCTATGACTGAAATTTCCCCTGCTTAAACAACTAATGTACCAAAAAAAACAACAACAAAACAAAAAAAACTAGGCTTAGTCTAGATTATTTTGGCACTTGACGACTTCTTTCTTTTTTTCCTTCTCTTTTCTCTCTCTCATTAGGGATGAATAAATACGGGGGGGGGGTATGCATATATTTTCCGCCCCCTATTATTTTCGTGTTCTCTTTTGTTGTCAAAATAGCCGTGGGGTTTGATCCGTGGCCAGTAACAGATGGGTACCGGTACATGGTGGGTGAGGAGTGTGGGGTGTAGGGGGGGGGGGGGGGGTCGAGAGTAGATGGGAGAGGCTACGATGGGGCTGATCAATGAGGGCGGCAGTGTTTGGCCCCCAGTCCCCCAGGGTCCACCCCCAGTGTATATATATATATATATATATATATATATATATATATATATATATATATATACAACATATATATATATGTGTGTGAGATGGGAGTCTGTGGTGGAGAAGTGTGTGTGTGTGTGTGGAGTGTGTGGAGTGGGGAAATGTGTGTGGTGGAGAAGTGTGCGTGGTGGGGATGTGTGTGTCGTGGGAGTGTGTGTGTCGTGGGAGTTGGCATGTGTGTGGTGAGAGGTGGATGGTGGGGGTAAGTTTTCACAGACTGCTTCCATACAATTCGGGTACTCTGCTTACTTATGGGTTTGATCCAACAGACTCGCACGAAGCTTATTATTATTAAGTCTACATGAGGGAGGTTGCAAACTTGAGTTGCAAACTTTATAGCGATATAACACTGCATTTCTTTTTATATATCATGATGCTGGCATTCTGCAAATACTGACCAGATATATTATTCTACAAACAATAACTGCAAAATATGTTTTCCGACTTTGCCAGAATCTGAGAACTTTGTACTAAGTTGTAGTCGCCTGATATTCATGTCTTGATCGTGAATTGACAACCTGGGCCGTGTTCAGGGTCCGTCTCGGAGGCGCCGCGGAGACGTCTCTGTGATGCTTTTTGGCCTATTTGTGTTCAGGGTGTGTCTTGGAGACACCTCCCTTTTCACATAGGAGACAAAAAGCGCCTAAAAATAGCCACCGTATTCAGTGGTTTCAGCCAATCACAGCGCAGCTTTTCCATTGCAAATGGCCGCCGCCTATGGGGGCGGCCATTTTCGAGACAACAAACAGCTTTTGCCGTTCAGACTAGCATGACATCAGGGCCATCTCCAAGGCACCTCCGAGACGGACCCTGAACGCAGCCCAGCGAGAGATAGAGCTCGCGCATCTGTGCGTGTCTGTAGTCTGTATGTCTGTGTGTACATGTGGAAGTTTCTGGAAAATAATGCCGATGGTTCAAGAGATTGAGTATCGGGGGTTGATCCACATGGCGCCGGACCCATTGTGCCACTCAGAGGGCGACCTCAAAGGCTGAGGATCGATGGTTGTGGGGGTTGGTGCGTGTGTTGGGAGCGGGGGGTTGGCGGGAAGTTGATCCGGCAGGCGCCAGTCAGACTGTGCCACACAGACAGTCTCTCAGTTGTGCCATCATTAACTGCTTGCCAACTACCGCGGCTGAAAGGCCTTTGTGTTTCCCAGACCAATCAGAAGGGAAACTTTAAATTGCATAATTCGACGGGTTTGAGTGTTTGCCATATTTTCTAGATAAATATGTTAGGTGGATTATGTTCACTTTACTGTACCTTGAATTTACTTTTATTCTTAAAGGTAAAGGGTTAACTTTGGATATATTTGGAGTCAAAACTGCAAAATTAGAAATTCTAAACGTAGGCTTTATGTACTAGTTTTCAAGTATAGCACTTTAACAGCGTAGTAGTATTGCCCCCAGATTGTAATGAAAGTATAATAAGCGCACCAATATCCCGGTTAGAAATGTAGGAACGAGGATCATGTATAGACAAATTTGATGTTCTCATCGGACTATGCAGCTGTAAAACATATTGCCAGCCGCATTAAGAGTGTTAGTAGGGCGTGATGTGTGCGTGTGGCATTGGGGGAGGGGGGTTTAATAAGTCGTACACACACACATATATATATATATGGTGTTATATATATGTGTGTGTGTGCACATATGCTATTCTGTGAATAACAGAGCTTCAACAAGAAAACAGTTGGTACTGTTGCATGTGCAAGCATATTTTGGAGTACCCTGACTAGTAATATAACTTTCCTACTAAGCTGTTTGAAATAAATTGAAAGTGAAGTTCAATATTATTATTGTTGGTGTCCGCTTCTATTGTTACATCCACAACTCAAAATTGGGAAGAATATAATTTATAATCATCCTATTCATATTTCTTTACTGTGCATTTCTATACTTAGGGGATCACAACATGACAATTAATTGTTTCATGCAATACATTTTCTTAAATATCTTTTTTGATTAATAAATCCACACGTGTTGATTAATAAGTCCACACTTGGGGCTGGCGACTAAATTAGTTCTTGTTTTTCTGACAAAATGGTAACCTCAACTATATTTTCCTTCACTTTCCCAATATATATATGGACAAGAGTTGGTTACTCAGCGAATAAATTAGGAAAATACACAATATTCATTTTTGACCCTCATGTCACACTTTGTCCCCATTTACCATGAAATGACCCACATATATATATATGGTATAATATAATATTGGTGTGTGTACACACACGTGGATATGTGTGTGTGTATGTAGAGTATATATGTATACACACACAAACGTCGGAGTGTTCATCAGTCAATAGGAGTGGTCTGATTGAACTCCTCTATTGTCCATTTATGCGTACACTTACGTACATTTCCCATGCCACACCCAATGAGTTCCAATCAACCGGTCGTCAATCCCTCCTATGTCCCTGTAATTTGCCTCTGATTGCGCAAGTAAAACCTAGTCACCCGAAATGCGGGTAACTAATGCCTGGTCGTAACCAAACCTAACGAGCCGCTAAAGTGCCGACGGAATGTCGGGGGATGGGCATAGGCTGCACTTTCAACAGTTGTATGAAGGGTGCATTCCATATATGCGTAATGCGAATGCGAATGCGACAAAAAATCGAAACGCCTTGAAACCTATGAGCTACATTCCTTACACGCGTAATGCGTAATGCGAATGCGAATGCGAATAAAATCCATTATCCCGATCGTTCCATGTAGCGATCGGTTCTTAATGCGTAATGCGTAAAGGTGGTGCGAATAGAAAAGCATCAGTCGCATTTGTCCATTGATATAAGGCTGGAGGAGGCGACTGATAATTACGGACAGCCGGGACAAGGTGGAGCGCGGACCTGTTAGGAAGCAGTCTCCAAGGCTGCTGAGTGGAAACATATGGTAGTGGTGGTGGTGGGGGTTCGGGTTGCTAAAAATGCTACCAGAGCCACAAAAATATGAATACTTATCTATAATTTGGTTATAATAAAGGTAGGAACCCCCATGTTTTTTTGTTTTTGTTGGTGACAAGTTTTTTATTCTGCCCATAACGTATAAGCTCCCGTGAGGGTGCTTGTTTTCAACGCTGGACAGCTGTGATACTGGATTGGTCTGGTCCCGCACTCAGGAGTCTTTACCTGGTCTTTCTCGGGCCAACCTTTGCGGTTTTGGGTGTTAGTAGTTTCTATATTAGTTTTTTTTTAATTTTCAAGTTTTTTCCTAACCTGTATATGATAACTTAGCCTACTATGTACATCTACGTAGATGACATACAGGCCTGTGGGAGAGGATCCCATCCCATTGTGGTTTGTTACAGCATCCTTTCACCCATGCCCTGTCCTTAGATAGTACACCAGTGTGCCAGAACACCCCTGGACCCTTCAGGACTGCGACTGGGTGGGATGGCTGTGTTGTATGGTTAGCCATTTTGTATTTCAGGGTGATTCGGATGCATGACCGTGGCCTGTCTGGTTCTGCTTTGGTTTGTGCCAGTACACATACCCAGACGGACTGCGCCCTATGGTGATAGTCATTTCGAATTCCTTAGTACTTAGTAGGGCTAGTTTCCGTATTTGTAATATCTACCATCTTTTCTGGCCGGTCTTTTGCTTTTTGTGCCAGAACACAGCAAGCAGTGACTGCGCCCAAGATCAGGTGAGATATTGTTTCTTCAGTAGGTGGTTGTGTATTATGTTTTCTTTAAGGACCTTTTATATAGTGGTCCATGCTTTCGATTGCCCGTTGTCGTGTGGGTTGTTTATTCCAGGCATGTGCCGCCATGGCCAGTACACTTCTCTCATAAATTTTGGTGTTACTTATTGCTGTCAGGAGCACTGGGGCTGTGACGTACAAAAAGTTACATAGATATAAATGCAATATTTGGTCATATACAGAGCAGTATGGAGAATAATTGTTTATTTTTATTTTTTAAATATAGCCAGTCGTGTGCCGCATAATGCATTATGCATTATGCATTACGCGTGTATGGAATGATGGCATTCGCATAACGCATTAGGCATTACGCATTGTCGATGTTACGCGTAACATTGGTAATTTACGGCGGAGACAGGAACACCACGAATTGACTTACACCGGTGCAGTGGCGCCATCTGGCAGAAACCCTGATAAACTACAAGCATAACGTGGTTCCTGGGGTTCCTCCAGATGGCGCCACGGGCAGTTACTGCGTCACACGACCACCAGATCATTCCAGATTCGATCAGAACCGCCGCAGCCGCTGTCATCAAAGCACCCCTCTCGTTTTCTCCACACGTTTACACAGTCTACATGCTACCTGTGTTGTTACTGCGTATTGCCCGTGCTGGTCGACGACTTCTGAGCCTGTCAGCTAGCTGCGAGGAAAAATCAACACAGACGGTATCGTAGAAAACAAATATCAACGCCGCCGACGAGGTGGAGAGGCTGGGCAGGCCTCTGTTGCTACTGCGTATCGCCCGTGCGGGTCGACACTTGTGAGCCCGTCAGCTGGCTGCGAGGGAAAAATCAACACAGACGGTATCGTAGAAAACAAATATCAACGCGTCGACACAATATGATTAACGAAGTCGATTCATTTTTAAATTCGACAATTTTGTCGGTTACAAGAACGATTTGTGAATGTTTTTATTGAGTATGACACGGGTACGGGCCGTAGTACGGGCCACGGGTACCGGTACGCCATAGTACGGGCCATAGCCTGAACCTGAACCCAAATGCTGCCATAGCGCAGCGGCAAAGCGCTAATACCAAATCGAAAAACATATTTCGATATATATATATATTCTTACTCTATTAATCGGCATCTCAAGATAATACAAAGGCTACTACGCAAAACTACACCTTCTTACAAGAGCAACAGAAGGTTCACTGCCTGAACACACCACTTTCTAAGTCGAGAAGGAATTGCTGGGAATTGCTATGACACTATGAACTGCATATGGGTATCGTTGAACATTAATTGAACCTGTCTACACTGCTCGGTATTTCTTCAAATCACTGTCGTTCTCAAGTTTGACTGCACTGGCCGCAGCTGCCACTGTGACAGCACCCATCTTGTGACACTTGATATGTGTTTATTGAGATTGAATTGATGTGTGGTATCTTCTGTTTTCAACTGTGACAGTCACGTGCCGGCTGTGTACTATATACCGGCGTCTGGTATTTGGCCAAGAACTACTAGTGGTGTGGATAAGTAGTATATATATATGCTGCTGGTTTATAGCAAGTTCTGACAGTGCATTGCTTCTTCCTCTATATACCTTATACATTTTTACTGCATTTATGCCAATTTTTAGTGTCTGCCGGTGTAGTCTTCGGTCAACGCCATTTTGTATCTGACATTTCCACATTACGCCTGTTTTATCTAACGCCATTGAGGACGTGGAGCACGGCAGTTGACTGGCCACACTGGGACTAGACTATTTTATATGAAACTTATTTTATTACATTTACACATTATATACATTATTTATTATCTTACATTATTGTGCTGTGCTGCTAACTCGAGACGGAATATTTATGAATTGCTACAACACTACGATGTCCAGCCTGTGTTTTAATTGACGCCATTTACCTGATTCTAATGGACCCGTGGTTGCATTGACGGCGACATTCACCAATATCAGTATCAACTATTACATTGCCTTATGACATTAATTGTGTGTGTCGGTGTGTTCTTGTTGGGTGTGCACTGCCGCTCATAATTCCATTCGCACCGGATCTTGACACCATTTTTTACTTCACATCAATTTACTTGACGCCATTTACCGGATGCGACTCACCAATAACATGGCCAGTGTCACCTATTCCTTTATCTTATGAAATTAATTGTCTGTGCCGGTGTGTTCTGGTCCGGTGTTACTCAGATGCCATTTTACTTGACGCCACTTGACTTGACACCATTTACCTGATCTATTGTGACACCTTATATATATTTAGACTTACTCTCCCTTAAACCCAGAACGGCTGTGAACTTTAGGCCTTTCAAGGAAAGATAAACTGTCTCATCTCTCTCTGGAACCCCACGGCCACGTAGCTGAAATGCCGCAATCCAAAAAATCAACCAGGAATGCCACACATACCAGGCAGAACACGGCTCAAAAGCCGCGGGGAAGGCCGAAAAAAAACTTAACCCTGAAGAGAGAGAGGACAAAGAAGTACGAGGAGCCAGCAACCAACGGGCTTCCCGACGCAAGAAGCCGGCAGCTGCACACTTAGCAGCGCCCGAGGACACACCGGCGCTGGCTCAAGCATCGGCGGCCAGCGCTGTTGATGGCTGCAACAGCGACATAATTCAAGCCATGCAGGACCTGGTCACGGGCCTGAGGACTGATCTCGTCACCAGGATGGAGGCCCTGGAGGCGGCAAACAGGAAGAAAAGTAGTGTGAATACGGAATACCACACTCAGGATACTAGTGACAGTGACTGTGACAGTGACACTGGAAGTGAAACTGACACTGGAGAAGTGGTGACGATACGTGCTGGTCAACGCAGTCACACAGCGGTGGCTCAATTCTGCGACACACCAAAGACCAAGTCGAGGAAAAAACAAAAGAGGAGGACAGCGAACCCACTGAGGTTCCAACACATGGAGGAATCACAGTACAATGACGCTTACCATGAACCCGCGGCACGCACTGGATCGCACCGACGGACACAGACCGCCCGGCTTGGTGACCGCATGGACCATGCCGACAACGCGGAAGCCATCAACGAATTGCTGGCTGCCGCCGGGACCGCAGTCATAAAGAAAAAAGGTAAAACCGCATTGCTTCCTCATCTGTTTGTTGTGCGTGGTGATAAGCACGAGAAAGTCGGACTCGCGGAGGCAACGCTGCCTGAATATATAGCTGCATTGTGTAGAATGACGAAAGTGGTGGAAGTTCCGGTAGCATGGAGGGAGCCGATCCTTGAGCATATTCATCAGTTAGCTACTATGGCGTCCGTCTGGGAGTGGGAGACATGCCGCCGCTGGTCAGAGCGGGTCTTCGAGATGATAGATGACGGCTGCCTCCCACTCGGGTGGGCAGATAACTATGCCATAAAGGACCTCCAAAGGGACGCATTTGCAGCCGGCACCAAAATCACCAACCGACCCACCGCTAAATACAATAACGCCAACAGAAACACCACCACCATCAATGCCTACAACCCTTACCCCGCCATGGCTAACAGTAGGCAAGACTTCAACCGCGATACGGACGGTAAGCCCTGCAATGTCTGGAATTGGGGCAACGACTGTGGTTTCGAATCCACACATGGTGAACACCCTGACAAAAAGCCGCACATATGCGCCTGGTGCGCCAATAAATACAGGCGCACCAACATCCATAAGGAGAAGGACTGCCAAAATAAGAGGCGTTTTCTGGAGAAGAAGGCAGCCCATCCCAGTGCCACGGGCACAACACAACCGTACCAGGGTTTTTAATTAATGGCTCCATGAACAGTGCAGACCCAGGCATGGAGCCTGAGAATGAACGAAATAACAACAACGACACGAAACGACACGTAACGATCAATGTGAGTAATCTACCATGTAGTAACTTAATTCTGAACTGCTCCACCCCTGCACAAATTACCGCAGGTCCGCCGGAAATACACAGGCAGGCCCGATTGAATAAATACATCAAAGATGGCAGCAGCACTGACTCGGAGAACGATCCCAACCAACCCAAAAAAGCCGTTGGGAGAGGTGGGAAGCAAAAGGCTGAAGGCCGCCATCATAACAACGGTGGCTATGTACAGCCTGCACCGAGACTGGACGACAACACCACCGCAACACAACGTGGCCACACCAGCGCCGCCGAAATAAGATATCCGCCGAATCAAGGGCTGACATCATTGGCCGACCACTGCCACGGGATCCAGGATGGTCGCCCCCCGGATGGCCACTCCAACGGATGGATATCAAAAACAATGGCCGCCGACAAGCAAGACGACCATGCAGACAAGTGGACTCCACCTGGGCATGTGAGTCACGCGTGTGGGGAGCAGCCATGGGTATCGACAATCGCCCCCGCACCACCAGTGAGTCCAGTCGAGCACGATAACTTTACTGAGAATATTCATGAAATTCTTGATGATGTTCCTGTTTGTGAGGTGGACGGCCAACTGCCACCCCCACCCCTCACCCCCATTGCATATAGACCCATCTTGGACAGGATATGGCCCCAACCACTTGAGGCACAATGGGCGGGTCACCCCGAGTATCTAGAGATATATAGGCAAGTCAGACTCACAGCACTCCCCAACCACATCTGCGCTAGGATCTCTATCCCCTCAGGCCTCAATATACCTGAATGGAGGCGCCTTCTTACTGGTTACCATGACAAGCAACTTGTTGACTATCTTGATTTTGGCTGGCCCGTTGACTATACTGCAGACACGCCCCCCACGTCAACCACCGAGAACCACAGGGAGGACCCCGCCCACCTGACATACATTGAAGACTACGTCAACACGGAACTTCAACATGGGGCGCTCCTCGGACCATTCTGTGAGCCTCCCTTCACACCCTGGGCTCAGTCCAGCCCCATGATGACACGCCCAAAGAAGAACACCACAAGCAGGCGTGTCATCGTGGACCTCAGCTGGCCTAGGACGGCAAGCGTGAACAGTGGCATACAAAAAGGGTATTATCAAGGCAAGCCGAGAGTCTATACACTCCCCAATGTGATGGACGCCGCCGACGAGGTGGAGAGGCTGGGCACGGGATGTTATATCTGGTCTGCTGACCTCGCACGCGCGTATAGACAACTCCGCACCTGCCCACTCTCCACTCCCTTGCTAGGCATCCACCTACACGGAAACTACTATACTGATACCGCTCCTCCATTCGGGTGTCGGACATCCTCTATGGCATGTGCTCGGACCACGAATGCGGTCGTATACCTGCTCCGAAAACGTGGTCACTTTCTACACTGCTACCTTGATGACTTTGTGGGCGTGGCACCCACACTCCAGACAGCGACCGCCGCATATGACGACTTATGCATTATGCATTACGCGTGTATGGAATGATGGCATTCGCATAACGCATTAGGCATTACGCATTATGCATATATGGAATGCGCCCTTTATGCGAAAGCAAATTAAGGACTCGTACCAGGCAGAAATACATATGCTTGACGGTGTCTTATGGAGGGTGGAGGGGGGAGGGGGGGGGGGGTGTCTGAGCAAGTAATTTAATAAAGCTGAATGAAATAACAATTAGGAACCCTTTATTATATTGCGAACTTCATTTTCGTAGCATTTAAGGTTCATAGATCATAGCCTAATTTGTTTTAAAAGTAAGCTAATGATATTCGCATTTTATTTGATCATTCACATCATCATATCAACCAGTAAGTACTTAGGGGGCCATCCAAGCTTTTCAACATTTTCACGATCGTACAAAGTGCACTACCTTTCCAGCCACCTCCGTCTCCCCCAACAAAGTAGCACAAATCAATGTTTTACTACAGAACACAAAGACAAGACTATGAATGTTTTAAATATCAACATTTTATTAAATGATAAAAGTTGTACATGACTGACATCCTCCCTCCCCCGCTGTATGCTTTGTTTGATGGTGAACATATTGAAAACTTTGGATGGCCCCCCTTCCTTACACGACTGATCCCAATCAGGTTTTTAATACTATGTACTAATAGTAATACGGTATGTGCGTATTAAATAAGCTTAGACAACACAATGCCGGTATTAATGCAACTAAACTGAACCCCAAGCACCATCTGACCACGCTTGTCAATGATTAGAATACTTTATTGGCGCCAGAGATTTGCTGTAGTTTCTCATATGCAAAATGAGTGAGCGGGTTGATGGGTGTTTTTCCTACTCGAATCATCTGAGGTCATATCAGGACAGATGTCGACTTGTTAACCTGCCATTGCTTTATTCCAAATATCGCAGCACAAGGGGAGCTAGCAATAATTTACTAGTACCAGTTTGAATTTTTAGTCCTTGATTTGGCTTGCTTGGCGATTTAACCCACGGCGTCCCGCATCGGAAATAGACACTGTATCACTAGGCCACTCCCTACGGTTCACCGGCTTCATAGCAATGGTGATGTCAAGGTCACTAGGCCAGCAATTAATGATGGTTATTATTATGCACCGTTATGATTTCGTGCTTTTGATTCCAATATGGTGCAAGTGTCCTCGCATTAAAAAAAAGAAGAGCCTAGTTTTCATATCATGCAATGAACTTTTTTTTACCATTTTTTGTTCAAGTTGCTCATAATAGTGCATTGATTGGTGGCCGCGACTGTTGTTCTCTGCCAATGTGCACAACTGACACAGACTGCGTGGCCTGCTAGTCCAGCACCCCCATGTGGCGCCCATACGGGCGGGAGCACGCCACACACACGGACAGCCGGGTGCGAGCGTCCTGCCTCCATCCCGCTAGCGGGCGACGCCGTTGACCCTGCGTTGCCATGGTTACTGGCGCGGCGCGTTCGCCGTGGGACGAGAATGTGGAGACGCGGCGAGGAGCGGCGGGGAGACTCACCTGCACGTGTCGGGGCTCGCGTGGCACGCAGTCCCCGGGTTGTTTATTGTGTGCACCTACCTCCCCGGGCAGTATGGCAGGATGAGTGTTTTGCTATATATCCATGACCATGTTTAAAATATGTCCTTTATGTGACTTTTGCTGTAACATTTTTTTCCCCCCATATTGAAAAGCCATTAATGCATTGTATATGTAAGAATATAGAAGAATCACTCACTCACTCACTCACTCACTCACTCACTCACTCACTCACTCACTCACTCACTCACCCACTCACTCACTCACTCACTCATTCACTCACCCACTCACTCACTCACTCACTCACTCACTCACTCACTCACTCACTCACCCACTCACTCACTATCGTTGATCTAACAATTATCTTGGTAAGCAGAACCATAATTTCATCTTTCTGTTTACATTTTTACATCTCCATATTTTCATTTTTAGATTATAAAGTTCAGGTGTGAATTTTGATGTAAATCATCTGTATTTAAAATATGGCCGGCCGGCTCCAGTGCTGAAAGAAATACATATTCACATGGTGTTTTGGGGGTTTTGTCTTTTTTAAAGAAAAAAGAGGGGGATGAATGCTGGCGTTTACAAAAGTGTGTATGAATCAGTTTGAAGAATCTCACACTTTCTCCAAACTTTGACTTCACATATGGTTATTTTGTCACGACTAGGACTACTGGGTCTACAAACATTTTAGACGTGGAATACACACAAGGCATATCAGAGGTGTTGTACATAGACAATGCCAATGCATTTTGATAACTTGGCAGGATTTCCTTTTATGGTCATGCAATGAAAGGCCAGCTATTTGCCAAGTAACCGTTATTGCGTTGACATGCCAAATGTACGGTGCGCTGATATGAGGGGAGGGGGTGGTTGTTTCATTCCACTTTGCGTGGCTATATTTGGAATGAATTAACTTATATTTGGACTTGGAATATATCCCAGCTACCAAAGCCACTCTGAAATGATGTGACACATCTCAGTTATTTGATCACTATTTATTCACCACTATCTAGAATATTTCGATAAACAAATTGCCATATTCTTTCCAGATGTGTTCATTGGGATAGGAGATGGGGGGGGGGGGGGGGTCTATCTCCAAACCAATATATTTGATTAGGTGAGAGATAGAGAGTGGGGGAGGGGGTATTGTAATGTACATCGCACTAAGCATAGCATATATGTGGGGATGTAGGAAGGGGATGGCTTTTCCAAAAAAGAATACGTCTCCTTAATGTAGTGGGTTTACTTTTTACAACACCAAAATAAGTTATCCAGACCATTGTTTTGTTGAACAATCTATACTACAAGAATAACAAAATAATTTAAAATAAATTAGATAAAATAAGATAAAAACTAATAAAAAATTCAAATTAATTAGACAAAATAATATATAAAGAATACATACAAACATAAAAAATAAATAATTGTTTAAAAAAACGTTAAAATACATTTAAGTGCTTTTTAAAAGTATTAAAATTAATTATGGGGAAAACAAGCTGATTGACCATACATTAGTTTGGATGGAAACACGTGGATTCTGTGATGAACGATCAAATCCTGTGCCTCCTAAATCCACGTGAGAACCTGGGCACATTTTCCCCCCGGGTGAATTTCCCCAGTGTAACTCCATATAGTCGGACACGGCTGCGGTGTTAGCGCTCACCAAACGACATTATTCTTTCTTGTTAGTGCACTCACTCTCCAAGCGGGTCGGGCCAGGCCGGTGTGGCGGTTTCAGCCGTGAACCAGTTTCAGCCATGCGCATACTCAAACTCAAGGCATTGTCAATGGTCGAGCAATCTTCATATAGAAAATACAGAAAAAGTGAAATATCTCTAAAACCACACCACCTATTAACAAATCGATTGGTACGCATATAGAAAACATCTTTACCAAAAACATCATATTAAATTTCTAAGGTTAGGGTTCTTGATTTCTATTAATTTTGAATAAAACTAATGTTTTGCACTGCGCGTACCGTCAAACTCAAGGCATTGTCAATGGTGGTGAGCAATCTTCATACAGAAAATCCAGGAAAAGTGAAATATCTCTAAAACCACATCACCTAGAAACAAATCGCTTGGTACACATATAGAAAACATCTTTACCAAAAACATTATATTAAATTTATAAGGTTAGTGACTCACGACCATTGACAATGCCTTGAGTTTGACGGTACGCGCACGGCTGAAACTGGCACACGGCTGAAACCGTCACACCGGGCCGGGTTGTGCGCGCCCATTAGGAAGCGAGCGGTGTGATTCGGGGTCACAGCCTCGTTCTGGGACCTACAATGCCGACATACCTGCGTTATGACTAAGTAGTGCCACACCAGTGTGGGGGATGTGGTGTTACCATTAACCTGAAGTCGTGGCGGGTCTGACTGTGCGCGCGTAATGGTAATTAACGGCTGTGGAATTGACATAGCGACCTAGAAAACAGAAGGTGGAAAAGAGAGAAAGAGGAGAAACAAAAAGAAAGTGGGACAGACTCCGTCTGTGTAGATATGCTGTGGCTGGGTATGAACTTTACATACACAAACACATACATTCATACATACATATATGCATACATGCATACATACATACATACATACATACATACATACATACATACATACATACATACATGCATGCATGCATGCATGCATGCATGCATGCATGCATGCATGCATGCATACATACATACATACATACATACATACATACATACGTATGTACATACATATGTATGTACGTACGTACGTACATATGTATGTATGTATGTATGTATGTATGTATGTATGTATGTATGTATGCATATATGTATGTATGTGTTTGTGTATGTAAAGTTTGTGTATGTAAAGTACGTACGTACGTACGTACGTCATCTCGCATTTTTTCAGCATTCTTGTAAATAGCGTCCAAATAACCTTCCTTCCCTTTAGAACTAACATTGTATCATTTTTGACTTAACCACAACAGATGTGGTCTACGGCCGGAACGTCAGTGTATGGGGGTGGGGAGGCCTGGGTAGGGGTGGACACCCACCCACACACCCACACAACCATACAACCACACAACCACACAACCACCCATGCAAAAAGCAAGGGCGGGGCGTGATTGTGTGGTGGTGGAAAAAGAAAAAAAGATCATAGGCGTGCGTTAAAAAAACACCCCAAAAAACTCCTCACACAAAGAATTCGAGGGAAGCCTATTCTTGCTATAGCATGCCAAACGTTATGTGCGTGTGCGTGTGCGTGTGCGTGTGCGTGCGCGTGCGTGTGGGTGGGTGTGGGTGGGTGTGGCGGTCTTTGGAATAGACTACATCACCGTTCCAGCCACGCGGTGCATTGTGGGATGTGTCAGAGCAAAACAAACCTGCGAGAAGCACATGTCACATGGTAATACACTGGGTACAGTTATGAAATGTGCTAGTTTCAGCTCATCTCAGCTCTTGTTTGAAATATAGAACACTAACTAAAAATATATAATAAATTAAGATATTAATCTTTTATTCAGCATTCCATTTACATCAATATAATCAGCACATCTTATGCCATGTGCATTTAGATTTAGACAAATCTGGGCACTCAGACTAGTGTTAGAGCCATAGCCAGTCAGTTTTACTTATTTTATTCATGTTTTTATTTATATCCTATGGTTAATGACATGTAGAACTAGAAAATGAGTAGGGTTAATCAGATATCGGTTATATATTTCTTTGAAACAAGTTTTTGTTGATACATTTGACATTTTAATATTTAGAACAAGAATTACTTCTGGTTAATCAATGGCGATGTAAACATCAGCCTGTAAAGTGACTGAATTGTATGTTTCTTAGCTCAAAATGCTTAATTATGGAGAGTTGTGTCTTAAACATAATCATTATATTATTATATGGCATCCTTCTGTCCATGCTTGTGTCAAATTGTTATGTATTTCTATTAATTTTGAATAAAATGGCAGTTTTGCCCTACACATAGTGGCAAACTCAATGGCCTTATGCCTTTGCTTTGCTCCCAACGCCGTTTTCAGCGCATGCGCACTCGAAACCGTGATCTCGTCTATAGATCTGTTGCTTGAGCTCCTTCTGCTGGTCAACCTATACCGATGTTCCGATGGGTGCATAAAACAAAGTATGCCAAATGCCACTGGGAAGCTTGTTGGGGGTTTTGTGTTATTTGATATCTCCCGCTTCTTTTTGCTAGGAAGGACCGGTCGGTCGGGAGATGAGCACCACCACTCTCGGGGCGAGCGTGGCCCAGGCTCTCTCACTATCGTCGGGGTTCCGCAATAATAATAATAATAAGAATGTTGTTAAAAAGTTAAAAATAAAAATATAATATATATTTTTTATTTCACGGTTAGGTCTGCGTGAGCGCCTGTGTGCTGGGTGGATGGCTGGTGGTGGTGATGGTGGTGGCGGTGGACTGACACTTGGACTTGTCTGTTGACGGACCAGTGGCGGTGTAAGGGGAGGGGGTAGGGGGGAGGGGGGGGGGGAGACAGGGTGTTCAGGGTGTGTTTACACCATCGGCAGAGGTCTCACACTCCTACAACCCAGTTTACACCAACAGTTCTTAGTCCGCCGTCTCTCCTTATACGGGTTTTGTACAAGGGGTCAAACTGTATACATGCCCCAGTGGGCCCAACACGAGCTCCACACACGTAAACAGCCAGCCGAACGGGGACAGTCGCTCAACACGTGAGCAGCTCGCGTATGTTGGTCAATCTGGCTCATCACGGACCGGGTGGACAATAAAGAGACGGCTAATGTACCGGACGGTACCAGACGGGATGACCAAATGAGTTGAGCGCCTGCCTCCCGTTTTGGTAGGTTGTGTGATGAGAACCCCGGTGGAGGGGGGGGGGGGGTGGTGGTGGCGTAAGTGGGTTTAAAAAACAACAACGTATCACTACCTAACCTAGATAAAAGATTCACCCGGTACTTGTACTACACGGGTGAAGACCAGCCTTATATAAATACGGGCGAAAATAGCGTTAGTATGGAAAAACAAGTAGAATGCCTGGCACCAGTGTCAAATGGTTACTTATATCAGAACAGAGTTGGTGAATGAGAGAGAATGCAAAAAGACAAGATGGCGGCCAGAGAACGCCATCGATTTCACTTTTAAATCTTATTAAACTAGATATTATATTATATTTTTCAACTCAAAGGTATAGCGGGCTATCAATAAGACGTATGTAAAGAATAAATGTTGCTTCTTAGATTGTGAAATTAGGCCTTCATTTCATTGACCCGTTTTTTCGACAGCTTTTACATAGGGTTGGTTTGCACCCCTACTGCAGCAGTACGGGGTGAATCTTGTATCTATACCTAACCGGGCATTCAACATTACTAGGATAGGGCAAGCAGCAGTGGAATGAGGAAGACCAATTGTCCACCAATTGAAATTGTCCCTGCTTAATCAACTATATGTGATTATGAACTAATGTACCCCCCAAAAAGTGTAAAAAAGGAAATTACCAGGCATCCTACGCACTACATACCCTGACCACGGTCACTCAGCGTCGACTCATCTTTGTAGGTGATTGCCGGAACCTCCAATTGTTTTGTATATAAGTATAGTCCCAAACAGCCGGAGGAATTATGGGGTGTTTGAGGGGGTGGAGTGGCTGTGGGGTGGGGTGTTGGATGGACTCAGACGGTTCAGACATAACTGTCCGACTCATCGCGATTCGGCCCACCCCCATCCTATCCCATCCTGTCCCATCCTATCCCATCCTATCCCATCATATCCCATCCCATCCCATCCCATTCCATCCCACCCCAACAGAAAACAGAAAACCAGTCCTGGCTTTGCCCTAGAGCCCCAAGCTATGTATTGACTATTATTATTATTATTATTATTATTATTATTATTATTATTATTATTATTATTTACCTTGACGTAACTTGTATTATAAATGGAGATATATTTGGAAATATTTGAAGTGAAAACATGCAAACTTAATTCTGACACCATAAGCTTAATCAGTAACAGATTCGATTAAATTGACCGAGTATTCGCGTGCGTGCGTGCGTGCGTGCGTACGTGCGTGCGTACGTACGTATGTACGTACGTATGTACGTATGTGTGTATGGTGACGCTAGTTTGTAGCGGTTTGTTGTTTTTAAAATCGGTTTTAAAAAAAGGCCACGATCCTTCTCAGTCAGACCTGCTGGTACTAAGTGGTAGCCGGCGAGTGGTCGTGCTGGTCACGTGATTGGTTGTGAATAGCCGGCTGGGTGGCGGTGAGGTCGAGTTGAGGGACAGTTGGGTGGGGTGGGGGGTGGGGGTGGTGGGAGGCATTTAGCTGCGGTCGACCCGTGTCCACTGCATGTCACGCGGAACACTGCCCTATCAGGCGAACCAGCATGAGCCTATTGTGGTGCGCAGACATAGCTCAGAGTCTACGGCCGCTCGTTACGCCCGCCACACACGCCGGGTCGCGGCGAGCTGCCCACTGCGTGCACCTCGACCAGCCCGCCGCGCGTAGCTCACCGGACTCGTTGGACGAGCCCAGCGCAGTGTGCGTGCCGAACTCGGTGTGGGAACGTGGTTTATCCGCTGGAGCGCCGCGCACTTGGTGATGGGGGCCCTATAATGGTGATGATTGTATTTTGTAATGCGCATGGGTGCAGTGTACGGTAGATTTATCTTCTTAATGCCCCACATAGATATAGCGGTGTTGCGTACGCGCAGAGCTACAAAGTCACAGCGGGCGCAGTTAGGTGGGGCGTGGGAGGCGCGTCAAATACTAAATAGCTTGACTCATGTCACCGACTTTAACAAGAAATAGGGATACCGCCGAAAACATGACGACGGCTTGGTTTTTTTTTCAGCATGTGCTTGTGGGGGCGGGGCGGGTGAAGTTCTCTCTATTAAAAACAAAGTTTCAGTCACACTACCTCTGTTCGGTGATATTGACTGTTATTGATTTTAGAGGGAAAACGCATTCTAGTTATTTTGTTTGTATTACAAAAAAAAGGGATAACATTTATGCTTTTCAGAGAGGAACAATGCATTCGCCATCTTAATTAAGTCAGAAACAGAGTCAGAGACTGACACACGTCTAATTTGGAGGTCGGAGGTGAGATGATCTTTCGGGGTTGGGTTTGGGGGTGGCGGAGGGATGGGGGGGGGGGGGTCATCCACGGCTCTGACGTCACCGTTCCGTAGCATTGCGTAACGCCACTCCGTGCACTCGGGCAATATCTGGTAAGCTGGGGATAGCCCATGCACATGTATGTACAGCATATATGTACACAATATAGGCGACCTTCCTGCGGACCCACTTACCGCAGCACTATGTAGGGCAGCTACTGATGTGCCCGTACGAGGCTGCAGGCGCGAGCCCACTGCTCGGGGCGCCGATTTAACGGTAATAGAAATGCACACTGTTTGTTATTGGATCTCCAGGGTGGCCAGCTCCAACGGTGGGCACTCCCCAAGCACAGGCGTGCCAGCTGGCAGCTAATGAAAAGTACGTAGATTCGACCTATTCACTGCTTGGAGAGCTCATGAAAAGATGGGGCGGGAAAAGAGGAGGGGGTGGTGGAAGGTGGGGGAGTCTGGGTAACGTTACGTGAAATTAGAAGTGTCGTTATTGATGTTTGCATTTCCCGAAAAGCGACGGGTAATGTCCTAAACCGTTTTGGGTAATTTGGTTGACAAGTGTTTGTTCCGAAAAAGAAGAACAAAAACAACAGCAATGATTATGTGATAATATCCAACTGTATCTACTGTGCCGTTAATCTTTGTGAGCTGCGTCTTCTGCACAGCTGTGAAGTTTCAATATGGAATATTATAAACTGATAAGTGTCAAGCATAAACGATAACAGAAATAAAGCAAGCTGGATGCTCTTAGGCTTATTAAATGTATAGTGTATATATAGTTATAGCTTTTTTTTTGTGTATCATAGTTTTGTTGTAAATATAGCTTATTCATTGAATAAATAAGGTCTTTTGTCAGCGCCGTGGCACTGGTCTTCCAGCCCTGTTATTTAAAGTTATCTACAATAATTATATGTATATATGCATATTATGCAGACTAATATTGTCATTGGCTGCTAGCTCAAGTCAGCCGAAATAACAATATTAATCATTCCGAGACTTTCATATAGTATAAATATACTTTTTTGTTTTTATTATCTGAGATTCAATAAGATGGTATTTGTATTAATCGGAATAAAAAACAACAACCTATTATGAGTACAATCAAGAATATAAGTGATATATATACATTTGCTAAGTGTTAAAAAAAGGTGGTGTCAACTGGTGCAGTAAGTGGGGAGCCACCCATGGTGTAAGTTCAGCCTGTGAGGTGGAGCGGGTGGCGGCAGTCACGTGGTACCCAGGTACAGTCCGGGCATGTGTGTACAGGCGTGGACAGTGTGTATATCGGGCAACTTTATAGGAACCATACTTGAACCACATGTCAGAATTGAGAAGTGACGCGGTCAAAGGTTATTCGTCTATTTTCATTCTTGCAGATTAATCATGGTAAGATGACCCTCGGGGAGAGGGAGGTGGTGCTTAAGTTCACGGTGACTCATAATTGCATTAATATTGAATTAGAAGCGACTACGCCGACTTGGTACATGTCTGTGCCAGTAATAGAAGGCGGGAAGTGAGCATCGGCGACCATATGTTTGTAGATGGACGTCAGTAAAAAGCAAGCGAATACCTAACGACTGCTAGCATATCTTTATGACTGAAGTCCCGTGTGTGGCGAGTACCACTGTACTAGACAGGGAGGAGCAAAGTCCGCGTCTCCTCGCCCCGCCCCGCCCCTCCACAACCCACACACTCTCCACCGTTCGCATCTCCTGCCCCCAGTACTCTGATGGTAGCCCCGCCCCACTGCTCTGCCAGTAACCCAAACCAGACGGCGGGAATACCCTTCTTCCCTCCCCTCCGTCTCCGCCCACCCTCCGCCCTTCCCCACAACACACCCACCACATACGCGACCCCAGCCCGAGCCCGTCGACGACCACACTACACCCCGCCAGGCGGCCTGCACCTCCCCCTCCCCCAGCCCGTACACACACCGACCCCCACGCCCCTACCCCGCACGGCCCCGCGCTCACCGGCCGCTCCCAGTATCTGCCCCGACCGCCGCTTGGAGCGCCCCGAACAGCCAGCAGCTGAGAGAGCAGCTCAGACAGCGCCGATACGCGCGGACGGACGGACGGACCTTACTTACCACAGCGTGGAGCATTACCCTCCCCGCCTAGAGCGCCGCCACGCCACCACCACACACCCACACACCCACACAGGCATCCACCACCGGATTACCACCGTGTACACGCCCATCGGCAGGAGCACACAGGTAGGTAGGCGATGGATGGTGGGGACCCAGGCGGGTAGGGTTTGCCTGTATCACGACGTGGAGGCTGGGACTCTATATCTCTCTACTCCTGTTCTCCCTGACAAAGAGACATGTTGCACATCATCCCAACCCGGCCCCCCCCCCCCCTCACAGACCTCCACTACTGGCTCTACTGGCCGACATACACATGTAGATGCTGTCGGACAGGCAAATCATGTACCCTTTTCAGTACAAACACAGACACACACACATGCACACATATATGAGTACAAACACACACATGCACACATACATACATACACACATACATACATACATACATACATACATACATACATACATACATACATACATACACACATACATACATACATGACATACATACATACATACACACATACGTATGTACGCACGACACGCACGTACGTACGTACATACATACTTACATACATATGTACATACGTACATACATACATACATACATACATACATGCATGCATGCATGCATACATAGTTACATACATACATACATACATACATACATACATACATACATACATACATACATACATACACACACATAACACACACATATAATACATACACACACACCCGCACACATACATACATAAGACACACAAACACGATATGATTCTCATACTGTGCATAGTTATTACATGTACTACCTGCCTCGGTCTGGACAGACACCTAACGTAGGTAAGTCGTGAAGCAGGTTTAAGGTTAAGGTATGCAGCGCTTATTGCCTGGCAAGGGTCATTCAGTATGAGTGAGTTTAATGTATGTCAGGCACGGTCACACACAGTTGTGCATGTTTGTGCGTGCGCTTTCATGGGCTAGCCCAAAGATAGGATTGTCCACCACCACTACTAATACTAGTACTGAATACTACATCGGATATCCTTCATTATGGGGCTGTCACACTACGACGTAACGACGTCGGCGCAGGGAGAACGTGAAGAACGTTGAACTTCTCGGCGTGGTATGCAAATTTGGGCACAAGTTGAACGTGGATGCAGCGTAGTGGACGAGAGAGTAACGGTGGTAAAGCGTAGTGATAGAGTCATTCAACGAGAGAGGACAACGTAATGATGCTCAGGGAACGTTATGTACGTTATTCCAACGCCAGAACTACGTTGCTTTATGTTGCCTTACGTTACGAACGTCATGCAACGGTGGCAAACGCTGAACGTACGTTGGATGTACGTTAGGCGTACGTTATCCCGACGGTTTCACTACGTGGACTGCACTTTTCCACCGGCTTTAATGTGGGTCAACGTAGTGCAACGTAGTGCAACATAGTGCAACGTAGTGACCAGCGTTTGACTAACGTCTGTTTAACGTCATTGACGTTCGCCGAACGTGTACAGAACGTACGGCGAACGTAAACCCTTACGTTCTAGTTACGTCAAAAGTTTTGAACAGGTTCAAAACTTTGACGCGCGCCGACGTAACACGACGTAAAGGGACGTGGTTCAACGTCAATCTAACGTCATTCTGACATCATCATAACGTAATCCAACGTAGGTCAACGTAATGACGAAACGTGATCACGTCAGGCTTACGTTTGCTCGTTACGTCGTAGTGTGACAGGGGTATTAGGTACTCCCAAAATGATATCCCCCTACCACATACCCTACAAATGGCAGGTTATGGCGAAACTGTCAAATGCCCCAACAGTGTTGCAGTGCAATACATAACAGACTACAGTGTTAGATAATCACAATCAGATTGGTCTTTTCAGGGGGAGTAGACTCTGTTCTGGTTAATCAACGCCACGTTTAAGCGATATTGTATTGTGTTACCAGCAACATTATTTCAATTGTTACTGTTGAGTGTTAGCAGAATTAATTATTGTCGATATTCAAGGAGCATGAAATTGGATTGTTTAGGATTAAGCACTGTTGATAAGGTATCATGAATCACATATGGGTCGTTTCATGGTAAATGGGGCCAAAGTGTGACATAAGGGTAAAAAATGAATATTGTGTGTTTTCCTATTTTTCCTGCTGAGTAGCCAAATCTTGTCCATATATATACTGGTAACGTGAAGGAAAAGATAGTTCAGGTTATCATTTTTTTGTCAGAAAAACAAGAACTAATTGAGTAGCCAGTCCCCTAGTGTGGACTTATTAATCAACAATTGTGCATTTATTAATCAAAACAATTATTATATATTAAAGAAAATTTATTGCATGAAACAATTAAGTTTTATGTTGTGATCCCCGAAGTATTGAAATGCACTGTAAATAAATCGGCATAGGATGATTATCTTCTGCAGAATTTTGATTTGTGGATGTAATGGAATGAAAATAATATGGTACTTTAATTTCAATTCTTTTTCATACAGTTTAGTGGGGAAATTATATTACTAGTCATGGTACTCCACAATATGCTTGCATATGCAACAGTACCAATGGTTTTCTTGTTGAAGCTTTGGTATTCACAGAATAGCATATTCCCTGACAAAACAATCAGGAAATAAGCAGAGGACACAACAGTTAGGACCAGACCCAGTTTAATAACCATGGAATATTAGATATAAAAAGAATATGCATGCAAAATTAACATTTATTTCAAGTAAGAGTCTCCTTTTACTATTTTATTGACTAACATATAATATTCTATGCAAAATAAAGGTCTAGTAGGCTGTAGAAAAGTCCACATTATCCATGTAACAAATTCATGCCTTTAAAACACCATATTTTTGGAATGAAAATGTTGGCTTTTTTTTACTATGTCACATTAGGCCCTAATTATTTCATATCTATCCATCTAAAGTGTAAGAACACCAGTTCTATAAAGAAAATACCCCCTCTACTCTTTCCATAATTGTTTTTGGCCATTACATACAGGAAAATACATTGGTCTCATTTACCATGAAATGACCCATATATACTATGAAATAGAAATGTCTTTATTTTGGCAAGTGGATTGTTGGGGCTGCTATGTGACTGTATCATATGTCTCTATCTCCCCCCTTCTAAATATGGATATGGATTATATACCATGATATACAAACAAATTTCTGAACAGGCCATACGTGAAGGCTGCCACTTTGCAGCCATCCACCGCTAAGCGCACTGCACCCACACATCAGCAGTCGCCTCCAGTACAGCGGCACTCATTGCATCTCACCACCTGGGAGGCGCACCTGATTTAATAATGACATTCAGGCAGGGTTGATGGAGTGTATTATGATGCCGGAGCCGCCGGTGGCTGTGTACCCGTGAACCCGTGGGGCGGGCAGCGCCTGCCACCCCCTACAACCCCGTGCCACCCCTGTCACAGCTGATTTGGGCTGAGAATGTGGCCACCGACCGGAGGCTCGGCTGGGTCACGGGCAGGGGTCAGCACTGGTGCTGGGTGGGAGGGCTGGACCCACCCACCCGCTGGGGGTATATTATAACTAAATGAGTTGGGTTACCCTGGGGTACCTGATCGCCGGGAGCTGTACACGGCATATGGGGGTAGGGTAGGAGGGTGGGTAGAAGTAAGGGAGGTGATGTACTGAAAAAACACTACCTACCACCTGTCTGTCCGTCCGTCATTCCACACTCACTCACATACATACATACATACATACGTACATACATACATACATACATACATACATACATACATACATACATGCATGCATACATACATACATACATACATACATACATACATACATACATACATACATACATACATACATACATACATACATACATACATACATACATACATACATACATACATACATACATACATACATACATACATACATACACGTATACATACATACATTTCGCTATCGTGTCGCGAATCGCGGTACAACTTACAAGTTATGTAACCAGACTGGATGGCCGAATGAGTCCCGTGTTGGTAGACCATGGGATCGTGTGTTCTACCCCTGCTCGCTTCAAACTAATGACTTAAAAATTGATGCCAGGCACTCGGCATTATTAGGATCGCTCAAGGACTGGTTGGCTCAGTGTCAGGATAATGTGACTGAGTTGGATATCAGGTCATGGTGCTGGTGGTCTGGTCTCCCAGTAGGTCAGCACTATAAAGTCGCCATGAGTGCGCACTGTCACAAGTTGGTACCCGTCCTGATATGACCTTAGATGTTGCTAGGATGTAAAACAACAACAAACAATACAAGTTATGTAGATCGCTAACCAATTTTCAAATTGATTAGCAATTGTTGCTAATCAAACTTTTCACAAGATAAATATATTAGGTTGGTGGTTATAATCTACCTACCTTACTTTAGTTTGAAGCAACTTTTATTTTAAATGGCTAACTTTGGAGATATTTGAAGGGCAAACATACAAAATAAATGTTGGTATGCATGCCAAAACTCCATAACGTTCAGCAGTAATAGGTTCTATTAACCTGACTCAGCATTCCCTTCTATGTGGCAACAAATGCTTAATAAGTGCACCAGTATCTCAGTTAGATATGTAAGGTCAAATCTAGATAATTATTAAGCTTTTGAAAATTCGATGTTTTTAGTGGACTATGCAGTTTTAACTTCAGTGTTTAATGACATATGTAGCTGAGTCTATAGTATTTCAAAAGAGAAGCTAGAACAGAATTGTATATGGCCAAGTCGTCACACACGCACACATGCAACACACACATATAACACACATACACACCCAATCTGGTTGAGCCCGTTACGGGGTTCAATCTACTGACCGACTTACAGCACAGCACATATCTAATCATCTGAACATGTAATAGAACATGACAAGGCGGTCGTAAAGAAAAGGAGGAAAAGGCCGCCTTAAAAAACATGAATCAAGCAGTTGGAAGGTAGAGAAAGCAAAATCAGTACGTGCCACAGGTTGATTTCCGCCAAGGAACCGAGAGCTGGGCCCCTATTAAACTGGTCGCTCCAATCAATATTTCAACGAGGCATTCATTTTTAATGCATTACCTTAGTTTATGGCAGATTCCAGTAGGAAAGGCGGCAGTCAGTTGTGGGCCTTGTGTAGTGGAGCATGGCGCTAACAAAGACGGGTTTGTGGGACAGTTCATTACTTGGACGAGGAACCTAGGAGTATGAATTAGATTGGACGGGGGAATGGTCGTGGAAATGGCTGCCTGCCTCAATGCAATCTATCCCTGTTTACCTCCCCCCAGGAACAGTAGATGGATGTATCACAATGCACCACATATAATAGCTCCAGTGACACTACGGCTTGCGACCATTTTGGACCAAAGAACCCACCTCCTTGTGACCAAAGCAATGGTCGCAAACCTTTGGATGACCATTTTGGTTGCAATGAGGGTTTTAGAGCAGTAGCTGCAACCTCATTACAACCAAAATGGTCGCAAGGAGGTCGGCGACCACTGAGGACCACTTTGCGACCTTATTGCGACCACCCCTTTTTTTTGTCGTCGCAAACAGTAGTGTGACTGGGGTATAAGGAGAAGTAAACAGGCACGTGACAGTATGCAACCTACCCTTCAAAAGAAGCAGTAAATGGGCACGTCACAAATGACACAATATACCCAATATATGGAAGATGTCCGTAGTAGAACATGCATTCCGACTTGACTCTCCACTGTATACCGGCAGGGACTTGCCACAGTGTATTGTGTACAGTGGACCTAGACGCGGTGCTTGTAAGACTGTTCAGTACGAACTTAGTATGTGCATGGACTAGCCGTCAGTAGAACATGCATTCCGACTTGACTCTCCACTGTCTACCGGCAGGGACTTGCCACAGTGTATTGTGTACAGTGGACCTAGACGCGGTGCTTGTAAAGTAGTGTTTAGTAGAACATGCATTCCGACTTGACTCTCCACTGTCTACCGGCAGGGACTTGCCACAGTGTATTGTGTACAGTGGACCTGGACGCGGTGCTTGTAAAGTAGTGTTTAGTAGAACATGCATTCCGACTTGACTCTCCACTGTCTACCGGCAGGGACTTGCCACAGTGTATTGTGTACAGTGGACCTGGACGCGATGCTTGTAAAGTAGTGTTTATTTAAAGGGCCCTTTTTTATAGTTCCCTCCGATGGTCACGACAGAGTTTGGGCCCGTGTTGTGACACCCTGTTGTGAACAAGTCCATCAACGAGGTATCCGCCGGACACACAACACACCATTCACGTTCAGATGACGGCTCCACCCTGGGCTTGATAAGGTGACACGCCGTGCCACCTCCGTGACGTCACTCAGAGTCCATTCGCAGCGTTTAAAGTTGCATAGTCCAATGGTTTTGAGTTTCTGTCATTTTCCCGAGATACATGTATTAGGTTGATCACTATAAGTAACTTTTATTTTAAATGGCTAAGTTTTGACATATTTGAAGTGCAGGCATACCAAATTAATTTGGGCAAACATACTAAATCTCTGACACCAGAGGCTTGTGCCGTAACATGTTCTATTAAAATGCCTCAGTATTCCCTTCTATGTGGCGACACATGTTTCATATGTGCACCAGTATGTTAGTTGGATATGGGGAATAAAATCTAGATAATTGTTTTGGTTTTGAAAATTTGATATTTTCATCGGACTATGCAGCTTTAACCAGTCGGCGGAAGCCGATTGGTTAAAGCAATAAAAATGAGTCTGAGCGGTGACTGTGACGTCGAGTGGATAAGCCATGTTTACAAAAGACGCTCAGTGGGCGTGTGTGCATTTATACACAAATCAGTAAAGGTCCGTCAAGCCTGAAAGCTTATGAACATAATCCCAGCATAAGCCACCCACAGGGCCAGTGTGGCGGAGTGCTTATTCGGTTATAGACTACATCACGGTTCCGACTGTGCATGCGCTGAAAACGGCGTTGGGAGCAAAGCAAAGGCATACGGCCATTGAGTTTGCCAATGCGTGCAGTGAAAAACGTCAGTTTTATTCAAAAATGATAGAAATCCAAAACCCTAACCTTATCAATTTAATATAATCTTTTTGTTAAACATGTTTTCTATATGTGTTCCAAGCGGTTTGTCTCTAGGTGGTGTAGTTTTATCAATATTTTACTTTTTCTGTATGGAGATTGCTCACTGCCATTGACAATGCATTGAGTACTCTCGCTATGGCTCGAACACTACTCTGAGTGCCTAGATCTTTCTAAATCTAAATGCACATGGCATAAGATGTGCTGATTATATTGATGTAAATGCAATGCTGGATAAAAGATTAATATCTTAATTTATTATATATATTTTTTTAGTTGGTATTCTATGTTTCAAACAAGAGCTGAGATGAGTTGAAACTAGCACATTTCATAGCTGCACCCAGTGTATTAGCATGTGCCATGTGCTTCTGGGGGGGTTGTTTTGCTCTGATGCATCCCACAATGCACCGTGCCGCTGGAACCGCGATGTAGTCTATTGAGCGGAGTGCACAGTTCACAGCGCCACTCCGTCTCCACCACTCATGAATGCGCCTCACTGGCATTTCCTTAGAATAGACTACATCGTCATTCCAGTGGCGCGATGCATTGTGGCATGCGTCAAAGCAAAACAAACCCGCGAGAAGCACATGTCACATGCTAATACACTGGGTACAGTTATGAAATGTGCTAGTTTCAGCTCATCTCAGCTCTTGTTTGAAACATAGAACACCAACTAAAAATATATATATAATAAATTAAGATATTAATCGTTTATCCATCATTGCATCAATAGAATCAGCACATCTTATGCCATATGCATTTAGATTTAGACAAATCTGGGCACTCAGACTAGTCTTAGAGACATAGCCAGAGTCAGTTTTACTTATTTTATTCATGTTTTTATTTATATCCCATGGTTAATGACATATGTCGAAATAGAAAATGCGTAGGGTTAATCAGATATTGGTTATATATTTCTTTGAAACAAGTTTTTGTTGACACATTTGACATTTTAATATTTAGAACAAGAATTACTTATGTCTAATCAATGGTGATGTAAACATCAGCTGGTAAAGTGACTGAAATTGTATGTTTCTTAGCTCAAAATGCTTAATTATGGAGAGTTGTGTCTTAAACATATTCATTACATTATTAATTTTGAATAAAATTGAAGTTTTGCCCTACGCGTATCGGCAAACTCAATGGCTGTATGCCTTTGCTTTGCTGCCAGCGCCGTTTTCAGCGCATGCGCAGTCGGAACAGTGATCTAGTCTATTACTATTGGGCAGTGTTTATTACGGTACGCGTGGACAATGTTTGCCTAATGTGCTAATTGACATTTTATTGACTTGAATGGAACTCGAGATAGTATTGTCGCCATCTTCAGTCCATCCATATATATATAATACAATATATCAAATTATCCCAGTTCATATTAATGGTTCAGGCACAAAAACTGAGAAACGCCATCTGGGCCCAAATGAAATCATGACTACTAGTACTACTTTTGAGCTGAAGCTGCCATCATTCCGATAATCAAATCCGTTGGTAGTTTTCTTTCACAGAAGCTGCCACATCCCTTATGTAATACCCTACTTGGTATGAAATTGGTAGACTTTAACTGGAAAGTACAATAATAAATTATATTTGACAGAACACAACTAAAGAGGATGTATCAGTTTGTTTTAATATGCCTATAGTTTAAGGCGCGCCCAGTGGGGTGCCCCAGGGTTTATTGGGCGGTGACAATAAGATTAAGCTAATGAATGAAAAACAAGGAGTTGCGGACCTGTGCACCCTCCCCATCCTTCCATATTGGTTACAGAATCCTAGCACTGGATATGGAAATATGGATCTGTTTATTTCGTAACATGGCATCTGAATAATATGTTTTTCAACTGGTCTCAAGTGTGTTTGTGAATATTACGTAATTGTTAATTTTTCATGGTAAAGGTGTTACTGAAAGTTATTCCAGAATACTGAAAACAAATTTGACAATACTGCAAGCTGTGAGATCGGATGCACAGTTGAATTGGAGATCTGAAGTAAATACTGACAATATCTAGTTATTCCAAGTTGTCATTAACATTGATAAGCCTATTATTATTATTAAGAACATTGGGCTCATTTGATTTTAAAATATACGCATCATTCTGAAATCAGCACTATATAATATAACTTTTGTCGACGGTAATGGTATTGGTAGAATTGCATAGGTCACTTGATAGAGTCAAAGTGCTTCAAATTCACAATTAGACAATGGAAGTTTTCTGATACTTTTCTGACGGGATTTATGATATGTTCTATTGCAGTGGACTTCTTGTTTGTAATCTTCCCCCGACCCATGACCCTAAACGTGTTCCAGTACTATTGCATAGAGAAACCCTAATGGGTGACTGTCGGTCTATATCGTTTCACCAACGAGAGGCATTAGTGTTGCCTGACCCTAATAGTCACAGCTTGACCTCAGAGCACCCCAGCCTAAATTCGGCCAGTCATCATGATCCGGAGCTCTCATGGAATTGCTAGATTTAAAATATACAAACTATGGATAGTCATATTCAATTATATACTTGTGAAAATGTTGGCGTTGTAATGGAATATTTGGTTGTTGTCTTTTACCTGTCCTTTTGGCATCCTGGGGTGACAATAACAAACACACACAACAAACACTTACAACAAACCCAACACCACCCCATCCCCAACAAACAAACAAAAGAATACCACATATGTATATAATGTGGTCCTTACAATTTGAAATGTGGCCTCATGGGTAGAGCACGTGATTTTAAATATAACTTATATCGCCATGTCTGTTTGCATCGATCTAGACTGTGCCATCTGTGGATATTATGCTGAACCTTCTCTGTGAAGTAAGTGTGGTTTGTGGGTGTGCAGGTGGGGTGGGTGTGGGTGGTGGGAGATATGGGGGCGGGGCACGGCCTCCAGATGTATAATGTACATTCTGTGTGAATGCGGGTACGTGATTTCGCCCTACATTTGCCTCCTACACCCCTGGGCCGCCAGAGGGCGGTGTGGTAGGGCACAGAGCCAGGCATGGGCCGCCGACAGGCTATTGCTCCATATCGCCGATAACCCAGACAATGTGTGTGTATTGTAATGCAGTATCTATCGGCATTTCATCGGCATTTCATTCCCAGTTTAGATATATGTTCAGAAGATCACAATTGCCTAGCTAGTGTATTTAATTTTGATGGCAGACATGCCCAATAGAGACATATTGCATATTTAGAAGATCACAATCACCTAACTAATGGTATTTAGTTTTGATTGCTAGAATAGTAGAATAGTCAAATGCCTAGTCGCATCAGATTCTGGCTAACTCATGGAGAGCTGATGTCATTTTAAAAAAAAATGTGAAAAAGGCCAATGAAGCGATAGTCATTTAGTGAATAAATAGCTTTGAAAAATATTGTAGTATATTGTGTTAAGTGTTAATTTGATTTAAGCTTCACATGTTAATATAGCAACATATCATAATATAGTTTGTCATGGATATGTTATTACTATTAGTATCACCAAACCGAGGAAGGCCCAATGTGGATGTGGCGATCACTGTGGGAGAGTGCCCCGTGAAAGGCTTTAAAGTCCAATTTTAAAGGCTGGCAATTGTTTAGTCCATGCAACGGGCTGCATGACCAATTCAAAAACTAAATTGGGCACCGACTGTTACTTTGATTAAAGCTGGGCATTGTAGGTGACAAAGTTACCGGCAGTCAAATAATATCTCCTACAGCAGGTTGGCTTATATTAACGAGTGAGCAAATACCAGGCTCTAGTAATTTATCATGTATAGAGATATATATGAAGGTTTCAGTCACAAAAACTGACAATTTCATTTTAGTCGTTTTCTGTCAAATAGAATTATTATTGTGCCTGAAGTTCCAGTTAAAGTCTATCAATGTCATTTAGGTTAGGGCATTATATAGAGGACGTGGTAGCTTCTGCTAAAAAAAATGGATTTGATTATCGGAATGATGGCTGCTTCAGCTCAAACATGGTAATCATGGTTTCATTTTGGCTCGGGTGGTGTTTTTCAGTTTTGCTGGCTGGATCCTTCATTATATATACTCCCTTATATAAATGAGTTTGCCCAAGCATATATTTCGTATATATATAAATCCGTATATATAAGTTTGCATCGGATGTGACAATCTAATCGTTCCACACGAAATAAGCAGTCACGTGTGCTGACCCCCCCCCCCCCCACACACACACACATCCAGCGTAGACTTGATAGTTGGCAACAAATAGAATCGGTTCCTGCCTTGTGTAATTGACCTGGTTAAAGCGGGACTTTTTTTTACTACATAGTTTAGAGGTAAGGGGACACAATCATGTCGCCCGGTAGTTCCGTAGATTTAGTCTGGAGCAGCTCGAATAGATCAGACCGCCACAAACAATGTTTGCCAGGATTGTAACAGATGCGCATGTGCGGTTTTGTAAGTAAAGGGTGACACAGTGTCGACTAACCCATTTAGCATAACTTGAATATGAGCAGCTCACGTAACCAGTTGGGGCTGAACTCGCATGATATGCTCATGCTCAGTCGTGGGGTCTGCAAGGTGAGAGCAGCCCGCCATGCACCCTATGCCTCCCCCCTCCCCTCAGGTAGGGCTGATATGATGATAATCAGGTCAAACAAGCCTCCACGCTTACTCAGTAAGCGGCTTAGTATATATTAATAACAACAATTCTGGCATGTGTGACTCAACCTTGCTCTGATATTAGATGCAGGAGTATTATTGGTGGCGGTGGTCTTTGTGTGTGAGGGGGGTGGGGTGGCGGTGGCGCAATAGTCTCCAAACTGAGGAGTGAGGTGGCCAGCGGGTGCTCTTAGAACTAACCAGCTTTATTGCTAATAATACTGGCATATTAAGCTATGCATCACGTCAGGGGCAATGGCCAAAGTTCTAAATAAAAAATATCAAAAATGATACTCGGGTACGTAGCTAAAGATTCTGTAGATTACGCGTCAAGTTTAAAAACGCTAAAATGCCGATAAACAATTTAGGGATTCTTTTCGTGTAGCTGCCAAGTTTGAGCAAGCTGTGGATCATTTGATACTGACCGACATTCCATTTACATGGCGTTAATCTCATCTGCAGCACACTTTGTATGTTTACACCTGACTTAACATCTGACTTCACATGAGAGCTCCACCTCATCCATCTACCTACATAGGGGCTGGCAGATTTAGCTGCTGTGTCATGATTTTGGCTCTTCCCGACATCCACACCTCATGAAGTCATCTATTCCTCCATTCATCCATTTTCCTGAGAAGCAGTTGACTTCGCTTGAGAAGATATCAGCCCATGCCGAGCCTAATCTTACACGAGTGACGTCACCAACACCACCAGTGTGATATCACTCTTCTCACATTATAGGTCATATACACGCTGCTCTGTAGCAGTGTGTTCCACATGCCCCAACACAGTTCCCACGGTTGGATGGTCATCATGCATGGCTCAAAACGGGACATTTGTACGGACTGTCTGGTGCGCTGTGACGTCACGAGGTAGACTTGCTGTGAGTGTGACCTTTGTTGTGGTCATGGCGTTCATTAACCCTTCCAGCCTTAAAGAGATTTCAATTAAGTCCATGGAGTCCTGACTGAGTTGTTGAAAAAATTGAATGTGATATTAGTGCAATTAAATTGAGATATCTCAAAAACTGTTGAAAACCAAGTTGATTTTTTTAAATGAAAGTAGATTGATTTCTCTGTAAAGTGATATCAAATTTAGCCTCCTTGGTATTACTGATTATGAGATATAATATGGGATATGGCGGGTGCATTCAGGTGTAATAGTGTGAGCACATGTCACTTTTGGGTGCATTTTGGCGCTTCTGATCTTAAAGGGTTAAATCGGGACCACCCATTCACTATGGATTATACTAATATTACTATATTTCTTTGAACCGTAGGCCGACCCCATCTCGGAAGAAATAAGCGAGCACCCCTTCCAAACCCCTCTCAACCACCGCCTGTAAAATAAAAATAAATATACATGAAGCGCATATGCATAGGCAGCATGAGATTACGTCAAGTATGAACATGAACCTAATCATATCCACATTTGCTCCATATAATATATATATATACGTATATTATATGTATATATATATATATATATATATATATATATATATATATATATATATATATATATATATATATATATATATATTATAAATATGTCCAGTGATACATTATCAATAAGCAGTTATGGTTTGCATTTAATATAACAAGAGCTCACTGGATTGATGCCACAAAATCAGTAAATGCATTAAACAATTAAATACAATGCTCATTTAAGGCCATGTCTGAGGAGTATATGCGTAATATATTTATTACTAAATATAATTCCTCTAAGTAAGACTTCAAAATTAAAATTAATGATGAGAAGTGGGAATAAAATTAATGAGGAACATGTTCGGTGACCTTTAATTTATAAGCACACGTCGTGATTTTGACATTGATTTCTCACATACCATTTAAACAAAATGTGCTGATTCGTGAGCTGTGAACTAGATAGGCCTGAACCGGTTGATGCTACTCCTCCAGGCCTTTCTTTGAAGACACTTGACTGATCAGTGCCAGCCTTTAGATTTTGAGTCCATGTCTAGCTAGGTTCTATGATGCCAGTCCACCATGTGGCAGGTAGTACGCACATGCTGTAAGTGTACCGGGCCTAAATACACACTTAAATCGGGATATTTCCTCTGGGGTCTCACAGCACTTGTCACCTTTTGTAATATGTACTGTTTAAGCCATCCTTTTGGATAGTTATTAATTGTTGAGCTCAGGTTGTGAATGTGTTGTTTGGGCGGCTGGTTCCCTGATGTTATTTTTAAAATTAACCGCCGTGATTCCCAGTTTAGATTATACTCCCACTCACCCCCTCCCATAACACCGCCTCCCCCCCCCCCCCCTCAGACAAGAGTGGTCGTTCCTTAATACATGCAATTCACGAAGCCGTTTTGTGTTCGATCATATTCTAGCAGATTAGCAATGCTAGAATAGAGTATCTTCCCGATGTGTACCACATTAAGCAAATGTACCACTTGAATAACAATTATTTTTTTAATGTTTCGAATGTACCTTTAACAATAATACAAAAAATCCTGCCTTGAATGACGTCACTACTGACCGTCTACAAATATGGGGGCAAATGAGTCATTGACGTCCATTCAGAGATCAGTGGAGCTGACCCTCGGGTGTCATTGGCCGCGTTCTCTCTGCTCCCTGAGCATGAAGCCCCCGATCTACCCCCCCCCCCCCCCACCACCACCACCACCACCACCACCACCACCACCACCACCACCAAAAACCCGAACAGCTCTGAGCTCCTCGGGCAGTCTTCTGCCTCGGGTCGCTTTTTATTGTTGTAGTGTTTTTGTGGGTGTTTTTTTTTTTTTGCTGGTGTTGGTGTGGCGCACGAGACACAAGTGGACGCTGTGCGGGGCGGGGGCCGGTGACTCAGCCGGCAACTATGCCCCGGGGCGCACTACCTAAACAACTCGCCGAGCGGCCCGTCTAGCTAACTAATCGCTGCTCTGAAAATGTGTTTTAATCGAACGCTTCAGCGCAAGACGGGCGTTGTCGTCGGAGAAGCTTTGGCGCCCGAGTCGGCCCGTGCGGTCGGGTGCGTGTATCCGTTGTGCTCTTGGCGTGTCACCGGGTGCGACCGTCAAGTGGTGTGTGTGTGTGTGTGTCTGTGCGTGCGTGCGTGCGTGCGTGCGTGCGTGCGTGCGTGTGCGCGTGTGTGTGTGTGTCAGAAGCTCAGTGTGGAGAACGGCGGTGGTGGTGTGTGCGTGTGTGGTGGTGGTGGTGGTGGTGGCGTGTGCGCGTGTGGGGTGTGTGATGTGTGTGTGTGGTGCGTGTGTGCGCGCGCGCGAGCAGCTAGCGGAGAGGTGCAACACGGGTCGGACGTCAGTGAAGCGGCCAGTGGACAAGGCGGGTGCCGCGCCGCGCAGCACGGCCATGTTTGCTTCAGTGGACGCCCATCTAGTGGCTAGAGCCGACCACCGGCTGCCTACCAAGCTTGGCTAGATGTATTCAGTCTGGCTCCGTCTGTGAACCTCAGTCCTGACCGCCACCCCCTCCCCCTACCGCCCTCCCCCTCCCCTCCCCTCCGCCCCCTCCCCACCCCTCTGCTTCTCACTCTGTCGGCCTTTCTTGTTCTTGTTCTTGTTCTTGTTCTTGTTCTTCTTGTTCTTGTTCTTCTTGTTCTTGTTCTTCTTTTTCTTCTTTTTCTTCTTCGTCTTCTCCCATTCTCCCCATTCTCCTTCTCCCCCTCCCCCCTTTCCCTCTCGTTCTCCGTCTTCCTCCCTCTCGCTCTCTACCATCATCTCAATCACCACCACCATATCTATCACCACCTTCCGTTCACCCATACCCGTACAAATGAATCACCCCACTTCTTTACTGTTCATAAACCATATTAGTTTCCGGCATCTCCAACTACAAATCATTTTCGTTGAAATTAAGACAACAAAAATGTTTAAACAGTTATGCACAGGTTCCTCTTTTAATTGGGGTTGGAGGGTGGGTGTTGACATCATGGCCACAGCATAGGCTGTTGGGCTGGTTCTGAGAGGTCGCTGTGAGCCGGACACATGGAGCCAGATGGCAGGCAGTCCGTGTATGCCCCGACGTGTCACCGTCTGGGTAGATGGAGCCGGGTGCCAGACAGGTCAGCTGTTAGTGACAGCGCCACAGGCATTGGGCTTTATGTGCAAACCGAACCTGTCAGGAATAATCTACTGGCGAATATGTTAACTATCGTCTGTCACTGACATCTCCATCTCCAAGAATATGTCATTCCTTCCCAGGCGATGCTAACCAGACCACGACAGTGTATTTCCGGTCATTGAATGACTGCCTCACATTGTGCGATAATTTGTCTGGAGACCCCTTATCGGTAATGAGGAATCACATTCTAGCTTTCATGTAAATTATTCGTTTTTTTGAATTGATGTATGGTTTCTGGCAAGTCGTCAACCGCTCATCAAATGTATAGTAACTGAATTGGGACCCTGGTTAGGAGACTTCATGACGAATGAAGGTGTAGTGTACAACGGTCTTTATAGGGAGGGGAGGGGGGGGGGGGGGTCGTAGAGTCCAAATTCTGTAAACTCGAAAACTGTTGAATTAATGTGATTTGGTTTAATTTATGTAAGACAGACTCACACCCAGCCGACACTAAGTAAAATGTGAATCACGAAAGCGTCGTTCCATGTAATTCTCTTCCGAAAACACTTGGGATGGCACCGCCAACAGGTCTATCACAGATAACTGTTTTCCTTACATGATTTCTGGAATTGGAGATGTGGCCGTAATGTCCCAAAGCGTACCTTATCTCGGCACCAGCAAAACCAGAGAAGGGAAATCACCCATAGTGTACAAGCAATCACTGGTGTACACACACATACAGACATACACATACACATACACATACACGCATCACTCACGGGTACATACACACATCACTCACTGGTACACACACAACACTCACTGGTACACACACATTTATATGTGGTGTAGTAGGAATTAACCAAGTCCGCATCACTGTTGCTCACAGAGACTGGGGAGCTCAACCATAGGGCGTAATCGATTAATCGACTCTGGTCACCCGAGCCACTTTTTGGCGCATGCGCACATCCTGCAGACTCGGGTCGAATAATCGAATAAGCTTCTCCACACTCGGGTGACAAAAATGGTGGCCCTTTTATTTGTTTTTTTTAGTAGCCGATATAATTACAGCAAAATATGATTTAACTATTTTTATGATGGCATAGTTTAGTGATATTTCCATTTCATTAATCTATGTTATTAGCAAAAAAAAATATGTATGACTGGTACCGGTAGCTGTTATCCTGCAGGATGGTACCAGCGCAAATGTGATGTCATCGCTCCTTGCAAACCCCAGCCAAGAGGTGGGTTACTGGGGTCGGGTAGTTTTGCACACGGCATGTGTATTTCTCGACTCCACTCGCGGTGTTCGATTTGAAATTCTGACGACTCGGGTGACCAGAGTCGCCCGGGTCGTGTTAATCGATTACGGCCATAGTGTCTATGACACACACAAGGCGGTGAAATGACCTATATGTTAAGACCGGACGCGGTGGCTGAATCGGTAGAGCGCAAGCTTCCCATGCAGAAGGTTGTGAGTTCGAATAACAGTCATATGAAACCAATGACATACAAAATTGACGCTTGGTTAGCTCAGTATCACTATCAGGATAATGGCAGTGAGTGGGAAATTGGGTCACGGTGCTGGTCTCCCAATGGGGTAGCAAGCACTACTGTAGTATGAAGCCGCCCATGAGTGCCCACTGTCACAAGTCGGTATCCAGCCTGACTATGACCTTGGGTGTTGCCAGAATGTAAAATCCCAACAAGCAAAACATGCAGGGAGCAGCACTGTGGCACACTTATACAGGGAATGTACCTGTCAAGTGCAGCGCCTGCAATAAGACGCTGCTTTCCTTCTGATTCCGTCACCAGCTTGTCAATGCCTCTCTCAGGTTTCGGTGGGTTCTGAACAAATTCACCACGCATATTTCACCCTCCTACCCACCCACCCACCCTGAACTGCGAATGGGTTAATGTCAACACATTAGTGCTATCACTGATAGTATTATTATGAAAATGTATGCACCAACATCGATTGACATTAGCTAAAATAACATGCCGTTGGGGCGGGGGGTGTATAGAATGTAGGCTGTTCCAGAATAGGCTGCCGGCCGCCAACCTGAGGAGCGTTGCCTAACATAAGCCGCCACAAAAAGAAAGAAAAGCAACCAAAAAACCAACACCACTTCCAACTTCGCCCGTTAGGCCGGTAACAAAAAACATGTGCGTGGGCTGGGTAGAAGAATGAGGCGAGACCGAGGGGTGGGGCGAATTCCGGGGTAGTCTAGGGGCGTGGCGATAGGGTAGGATAGGCTAGGGGCGTCGCCGTCAAACAGGCCGCGCATCTCGCCGATGGCTGGATCCCAAGGTCATCTGGAAGTTGTGGTCAGCAGACAAGGTCACTGTAAATGGGTGGTCAGCGGACAGAATCTGACATGGGCCGGCGGAACCGTGAGTGGGATATGAGCTGGGCGGCTTGCTAGGCGGTGTGAGGGTGGGGATGATGAGGGGGTGGGAGGGTGATCTAGTACCACTTGTAATCAGCCAGGGGATGTGGCAATACCGCGGGGGAGCAGCCTCTCCATCTCCTTGGCGGGACGGCAGCAATCTATACGGCGTGGAAGACGGCGTTATCTACAGCCGGGGCGTGCAGGGGCGGACCCCGGGGCACACAGGGGCCGGTGTGCACAGAGTTCTTATACCCGAGCCCCATCTTTAATGTGGCTGTCACACTACGACGACAAGGGGATGACGACAGCCCGGCAACTGGGATTTTGTGAAATCACGACGACATATGCAAATTCGGGCTAAGTTGGACGACAATCGGACGACAATCGGACGACATCCGGACGACATCGGGACAACAGACGGGACGACAGCGGGACGACAGTGTCTCTGTGTCTGTGTCTGTGTGTGTGTGACTCTGTGTGTGTCTCTATGTGTGTGTCTGTGTCTCTGTGTGTCTGTGTATATGTGTGTGTATGTGTATATGTGTGTATATGTGTGTATATGTGTGTGTCTGTGTGTGTCTGTGTGTGTGTCTGTGTCTGTGTGTGTATGTGTCTGTGTGTGTCTGTGTCTCTGTGTGTGTCTGTGTGTGTCTGTGTGTGTCTGTGTGTGTATGTGTCTATGTGTGTGTCTGTGTATATGTGTGTCTATGTGTGTATATGTGTGTCTATGTGTGTGTCTGTGTGTGTGTGTATGTGTGTGTCTGTGTCTGTATGTGTCTCTGTGTGTGTGTCTGTGTCTTTGTGTGTGTCTGTGTCTGTGTGTGTCTGTGTGTGTGTCTGTGTCTGTATGTGTCTGTGTATATGGGTGTGTGTGTGTCTATGTGTGTCTATGTGTGTCTATGTGTGTGTCTGTGTGTGTGTCTGTGTCTGTGTGTGTCTATGTGTGTGCCTCACTCTCACTCTCAGTCTGACTCTCACTCTCACTCTCAGTCTGACTCTGACTCTCACTCTCAGTCTGATTCTCACTCTCACTCTCAGTCTGACTCTCACTCTCAGTCTGACTCTGACTCTCAGTCTGACTCTGACTCTGACTCTCAGTCTGACTCTGACTCTCAGTCTGACTCTGACTCTGACTCTGACACACAGAGACACACACACAGACACACAGAAACACAGAGACACACACAGAGACACAGACACACACATAGAGACACACATAGACACAGACACATACATATACACACATAGACACAGACACACACACAGACACACACACATACACACACATACACACACAGCCACACACATATACACACATACACACATACACACACAGAGACACAGACACACAGACACACACAGACACACACATACACACACACAGACACACACAGACACACACAGACACACACACACAGACACACACATAGACACACATAGACACACATAGACACATACACACACAGAGACACAGACACACAGACACACACAGACACACACACATACACATACACAGACACACACACACAGACACACACACAGACACACACATAGACACACATAGACACACATAGACACAGACACACACATAGACACAGACACAGAGACACACACAGACACATACATGGAGAGAGAAGCAACTACAGCTTAACGACAAGACGACAGTGCCGCCACAGTGCCGCGACAGTGCGACAGTGCCGCGACAGTGCCGCGACAGTGCCGCGACAGTGCCGCGACAGTGCCACAACCTCGGCTGTCGTCCGCTGTCGCCGAAGTTTTTCAACATGTCCAAAATCCCCGCGACAACTCGGCGACAGTGGAGAAAGAGTGGAGAAACTGCAGCTGTCGCGGAGGTGCCGCGGAGGTGCCGCGGCGACACCTCCTCGACAGCTGCGCGACACTCAACGACAACCGGAAATCCAGCCGCCGGGCTGTCGCCCTTCCCTTGTCGTCGTAGTGTGACAGCTACATTTCTGCAATCCCACATATGAGCCGCGACCAGTGGTGTTTGTGGTCTGCAGTACAGCACAATGGCGTAGTGTTACTGAACCACTCCACTCCACTCCACTCCACTCCACTCCACTCCACTCCACTCCACTCCACTCCACTCCACTCCACTCCACTCCACTCCACTCCACTCCACTCCACTCCACTCCACTCCACACCCCTCCACTCCACTCCACTCCACTCCACTCCACTCCACTCCACTCCACTCCACTCCACTCCACTCCACTCCACTCCACTCCACTCCACTCCACTCCACTCCACTCCACTCCATACACACTCCATACACACTCCATACACATACATACATACATACATACATACATACATACATACATACATACATACATACATACATACATGCATGCATACATACATACATACATACATACACACACATACATACACACACACACATACACACACATACACACACACACACACACACACACACACACACACACACACACACACACACACACACACAGACTGGACGTAGTAGTGACCGAATCGGTAGAGCGCAGGCTTCCTGTGTGGAAGGTCGGGAGTTCGAATCCTTGCTTAGTCACCCCAATGACTTATCAAAATGATACTTGTCACAACCTAGCCTGGCGCTCGGCACTAATAGGATAGGGCAAGGACTGGTTGGTTCAGTATCAGGAAAATGCGTCAGGAAAATGTGTGGAAAATGTGTGGGATTATCAGCTCGTGGTGCTGGTAACCTTGTCTCCCAGTGGGGCAGCACTATATAGTGGCCATGAGTGCACACTGTCACAAGTCGGTCCCCGTCCTGATATGACCTTAGATGTTGCTAGGACGTAAAACCATAACAAACAAACAGTGTAGTACATGCAGACATACAATCAGACACACACTTTTCTTGTTGCACATTGTATCTGGTACAGTGATAGTTTATTTGAATTACTAGGAGCTGCTCAGAGAGAACCAGATGACGTGAACAGAAAGCTCGGGTGATACCGGCGCTGTGTGGAATGTCTGCAGCTAGCAGAAGAAACTAGTGATGGAAAGCGCTATCACGGACTTCTCAGATTTGCCAGATGGGATATGGTTAATGCTATTTTTATTCGACAAGAAACACCTTCAATTCTGCAACTGCTTTGTGTCACATTTGCGATATTGGTCTGTAAATTTAAATGTGGCACGGTTCGATTTACACGGCGTGAAGGTAGCTTTGTGTATCAACGTTATTAATATTATGTGGGCGCAGTAATCTGAAGCAACGGTGTGTTACTGTTAGTTTGAACGTGCAGCTTATATTTGTTGGTTTATTTGTCCAACGACACCCCAGCACAAAAAGTGAGCGTCGGTTATCGCTGCTTATAAGATATATCCTTGTCTAAAGCTAGCATTAGCCGGCCCTGGATTTGACACTCGGCACAATCTTAATTGGATCTTCAATCGGGAATTGTATCAGATTAACAATGCTATAAAACAAGTTAATCGTTTGTGTTTCCTGTCGGGGCGCGGTGTATACAAACACACAAACACACACACACACACATATATATAATTTAATGTAATGTTACCTCATCAAATAGAAATCTGACTGGTCGAAGAGAGCACCGGCCGGTAGTTCATGTTAAGCTATTATCTAAAGTCTTGACTCCACAATCTCTACGTAAGACCACAAACAAACAAAACAAAAAAGGAGGGTGAAAAAAAAAGAAAAGAGACAGAATTGAAACAAAAAGACTGCCGCCTCTGATAACAAGAGTAGAGCGTCCATGCTCTTGTGATGCTCTCCTTGGTTACATTAGAGGGTTGGGTTTCAGCGGCACGATTCCACCAGCCTAGGTGATCTAACATGGTAGCCATCAGGCCGACTGCCGCCTGGGTTTCGTTCCCGGCCTCTCGCCACTCGGGCCCCGGTGGACGGGAGGTGTTGACGGGAAGACCCCACTTCACACACACTCGCGCCATGGGCCACCGGCACCAGGCGCCCATGTCTGCGTGTGTGTGTTGGTGAGTGTGTGTGTGTGGGTGGCTGGGGGTGGGGGTGGGGTGAATGTTAACGCATGGAGAAGGGGGCACGGAATATCTCGAAATACTTTTTTTTTTTTTTAAAGAAAAGAAAGCGATAATCACGAAAACACTTACTCGTTCGGGGTTGGTGCATTTTGCAAAATAAATCATGGTATTGTTCAATGTGTGTATATGTGTGTGTCACGTGCGAGTCTCCCCCTCCTCCTCCTCCTCCTCCTCCTCCTCCTCCTCCTCCTCCTATTCCTCCTCCCAGTCCCCCTCCCATCCCACTCCTCCCCCCTCTCCCGCCTAACCAAACTTTGGTTCGGTCACAAGTGGATTACGGCAGCATAGTATACGGTTCCGCAAGGAAATCGTGTATTCGGCTGCTAGACACGGTGCACCATCAGGGGCTGCGCCTGGCCCTTGAGGCCTTCCGCACCTCACCGGTTCAGAGCCTCTAAGTCGAAGCCAACGAACCATCGCTTAACAACAGGAGAATCAAACTGGTCATGTAATATGTAGTCAAGATCAAAACTAATGCATTGAATCCTGCACACAATTGTTTATTCGAGCAACATGATGAATCCAAGTATGAAGCCATGCCGAATTACATCCGGCCACTGAGGCTCCGAATGAAACCTCATTTGGAGGCCTTAGGTGTGGATTTGAATGTGTTGGAGGATGCCAAAGTCCCAGAACATGCCCCGAGGTCGTTGAGGAAGCCATTGGTTATCCTCCGACTCACGGAACTGAGGAAGTCTGGGACACATCCACTCGAATACCAAGGACTGTATGCAGAGATTCAAGGCCAGTTTTCAGATCATCTCTCCATATACACTGATGGTTCGAAAGACCAAAGCCGGGTAGCTGCTGCGGCAGTCTGCCGATGCAAAAGATTTTGCGTATTCTTGCCCGAGCATGGCTCGATTTTCACTGCGGAAGCCCAAGCACTCCTTCTCGCATTGGAGTGTATCGAGGTATCCAACCACACTAACTATGTTATATACAGTGATTCGTTCTCCTGCCTCATGGCTGTTGCTGGACTGAAAACGAATCACCCTATTCTAGCAATGGTCATCTATAAAATGAACCAACTGGCAACGGATGGGTATGACATCCACCTGTGCTGGGTTCCTGGCAATGCCGGCATACAAGGAAACGAACGAGCTGATCGGGCTGCGAAGAAGGCCCTGAACTGTGATCTTGAACTGTGTCTGATCCCTCACTCTGATCTGAAACCACTAATACTAGTAATAGCTACCCACATAAAATCCAAATGGCAACACGAGTGGGATGAAAACATTAATAAACTTAATGAAATTGAACCATCTGTGGGAAAACCACCACAGACTCATGCGGGAGGTCGGCGGGACCAAGTGGTCCTTAGCCGCTGCCGTATTGGCCACTCGTGGCTTACACATGCTTTTCTGCTCAAGGGGGAACCTCCCCCTGAATGTATTGGGTGTCAGTCCCCGCTGACACTCAAACACATTTGACTAAGTTGTGTTGGTTATTTGGCCCTGCGCCAACATTTCTACACTGCAGACAGTATGCATGACCTTTTTACTAAAGTAAAACAAGAAGACATTTGGGCTTTTTGAGGGCAGCTGGTCTGTACCGCCTCATGAAGTTCATTAAAACAATTTTTATCAACTAATTCTTTCATCTAAGAGACCAGACAGGATGGCCGAATGAGTTGGAGCGTCCGTCTCCCGTGCTGGTAGATCGTGGGGTCGTGGGTTCGAACCTTGGTCGAGTCAAACCAATGACTTGAAAATTGGTGCTTGTCGCTTCCTAGCCAGGCACTCAGCATTATTAGGACAGGGCAAGGGCTGGTGTGCTCAGTGTCAGGATAATGTGACTGAGTGGGATACCAGGTCATGGTGCCGGCGCCTGGTTTCCCAGTGGGACAGCACTATAAAGTCACCATGAGTGCGCACTGTCACAAGTCGGTACCCGTCCTGATATGACCTTAGATGTTGCTAGGATGTAAAACAACAACAAACAAACAAACCCTCCTCCTCTCCCTCTCCCTCCTCCCCTTCTCCACCCCTCCCCTCCTTTCTCTTTCTCCTCCTGCGCCTCCTCTTCCTATTCTCCACCTCTCTCCCTCCCCATCCCCCTCTCCGTCCTCTTCCTCCTCCCGTCTAGACCCATCTTCGCGAGGTTTTATTTGTTGTGTTTTCACTTTTTGTGCCTGCCTACTGAGGTGTCACATCAGCGAGTTGTTGGTGCGCACAGGCACTTCATTCAGAACCAGGTGCTCAGAAAGCCGACCACGCAAAAAGAACATCCAAAGTGTAGATGTTCCAGTTTTTAAACACACAGAGAGCAAGATGTGTATGTAGAGTTGTTTAGTTTGCGAATGGTAATCCCACTATCTCCATGTGAATGTGCGATTGACTGCTGTATTATTTATGATGTATTGAAACATGATATAATAAATCCCAAACATCCGTAGGTGTATTATATATTATGTATGTATGTGATGTATAGCACATTATATGAGTATAAATGCAAGGGGAACATGTACTCTATATATATATTCCTCCTCTGGCGCATTGGTGGAGTCCCCCCCCCCCCACCCCCACCCAGTTGTCGGGGTAAATGGTGGGTGGGGCCCACCCCTTGCGTCACATATATATATACAATTATTTCATTAGCATATATGAAGGAGGGATTTCCATCACGTTATTTTATGCAAGGGCCGCATCTCCTAGTATAGAAACATTTATACACATATATAATATGATGTATATATCATTATGCGAGTATAACAATACGAAGGGAATTATTTCCATTATATATTAGCTGATATTATATATTATCGATATTACCACTGGTATACTCCGTAAGACTCTGCACTTGACAGGTGGCGCCACCTGCGGCCCACCTATCCTCCAACGGGTGTCGACAAGTGTCAGTCACACCAGAGGATTTTTTCTATGTGTATATATATATATATTTAATTATGTATAGAAATGAAGATTAGACGATGTCGACAGTGTTTGGATTTTTTTTAAAAGATGAAACATGTAATAGCTCGAGGTTGTGTATGCCTGGTCTTATATTAAATTGTAGGTGTTCAACCTGTTGTACTGCTATTCTGAACATGGAGCATGGAAGCAAATCTATTTTTAATACATATGGTTATACATAGTTGATTGCTGTTGTAACAATTCCCCATATTTGCAGATTTTGTTTGTTTGATTTTTTTTTATGGGGTGTTTATGCTGTCCATAACATATAAGCATGGATGATCGGGCTTGTTTTCAATGCTGGGTAGTTTTCGTTTTTTTTCTTATAGTTATTGTTTATGGTTAGTAAATCTATGTGATTTTTTTTTGTTTTTTCTTGACAATTGTTTTCCTTCTACTCTATCCCTAGACTAGCCTACTCTGTTTACATATTATAGGCTTGTACGCAATAGATGGTTGGTATGTGTTTGGTGTGTGGTTTTGTTGATATCTGCTTAGTTTTATGGCATGGGCACCTTCCAAGAGCTGTCCAGCTGGCGGGCCGTGACATATCACATGCCCCGCTTGGTCACAGTTCAGTGGTGGTTTCCTCGTTTTACCTTGCACAGATATTTTTTTGTATGTTGTTTTTAGGTCCGGAATTTGTCTTTCCTTTACTGTTTGGGCGTTCCAGACTTTGGCAGCCATTTCTAATGTACTTCTGGTTTGTGTAAGTATTGGTGCATTGTTTGCCCTGGTGTTCCTTTGTGGCTGGGTTAGGTACCCTTTTTCTCGACTATACCCAAATGCCAGTGTTTTTAGGTGTATTACTCTCCTGTTCTCTAATAATTTTACTTTGTTTTTTTGTGTGGATGTCATAGCTTGGGTGCAGTTTGTCCACCATAAGGCAGGTCTTTAGGGCTCTGTTTTGCAGTATTTGCAGTTTTTCTTTTAGTAGTTCCTGTTTGGCACCCATATAGATGAATGACATCCCCGTAGTCCAAGTAGGGGAGCACCATTCCCTTGAAGACTTTTATTGACATATCTTGGGTCATGTAGTTTCTTAGCTTTGCAAATAACCATAGTTTGTGGTTTATTTTTTGGATGATATTTGTTATACATAGGTGGTAGTTTAGCTATAATCAGGCTGTAGGATTCAGATTTCATGGGAAACACTTTTTGGGTTCCGTTCCTGGTACTCGTGGGAACCCATGGGTAACTGTTTTCCGGTTCTGTAAAATTGGTGATGGGTACCCATTCTTGAAACAGTTAATTAAATTTAGTAGGAGTATATTTTGAACACACCTGTGCAGAAATTGTACATATACCTTTAATTATCTACAATGTAATGAAAACAACCGTCTGAACCATTTAATAAAAAAATATAAAAAATTGCCTTGCGTCTTTATTTTGCCGTAAATACTTTATTAATATCATGGGAAACACAATTTCGGTTCCGTAGTTTCCCCAGCACGGTAATACCGTGAAATCCTGCAGCCTGTATTATATATTATATATATATATATTATATATATTATATATATAAATATATTGTATATATATATATATATTATATATATTATATATATTATATATATTATATATATAAATATATTGTATATATATATATATACTCATCCCGCATAACATGACCAACTATGGGAATGATGCATGCTGTCAGCATAGTCCTTTGGGAATGTAGTGCTTCAGATGTATTTGAGACAGCTCCAGGCCCGAGTGAAACTCCCAGTAGTGAGCGTCTTGGTTTGGTGGGGCATCGTGGAGTAAGGTTGGGGGTGGGGTGGGGTGGGGGGGGGGGGGGTTACTAGGCAGATCTGCATCCTCTTTGCCAGGTCGTGCCCAGCGGTATGCTTCCTGCTGCTTCGCATGTTTTCCGGTCGCTATAAAAACTAATTCGGTTTATGGATTCTGAGAGATAAATTGCCCTTAGTCATGGTTGCCAGTCAATACAGTTAGCCTCCATCGTCTGATTCCACGCAGAGGTTGGGGAAGCCGGCCAAAACGGGGGATGGTGAAAGTCACTCAATAAAACATGCGGTTTGTGAGTTTAATGTTAGAGCTTAGAGTGTGTGTGGGGGAGGACTTTATTGAAAATACCCACCCACCTAGCCACCACCACAACCACCACTCACCACCCTCCTCGAACACACACACACACACAGTGACACACACACACAGTGACACACACACACAGTGACACCACACACACAGTGACACACCCATAACACACACACACAGTGACACAGCACACACACAGTGACACAGCACACACACAGTGACACACCCATAACACACACACACCCTTGCAGGATTTACGCCTTTTCTTCTTTTCTTTTTTTTGCCAATTGACGCGGAACGGCATTTTGCGCCTGTTTTGATGTGATGATAGTTTCAATGAGAACCGGATATAATAGATCTATGCATTCTCAAATAAAATGTGATTAAAAATATACAATTTTGTATAGGGTGTTGTCTTGATTATATATGGTCATTGTAGTGTACGCAAAGATGATTGCTAAGGTTTGTTATATTGTTAACCATGGCTGAATTTCTGGTGGTGATGCTGTCCATCCCCACATGTAAAATCTATTGGCCCATAATTTCTGGTGATGGGCCAGTTATCCCATTCTTATCAATTCCTGACTGATAGCCTGATCATGGTACAAGAAGCTATGCACACACAACCACGCCGATTGCAATGTACAACCTTGCATAGCCCTGCACACAATACATAGCCATTACCATAGCCACCAACACCCATCATTACTATCAACACCTGTGGTGGCCATCACGCCACACCCAGAGCCTAGCGAGCCATAGAGCCCAGTCTAATTGACAAGACGCGGGATATAGGGGCTGCGCCCTGCAGTGCGCTATGGGGGGGGGGGGGGGGGGGGGGGGGGGGGTATGGTGTACGGAGAAACCTGCTGGCAGTTACCATTGTCCACCGCCAAGACTGAATACATACACAGGGTTAAAGGGATGTAGGTGGACACGCGAGCCATACATTAAGTTAACGCAGCGCTGCCTCTACTCCCCACCACCCACCACTCCAACCCCCACGAACCCCCAATAATGGTTCTTGCCGCCAGGAGCGCTCTCAACTACTTCCACTCGAACACACGGTGCAGTATGATTATGGTTGCAGTGTTTTTATTAACGAGTTCCATCATGAACGCCACCAGGTGTACAGTAATAAGCTCGCATTGCTACGGAATAGCAAAAGCTCTAATACCCCAGTCACACTACTGCTTGCGACCACATAACAAGTCTGGTCGCAAAGTGGTCCTCAGCAGTCACCGACCTCCTTGCGACCAAAATGGTCGCAAAGAGGTAAAATGGTCACAAGGAGGTTGCAACTACTGCATTAAAACCCTCCTTGTGACCAAAATGGTCGACCAGAGGTCGGCGACCATTGCTTTGGTCACAACCAGGTTGCTGGTGACTGTGGGTTCGTTGGTCCAAAATGGTCTCAAACGGTCACAAGCCGTAGTGTGACTGGGGCTTAATAGAACCGTCAAACTTCCATCTAATTAAGGTCACTGACTTAATTTTTTATGTAGCATCCAACTATCGCCATCGCAATTTGACAGGCAATCATTACGATTTCAAACCACGCCCGACACGTTGGCAACGGGAGGCCAGGCTGTCTCCACAAGTAGACTGGCGGGTGTTTTTGTTGTTGTTTTTTCTGATTTTATTACTTTTTTTTTATTGCAACATTTTGATGTCATGGCTAAGAGTGTTTTTGTGTGTTTTCTTGTTTTTCTTCTGTGTAGGCCTATATGTGTGCATGTTATAGACTGCACAACACGAAATAACCCCATGATGTGAGTTAAGCTGAATTTTAATTTCTCCTAATTGTTCTATTAGAAGCCACGCTCAAACTTTGAAACCATTTTCAGTAATTCGTGACCTCTTAACTCAATCCGCCATTTTATACTTACAGTTAGTTAGTTACACATGGCTTTGGCATGGTTGTTGACAGCAGTGATTAGCAGCCTTTTCTTCTTTAAAAAATACAGTTTTTTGGCGAATAACTTGTACCTACTAACCGAATGAGCCTAGAAATCCTTCTAGTTGGATCCCACTGAGGTATATAATTAGCCTACTTTACACTAACTATAGGCCGCAGTTGAGATTTCCCTGAAGATCAAACCCCAGAGGCCCATACTAGACTTCACCATTATTATCCTTCTAATAAGTGTCACATAGAAAGATATTCAGTTATGCCCCGTCCTCACCACCACTAATTGTCATGCTAGTATCTCACTCATGCTTTACACATCATTCATATTAATGCTGTGCTCTGTACCTTCTTGTTATTTTCCATCTATATTGTTATTACTTTGTTTAGTGTCATTTGTCATTCGGACTGGAAGACCAGTGCATCAGCACTGAACACATAATTTGTTCCAAGGAATAAAACCACTTGAACAAAAACAACAACAAATATAAAATCCAGATTATGACAAGGCGGGGAAGAATGCGGTGATAGTGTCTGCTTCCTACACATCGTGTGTTCGATCCTCGGCTGAGTCAAACTCATGACTGAAAAGAACTTGCCACTTAGGGCTACCTCGCCTGGTGCCAAACACGCTGGTCGTGTCACAATTTAAATTAATATCAGAAAATAAGTTGACAACGCAAGAGAGCAGGTGAGGACTTAGATAAAGGATTCTGAGTATTAGTGGAATAACGCAGATGCAGTTTGGCTCAGTGTCAGGTTAATACGACTGATTGGGAGATAGGGTTTTTCCGTGGCGTTGCTGGCGCGGTGACACTATGAAACCTCCAGAATTACGTTCTGTCGGAAGTTGGTAACTCACCTAATATGCCCTCAGCTGTTCCTCGGACAAAACCACAATCACTCACTCAGCCATTAAATTTTACAGTTGTATGACTCCTGGTGCACGGGCCGACAAGGAAAGTCCAAATGCGGTTATAAAATACCCAATCCTGAAATGACCTTAGATGCTGCCAGGACATAAAACTCCAACAAACAACAATAAAACTATACACTTCTCCGAAGTACATGTAATGCGAGGTTCGACTTGTACGTGGCCCAACTGGCATGTGACAAAACTGAATGGAAGCACAAAGCCATTGACTGTTTGAGACTTGCGGCAGATGTGGCACGGCCCGCCATGTTTGTGGCAGCTCTCTCATGGCCTGACAGTGTCCGTGTTGTGGCACGTTCCATGTTTGAGCAAGCTTACCGCTGTGGATTCAGGACTGGGTATATAAGGACGCTGCCCAAGTAACCAGACTCGTACGGCAGACAGGGTAGCAAAGACAAGTTCACCTCCTCACGTGGCAGCCTGTGTGTCGGTGCGGGGGCGGGTGGGTGGGTAGGTAATACATGCACATGGCCTTGGTTGGTGTTCCGTGTGTGTTGGAGTGATCTGAACGCACAGTTTCAGTCTCTCCGGGATCTGTGCCTGTAGGGCACGTGCTGGTGGTACCTCAGCCCACTACAAGTTCACGTGTGCCCATAAGGTGAGGGGAGGTTGTGGGTGTGGGTGTGGGGTGTGGGGTGTGGGGTGGGGTTATATGTATGTGTGTAGGTTATCGGATATGATTGTGAAGTTAGACAATAATTTCAATAAAGTAATATCATTGGTCTGAATTTATAGTAACCTTCTTATAGTTAAAAAAAAACATAATATTAATAATAATTATGATGACTGTTTGTTTCGGTTTTACATCCTGGAAACATGTATGGTCATATCAGGACGAATGCTGACTTGTGACAGTGAACACTCATGGCGAATGTATAGTGCTTCCTCACTGGAATACGGCTGTCAGCACCATGGCCTGATCAATCACATTATCCCGATACTAAGCAAACCAGTCCTAGCGATATCGAGTTCCATGACAAATAAAAATGTTGTACGTCATTGGTTTGATTCGGTTATGGTTTGAACCCACGACCGCCATCCCGTCCGATGATGAATGAAGATGGTTATGATGAATCTGTCTCCCGATTCAACTGATAGTTGAATTTTTAGCTGGTGAATTTGGGCCTGTCATCCAATCATTGACTAATTTCCTCCCCACCAGCTGGACCCCATACCCCTATAGACAGCTTGCTAGCTCATAACGAATTAACGCTGTTCACAACCAATGCATTATACACCGTTATCAAATTCATCAAATTAGTTTTTACTATGCGATACTATCAGTATCAGTACTTATCTGGTAGAATTCTACCATAAACCACTGATGACCCCTCCCCCCATCCTCCCTGCCTGCCTCCATGCCTGCCTTCCTCCCTGCCTGCCTCCCCGCCTGCCTGCCTCCCCGCCTGCCTGCCTGCCTGCCTGCCTCTCTGCCTGCCTGCCTGCCTCTCTGCCTGCCTGCCTCTCTGCCTCCCCCTCCCTCCCTCCCTCCCCCCTCTCTCTTTCTCTCTCTCTCTCTCCCTTTCTCCCTCCCTGCCTCCTCCCCCCTCTTCTTGTACAAGTACTAATATAATAACAGCAAAGGTCTTGTATACCAAGTTTTTTCTTCAAGACTACATTTGGCCACCCCTTTTATAGTTACAGGATGGTAAATGTTTGTGTTAATTAATCTCTATTTTGGCAACACTGGTAGGTAATTGGCTGGGGTTAATTCAAATCGATCACGACAGTTACTGATCTGACGTTAAAGCAATACTGTGGGTCATCTCTACCGCCATCTGTTCTTTGTCTTAGCCGTGGGTAATTTAGCTGGGAACCGTCCAATCGCCTACAAAATTGGGCATACTTGTCTGTTACTTGGGGTTTTATATTGAGCGGTTGTAGCTTTATTTCTAATGTTCTATTATTATTTATTTGTGTTTGTTATTGGCATTGTTATTATGATGTTTATACAAAGATGCATCGCTTTGTTATGGTAGCCAGAAAAGGAAACAGCATATAATGGTTATTTAGTCTTATCTGAGAAATTGAGACCGAATGAGAGGTAATTATTGAGAGATGGACACCGAAGGGTGTGGTAATTCAGGATAGTCTGAGGGTGGGAGACAGGTTGAGCTATAATTATTTAGGATAGTCTGAGGAAGAGAGAATGGAATATGGATGTATTTAGGGTAACATGAGGAAGAGAGGGTGGGATATGGTGTATTTAGGGTAATCGGTCTGGACAGTCAATGTAAAAGGTAACAGCGACCTCCAGTTACCGGCCGCTATCTCACAACCTAGTCAACGGGACACTCAGACCATAGCAACGTTTTATTAACTGTCCGCCGACCATGTGTACCGAAGCACAGTCAACTTTGTGGATATTTACACAGATCGCATTTAGATGCTGTGCGGATACCGACACCCCAAAAGGGACTTCCGGTCTACAGGGAGACATCTATTCGATCCTGTCACCTGTGCCGGTAGGTGAACCGGTGCCATTTGTCTGACTAACCACCCGATCCACACTGCTACCTACACTCACGGGAAGGCCGGCCCAAACCCACACCTATACGGTGACTAGACGTCTAAACAAGCCCGACCTTGCTCTGACCCACGCGCCGTCGGCATCTGACCCCACGCGACCTTGACTTGACCTTCATTGTTGAGACGCTGGGCGACTGGCTGCTGGTCGCGGGCCATTGGGGGCACGTGAGGAAACATGACGCCTGTGCGCGGGGCTTTAGGGGGTCAAGGTGAGGGGGGGGGGGCGGGGGTGATAGATGGCGGCACCTAGGTGGATCAGAGTCGGGGAAATGACGTGTTAGTGAGAAAGGAAATAATGTACTAAATCGATAAGATGTTGGAGTTTAAAATTTTGCCGAAGCCGTTAAAAAAATATTTTTCTTTTGTTGTGATTTATTTTTGAGCGAAATATGCCGAATCTATCAATTTGAGCTGCATAGATTCTGATACTGCTATGGCCTGTGTTTAGATGTTTGTAGAATGGTGAATCCATAACTCCAGGTTTAACACTAGACTATCTAGTATCTATATCAGAGCGGGCAGTGTTAGGAGGAGGTGGTGATTTATATTGGTTTGAAACGCCGCGAAATCCTTAAATACACAATGAAGCATGGAGAAATGAGAGGATTTACTCACGAACATTCCTGTTAATACGCCAATTAGTGATCATTATTTAGATCATCCAGCGCAAAACTATATTTCATCTTATGAATACTCCTGCAAATACATATCATCCTTCCTCTCTCCCTCCAATTCCGCCTCTCTCTCTCTCTCTCTCTCTCTCTCGCTATATATATATATATATATATATATATATATATATATATATATTTTACCTCGGTATACAGCCTCAGGCTAGCCTCAGGCTAGGGAGAGGTAAGCACATCCGGTCCAGCAATTAGCATAAAAAACTCACGACCGGAGGACGCTCGTGAGTTGCTCCAGTTGGATTTATCTACAAAAAGCTAATAACTGTAAGTAATCATGATTATTTTGGTTAAGCTGGTTTATGATGCACTATCGCATCTAGATTGGAAAGTTCAGAACTTTCGTACGTCCAGTTTGGACAAGATTAGCATTTTAAAAATTGAATCGGATAGAACAAAGGATTCCTTTGTCTTGGTTCTGTGGTTCGATTAAACCCGCTTTGTACGGGTAGAGATGTTGACACCGTCACATCTCCTGTGGAGATTCCTTCGGACCCTAATAGAGGGTGTTGTTGGGGATGATCCTGGGTTTCTTTTATAGACTCCCCTTTTGATGAGGCGTTTCTCCGAGTTTCGTAGCATTTTCTCTCACTTGCTGGCGCAGTAGCCGCGGGTGAGAGAAGTGTACGCGACAGAGAGATGGGAGGTTCTAGAAGCCTACCCCACGTATGGTTGGTTTCGATACCCAAAACCTACGGAAAACTTAGCTTACCATTATTGCAGAGCGGCAGGCTAGGAAGCGACAAGTATCAATTTTATAAGTCATTAGTCTGACTCGACCGGGAACCGAATTCCCTATTTCCCGCATGCGAGGCCCGCGCTGTACCAATTCGGCCATAGCGACCGGTGGCGTGTGCGTGCGTGCGTGCGTGCGTGCGTGCGTGCGTGCGTGCGTGCGTGCGTGCGTGCGTGCGTGCGTGCGTGCGATCGTGGTGGTGGTGCCTGTGAGCAATTATTGGAATACTGGGGTGTTTGTGTGTGGAATCAAGGTGGTAGTAGTGCCTGTGAAGAATTATTGGAATACTAGGGTGTGTGTCTGGGGGTGGGGGGAATTAAGGTGGTAGTGTCTGTGAAGAATTATTGGATTATTGGTGGGTATGTGAGTGTGTGCGTGATCAAGGTGGTACTGGTAGTATCTGTGAAGAATTATTGGATTATTGGTGGGTATGTGAGTGTGTGCATGGCATGATCAAGGTGGTACTGGTAGTGTCTGTGAAGAATTATTGGATTATTGGTGGGTATGTGAGTGTGTGCATGATCAAGGTGGTACTGGTAGTGTCTGTGAAGAATTATTGGATTATTGGTGGGTATGTGAGTGTGTGCGTGATCAAGGTGGTACTGGTAGTATCTGTGAAGAATTATTGGATTATTGGTGGGTATGTGAGTGTGTGCGTGATCAAGGTGGTACTGGTAGTATCTGTGAAGAATTATTGGATTATTGGTGGGTATGTGAGTGTGTGCGTGATCAAGGTGGTACTGGTAGTATCTGTGAAGAATTATTGGATTATTGGTGGGTATGTGAGTGTGTGCGTGATCAAGGTGGTACTGGTAGTATCTGTGAAGAATTATTGGATTATTGGTGGGTATGTGAGTGCGTGCGTGATCAAGGTGGTACTGGTAGTATCTGTGAAGAATTATTGGATTATTGGTGGGTATGTGAGTGTGTGCGTGATCAAGGTGGTACTGGTAGTATCTGTGAAGAATTATTGGATTATTGGTGGGTATGTGAGTGTGTGCGTGATCAAGGTGGTACTGGTACTATCTGTGAAGAATTATTGGATTATTGGTGGGTATGTGAGTATGTGCGTGATCAAGGTGGTACTGGTAGTATCTGTGAAGAATTATTGGATTATTGATGGGTATGTGAGTGTGTGCGTGATCAAGGTGGTACTGGTAGTATCTGTGAAGAATTATTGGATTATTGGTGGGTATGTGAGTGTGTGCGTGATCAAGGTGGTACTGGTACTATCTGTGAAGAATTATTGGATTATTGGTGGGTATGTGAGTGTGTGCGTGATCAAGGTGGTACTGGTAGTGTCTGTGAAGAATTATTGGATTATTGGTGGGTATGTGAGTGTGTGCGTGATCAAGGTGGTACTGGTAGTATCTGTGAAGAATTATTGGATTATTGGTGGGTATGTGAGTGTGTGCGTGATCAAGGTGGTACTGGTAGTATCTGTGAAGAATTATTGGATTATTGGTGGGTATGTGAGTGTGTGCGTGATCAAGGTGGTACTGGTAGTATCTGTGAAGAATTATTGGATTATTGGTGGGTATGTGAGTGTGTGCGTGATCAAGGTGGTACTGGTAGTATCTGTGAAGAATTATTGGATTATTGGTGGGTATGTGAGTGTGTGCGTGATCAAGGTGGTACTGGTAGTATCTGTGAAGAATTATTGGATTATTGGTGGGTATGTGAGTGTGTGCGTGATCAAGGTGGTACTGGTAGTATCTGTGAAGAATTATTGGATTATTGGTGGGTATGTGAGTGTGTGCGTGATCAAGGTGGTACTGGTACTATCTGTGAAGAATTATTGGATTATTGGTGGGTATGTGAGTGTGTGCGTGATCAAGGTGGTACCGGTAGTATCTGTGAAGAATTATTGGATTATTGGTGGGTATGTGAGTGTGTGCATGAACAAGGTGGTACTGGTAGTATCTGTGAAGAATTATTGGATTATTGGTGGGTATGTGAGTGTGTGCGTGATCAAGGTGGTACTGGTAGTATCTGTGAAGAATTATTGGATTATTGGTGGGTATGTGAGTGTGTGCGTGATCAAGGTGGTACTGGTAGTGTCTGTGAAGAATTATTGGATTATTGGTGGGTATGTGAGTGTGTGCGTGATCAAGGTGGTACTGGTAGTATCTGTGAAGAATTATTGGATTATTGGTGGGTATGTGAGTGTGTGCATGAACAAGGTGGTACTGGTAGTATCTGTGAAGAATTATTGGATTATTGGTGGGTATGTGAGTGTGTGCGTGATCAAGGTGGTACTGGTAGTATCTGTGAAGAATTATTGGATTATTGGTGGGTATGTGAGTGCGTGCGTGATCAAGGTGGTACTGGTAGTATCTGTGAAGAATTATTGGATTATTGGTGGGTATGTGAGTGTGTGCGTGATCAAGGTGGTACTGGTAGTGTCTGTGAAGAATTATTGGATTATTGGTGGGTATGTGAGTGTGTGCGTGATCAAGGTGGTACTGGTAGTATCTGTGAAGAATTATTGGATTATTGGTGGGTATGTGAGTGTGTGCGTGATCAAGGTGGTACTGGTAGTGTCTGTGAAGAATTATTGGATTATTGGTGGGTATGTGAGTGTGTGCGTGATCAAGGTGGTACTGGTAGTATCTGTGAAGAATTATTGGATTATTGGTGGGTATGTGAGTGTGTGCGTGATCAAGGTGGTACTGGTAGTATCTGTGAAGAATTATTGGATTATTGGTGGGTATGTGAGTGTGTGCGTGATCAAGGTGGTACTGGTAGTATCTGTGAAGAATTATTGGATTATTGGTGGGTATGTGAGTGCGTGCGTGATCAAGGTGGTACTGGTAGTATCTGTGAAGAATTATTGGATTATTGGTGGGTATGTGAGTGTGTGCGTGATCAAGGTGGTACTGGTAGTGTCTGTGAAGAATTATTGGATTATTGGTGGGTATGTGAGTTTGTGCGTGATCAAGGTGGTACTGGTAGTATCTGTGAAGAATTATTGGATTATTGGTGGGTATGTGAGTGTGTGCGTGATCAAGGTGGTACTGGTAGTATCTGTGAAGAATTATTGGATTATTGGTGGGTATGTGAGTGTGTGCGTGATCAAGGTGGTACTGGTAGTATCTGTGAAGAATTATTGGATTATTGGTGGGTATGTGAGTGTGTGCGTGATCAAGGTGGTACTGGTAGTATCTGTGAAGAATTATTGGATTATTGGTGGGTATGTGAGTGTGTGCGTGATCAAGGTGGTACTGGTAGTATCTGTGAAGAATTATTGGATTATTGGTGGGTATGTGAGTGTGTGCGTGATCAAGGTGGTACTGGTAGTATCTGTGAAGAATTATTGGATTATTGGTGGGTATGTGAGTGTGTGCGTGATCAAGGTGGTACTGGTAGTATCTGTGAAGAATTATTGGATTATTGGTGGGTATGTGAGTGCGTGCGTGATCAAGGTGGTACTGGTAGTATCTGTGAAGAATTATTGGATTATTGGTGGGTATGTGAGTGTGTGCGTGATCAAGGTGGTACTGGTAGTATCTGTGAAGAATTATTGGATTATTGGTGGGTATGTGAGTGTGTGCGTGATCAAGGTGGTACTGGTAGTGTCTGTGAAGAATTATTGGATTATTGGTGGGTATGTGAGTGTGTGCGTGATCAAGGTGGTACTGGTAGTATCTGTGAAGAATTATTGGATTATTGGTGGGTATGTGAGTGTGTGCGTGATCAAGGTGGTACTGGTAGTATCTGTGAAGAATTATTGGATTATTGGTGGGTATGTGAGTGTGTGCGTGATCAAGGTGGTACTGGTAGTATCTGTGAAGAATTATTGAATTATTGGTGGGTATGTGAGTGTGTGCGTGATCAAGGTGGTACTGGTAGTATCTGTGAAGAATTATTGGATTATTGGTGGGTATGTGAGTGTGTGCGTGATCAAGGTGGTACTGGTAGTATCTGTGAAGAATTATTGGATTATTGGTGGGTATGTGAGTGTGTGCGTGATCAAGGTGGTACTGGTAGTATCTGTGAAGAATTATTGGATTATTGGTGGGTATGTGAGTGTGTGCGTGATCAAGGTGGTACTGGTAGTATCTGTGAAGAATTATTGGATTATTGGTGGGTATGTGAGTGTGTGCGTGATCAAGGTGGTACTGGTAGTGTCTGTGAAGAATTATTGGATTATTGGTGGGTATGTGAGTGTGTGCGTGATCAAGGTGGTACTGGTAGTATCTGTGAAGAATTATTGGATTATTGGTGGGTATGTGAGTGTGTGCGTGATCAAGGTGGTACTGGTAGTATCTGTGAAGAATTATTGGATTATTGGTGGGTATGTGAGTGTGTGCGTGATCAAGGTGGTACTGGTAGTATCTGTGAAGAATTATTGGATTATTGGTGGGTATGTGAGTGTGTGCGTGATCAAGGTGGTACTGGTAGTATCTGTGAAGAATTATTGGATTATTGGTGGGTATGTGAGTGTGTGCGTGATCAAGGTGGTACTGGTACTATCTGTGAAGAATTATTGGATTATTGGTGGGTATGTGAGTGTGTGCGTGATCAAGGTGGTACTGGTAGTATCTGTGAAGAATTATTGAATTATTGGTGTGAGTGCCTGAGAATTATTGGGTTACTGTGTGGGGGAGGGGCGTGAAGCCGGCAGTTAGTTTCATCGTTGGTGATGATGTGGCATTGTCGGGGTTATAGAAGGTTTCTGTGGGGGTGGGGGGTAGTCATACACTGAGGGGTAGGCAGGTGAGTGATGGGACTAGATGAGGGCACTGACTCATAGATGAGTTGAGTCAGAGGTCAAAGAGTTTCGGAGGGAAAAATACATCGGCTCTAGGGGGCGGTACTGATGAGTTGCTGTTGCAGTTGGTAAGACGTAGTTTGGCGGTTTTACCATAGGGTGTGGTCATGTCATGAAATACCGCAGTGTCTGCTCATAAGTCAGGGCAGGGGTGTGGTCAGTCTTTAGGCCTTCTACGCACCAGGTCTGACCGATTAGACATGATACACCAAGCACAATATGCGATTTTGCCAAACACATAATGCCACCATCTGCTTGTACGATTATTTTGTGTCCGTGTCCCGATTTCGTTAGAACATTCTGGAGGTGTTTTTTCCCCTGTAATACTAATAGCAACATTAAAAAAAGGTGTGATTATTCTTCGTTCCAGATAACATTGTTCTTGCAAGAAGCACTTATTTATTATTTCAACAACAAAAAACGAAGCATAAAAAAAGCAAAAGAAGAAAGGACTGAATCATCTTTCTATATGAGTCACACTAATCTGGTTAGGCGGAATGAGGTTACTGTTATTGTGGCACTTATTTCCCAATTCCCCAAAGGCCAATGGGACAGAATTGTGGTAATCCGAAGTCGATATCTTTCCCATTGACCCATAGGACTGTAGTTGTACAACAAAACCAGGCGTTGTGGCCGAATCGGTAGAGCGTGTGCCTCACATGCGGGAGATCAAGGGTTCGGTTCCCGGTCCAGTTAAACCAATGTCTTATAAAATTGATACTTGTCACTTCCTAGCCTGGAATTCGGCATTACTAGTAAGTACCGGCAGCGAAATTTAAAAATACCAATATGTTGTATTCCTTCCTGTAGACGTTGAAATTACAAGCCCAAATCCCAAAATATTTAGGCTATATATATTATTGTTCTTGAGATAATAATTTTTCAAGATGAAAGGTTTTAATTTTGAATTAAAAGTGGAACTTTGACCAAATATGTTTTTTTAAAAGTGGAAGGATGTGAGGAGGGTTCTGCGAACCAATTTCCATTTTTAGATATACAGAGGAATTTAAATTGTCAATCGCTAAATCAATAAGTCAAGCAGATTTGTAATAAGACAATGTCAAAAAGGGAAATTCATAACAAAAAGATAATTCTAATTTGGCCAAATAGCCATTTTCAAAGCGTGGTATTTTCTTGGAAAACTGCAACAAGACTGAATAAATGCTAAATAGTTCACCTATTGATAACAGTGTAACACCCTATTTTCTTTCACAGCTCTACCTGCAGAGATTCAAAAGATATTTGCATGTTAAAAGGTGTAATTGTTTGCATGTAAACAGTGAATTATTTTAAACCTTTCAATGTTTGAAAGCTCATTGCAGCAAAACAATCTTTTGAATCTTCTTCCTATTTGGCACAGTATTACAATAACCATTCTCTAAGACTAATGGATATTATTTATATGAATATTATATTCAAGAATATGGAAAATATTGAATATATAAAGGCAAGTTGTCGGAAAAGCAAATATATCAATTTGATCAATCTTTGAATGCTAATTGTAGCTTAAGCAATTGGTTAAACTTCCTATAAATTGACAGTGCACATCATCTGGAGGTAATACACATTAGCCTATTAATATTCTGTCTAGTAATACAAAAAGTGCATTTTGATTGCGCATACAAAAGAAAAGTGTATAAAATAAAGAATAAAGATTTGTTCGTCAAGCTTTGAACACTTACGGTGCCTCATCCTATAGGTGGATCGTCTTCACATTTTGCAGACATAGCATATGGAACTAATACATATTGGCTATAGAAATAGTTTTGCTAAGATCATCAGAAGTTGCGTTTTGATTGCAAATACAAATTAAAAGTGTCTGAAACCAAAAATATTGATTTAACTAAATCTTTAAATATTCACTGTGCCTAGAGCAATGGTTGGATCCTCTCCAGATTTGGCCCAATATTAGATTATATATTCTGAAATATTTCTCTATTATAATAGACATCAATGTCATATAAATGTTTCTACATGGGTGTTACCGTTGTGAAACTAGTGTGGTCAGCAAAGGTCCAAAAGTTTAAGTGTCAATATTCTGTCTGTGGCTCCTTGCACTAACTAGCACTATAGTATGATTGGTATCATTGGAAAGGGAATCAAATTGTTATCTATCCATACCAAATCTTATTAGGTTTTAAATATTTAAAAAATGCAGTAAATGGGTTTTAAACTTTCAAAATAATTTAAATCGCAGATTTGACCTAATTGACCTCTTTGACCTATGGCAAACTATATAGGGATAGAAAGCTGAGGTGATTGCGCTTGTTTTGGTACCATGCATGACTTTCTACAATATAGTGCGAGGAAGGACGAGCCTATTAAACTTAAAGAGACCCTGTTTTCAGAGTCGTTTTCATTGACACCAGTAATGAAGGAATATTCACTAGATGCACTCATCATACAAATGGATTTTACTTAAATACAAACTTACTATATATTAAATCAAGCAACAATATCAGATAGAAGATAGGTTAGTTTTCTAGGTTATGCAATTTCATCAAAATCAAATGCATACAGAAATAGTGATAAGCATGTGAATATTGATGAAAAAAAGCACCATTCCTGGACTTTTTCATGCCGCTGCTGGTACCTATTACTAGGAGAGGGCAAGGACTGGTTAGCTCAGTGTCAGGATAATGTGACTGAGTGGGATATCAGGTCATGGTGCCAGTGGCCATGGTGCCAGTGGCCTGATTTCCCAGTGGGGCAGCAATGTAAAGTCACCATGAGTGTGCACTGTCACAAGTCGGTACCCATCCTGATATAACCATAGATGTTTCCACGACGTAAAACTCACAACACCCAACCAACCAACCAATCTTTCAACAAGGCGTTTAGTAATTTTACAAAGTCCTGCATTGAGATTGAACCATATTTAATAACTTTCAATTAACCAATGGCCATGTGTTTTATTTGATTGTGTGTGTGTGTGTGTGTGTGTGTGTGTGTGTGTGTGTGTGTGTGTGTGTGCGTGCGCGCGCGCGCGCGCGTGTGTGGCTTTTTTTGGGTTGGGTGGGGGGTTATGCTCTAGCAGCATGTATGGTCCTATCAGGAGAGGTACTGATGTTTGTCTGTACAGTGAATGCGACTACAATATTCCACTAAGTCACATTATTCTGACACTGAGCAAACCAGTTCTTGCCCTATCCTATTAATACAAAGTGTCAGGCTAGGTAGCGGTAAGTATAAGTGCTTTGTACAGCATTGGTTTGACTTGGTCCTGGTTCGAACCCACAACCTCCCACACAGATAGCCAGCCAGCGCTTTTAGCGATTCAGTCATGAGTTGTTACCTGGCCAAAGCACCGGTGGTGTTCAATCATCTATTATCATTATGTAATTAGATTTGTGTCATTGTGTACATACATACATACATTCATACATACATACATACATACATACATACATACATACATATATACATACATACATACATACATGTATACATACATACATACTTCCATACATACATACACACATACATACATACGTACATACATGCATACATACATACATACATACATACATACATACATACATGTATACATACATACTTCCATACATATATACATACATACATACATGTATACATACATACATACTTCCATACATACATACACACATACATACATACGTACATACATGCATACATACATACATACATGTATACATACATACTTCCATACATACATACATACATACATACATACATATATACATACATACACACATACACACGTACATACAGACAGACAGACAGACATGTGCACATAATACCCACATGCATATGCACATACGATACATACATACACACATACACATACATACACACATACATACACATATGTACACATACACATACATATACACATATATACATACACCTACATAGACATGCATACACATACATACATACATACATACACTTATATACACATACACACGTATGTCTACTGCAATCCATATATCCATTACCAGAGAGTGCGCCGAAGCGTAGTGCCATGACCTTTGATTCTATTTTTCTTATGGGTTGTTTTATTTATTATCCCTAGAGCATTGATTTAGTTGCACCTTTCGGATCTCGTGGAAACTCAATTAGTACATTTGCCGATCGATGCCGACCACAGCCTGGCTGGTCAGTATTCAGATACTGTGTATGGCGGGTAGTGAGCAGCTGACGGTGCGTGGCAGTGAGTCACTCAGCCACTGCGGCCAGCCGTTACCCAGCTATGGTCGAGTGGCAGTTTGTACAGACTACATCGCCATTCCAGCGGCGCGGTGCATTGTGGGATGCGTGGGAGAAAAACAAACCGTCGAGAAGCACATGGCACATGCTAAGACACTATCAAATGTGCTAGTTTCAGCTCATCTCAGCTCTTGTTTGATACATAGAATACCAACTAAAAAAATATATATAATAAATTAGGATATTAATCTTTTATCCATCATTGCATTTACATCAATATAATCAGCACATCTTATGCCATGTGCATTTAGATTTAGACAAATCTGGGCACTCAGACTAGTCTTAGAGCCATAGCCAGAGTCAGTTTTACTTATTTTATTCATGTTTTTATTTATATCCTATGGTTAAAGACATGTGTAGAACTAGTAAATGAGTATGGTTAATCAGATATTGGTTATATATTTATTTGAAATAAGTTTTTGTTGACACATTTGACATTTTAATATTTAGAACAAGGATTACTTATGTCTAGTCAATGGTGATGTAAACATCAGCCTGTAAAGTGACTGAAATTGTATGTTTCTTAGCTCAAAATGCTTAATTATGGAGAGTTGTGTCTTAAACTTATTCATTATATTATTATATTGCATCCATCCATGTTTGTGCCAAATTGTTATGTGTTTTTCTTAATTTTGAATAAAATTGAAGTTTTGTCCTACGCATATCGGCAAACTAAATGGCCGTATGCCTTTGCTTTGCTCCCAGCGCCATTTTCAGCACATGCGCAGTCAAAATGGTGATCTCCTCTATTCATTTGGTGTCCGTAATGGCTGGTTGCCCACTCTGCTGAAGAGACCCAGAAAATAGTGGACGCTTTCTCCGATGCATCAAAGAAGTTTGGCCTGAAAATTAACATCAAGAAGACAGAGGTGCTGTACCAACCCAACTCTATGAGGACCCGAGAGGAGGAGATCATGGTTGACGGAAACAAGCTGAACTCTGTTCCGGAATTCACCTATCTCGGATGCACAATATCAAGTGATGGACGCATTGATGCTGAGATACAGAGGAGGATGGCCAAGGCTAGCGCATCTTTCGGCCGACTACGCCAGAGACTCTGGAACAACCACCATGTGTCCATTCGGGTCAAAGGTAAGATCTACCGCGCAATCGTGCTATCCACCCTACTATACGGAGCCGAGGCCTGGACAGCGTACAGACAGCAGGTGAAAAAGCTGCATGCCTTCATGATGCGACATCTGCGTTCAATCATGAGGCTAACCTGGAAGGACAAAGTGACGAATAAGGAAATACTCGAACGGATGGGGCTGCCCTCTATGGAAGATCTTCTGATCAAAAAGAATCTCCGGTGGACTGGACACCTCATGAGGATGTCATCAGACAGGCTACCAAAGCAGATCCTCTATTCTCAACTGTCTTTTGGCTACAGAAAGAGAGGGCGCCCCCGTCCTCCGGTTCAAAGATACCATCAAGAGAAACCTGAAGCTGAGAGACATTAAGACCGACTCATGGACACAACTCTCACAGCAGAGAGCTAAATGGAGAGCGGCAGTCAAGTAATGAAAGCAGTCTTTGTCGCATCGCGACCGACAGCATGATGATGATGAATGGCGTCAAGCACCGGGCGACACCATTTAAACCTGATGTTTACTCCTTGTGTGTGTGTGTTATGTGTGTTGTGTGTTTTAACTTCTTTCATGTACGTCAGAGCTATTATCGCCCATGTGTTGTTTTGATGCTGCTAGTTCCATACAAAGTCACTATAATATAGGTCCAGAGCAAATAAGTGTGATTGTGTTACATAACGATTATTAGGAATCGCCAAGTATTTGTGTGATATAGCCAGAGTTCGGAATCAATATTCGTGTTGCTGTGGCATAGCCAGTGTTAGAAATCAATACACGCGCTTGTATGTTATACATGCCAGTGTTAGGTTTGTTTGTTTGTTGTTGTTTTACGTCCTAGCAACATCTAAGGTCATATCAGCACGGGTACCGACTTGTAACGACTTTATAGTGCTGCCCCACTGGAAGACCAGACCACCAGCACCATGACCTGATATTCCACTCAGTCACATTATCCTGACACTGAGCAAACCAGCCCTTGCCCTATCCTAATAATGCCGAGCGCCAGGCTAGGAAGCAACAAATATCAATTTTTAAGTCATTGGTTTGACTCGACCAGGGTTCGAACCCACGATCTACCAACACGGGAGACGGACGCTCTAACTCATTCAGCAATCCCGTCTGTGTTAGGAATCAACATGTGTATTTATGTGACATAGCCAGTGCTATGAATCCTTAAGCGTGCATTCCTTACACGCGGCATGCGGTATGTGAATGCGGCAAAAAATCAAAACGCCTTGAAGTGAATGGACTACATTGCTTACACGCGGTATGCGAATGCGAATGCGGCAACTCGATCAGTCCCTGTAGCGATTGGTGCGGCATGCGGCACGCGGTGTGCGAATAGAAAACCATCAGTCACATCTGTCCATTGGTTTAAGGCAGGAGGAGGCGACTGATAATTACGGACACAAAGGTGCTGATGGGAGGTGGTCACCCAGGAGATGGACGTCTGTGGGATTTGTGATAGGTAAACATCATATGTAAACATACACTACATACACTACATACACTACATGCAATTCACACACTACACACACTACACACACTATACACACTACACACACTATACTACATACACTACATAGATACATAACTACATTCATGGCATACGCTCTATACAATACATACACTATACTACATACACTACATACACTGCATACACTAATAGACTATATACACAACATACACTACACACACGACATACACTGTGTGCATTATATACACTACATACACTACATAAACTACATACACCACATAAACTACATACACCACATACACTACATACATTACACACACTACACACACTACACACACTACACACACTACACACACTACACACACCACATTAACCACATGCACCACATATACTACATAACTACATACACTATATACACTACACACACTGCATACAATACATACACTACACACACTGCACACACTACAACCACTACACACACTACACACGCTACACACACTACACACAATATATACACTACACACACTGCACACACTACAGACACTACATACAATACATACACTACACACACTGCACACACTACACACACTACACACCCTACACACAATACATACACTGCACACACTACACACACAACACACACTACACACTACACACACCACATAAACCACATACACCATATATACTACATAACTACATACACTATATACACTACACACACTACATACAATACATACACTACACACACTGCACACACTACAAACACTACACACAATACATACACTACCCACACTACACACACTTCACACACTACACAAACTTTGACTGATTTGCCATGTTTCTACAGCAACGACATTGAAAGAATGAATGATAACCACAGGGGCTTTTATATACCTCGCCGCATGCCGCGTGTAAGGAATCATGCCATTCGCGTGCCGCATACCGCATACCGCGTATAAGGAATGCGCGCTTTACTCGTGTTTATGTGACATATCCGGTGTTGGGGATTGATATGTGTGATTGTGTGACAGCCATGGCTATGAATCATTACTCATGTTCATGTATCATCCAGTGTTAGGAATCGATATATGAGTTTGTTTGACAGCCAGTTCTAGGATTCATTACTCATGTTTGAACGACTAAAGCCCTGTTCACACGGGCAAAGTTTATGTCGACTGAGACAAGTCGATTTATATGAATCGATTTAGTGTTGTGTCCACACATGCAGTTCTTTTAGCCGGAAATGGATATCTGCGCATGAGCAAGTCAAGACTAACCAGCACCAGTTTCGCTTAGTCGATGTCGGCACGAGAGAGTGTGGGTTCGACCTAGATCTGTTTCGACTGAATCGTATTGTTTTGGAAAGGTCAAAACTTCTGCTGGGCAGTCAAACCCTAAAAATAAATCATGAAAAAAATATCTGTGCACCTCAAGCAGGTTCATAGACCAAATTTACCAGAAAGTCAACACACTCAGGTCTCGACTGTCACGTCCTTAATCCGCCTCAAGTAAGTTGGTTGCGTTCACACGGGCGATATAAGTCGAATCATAAAATTCGGTTAAAATAAACCACCTACAGATGTGGTATAGATGAAGCGATCTAGCTGAATTGATTCAGCCCTAAATCGCTTTAGCGTCGCGTTCACACGGCGAATGTGCGTCGAACTAGGCAAGTCGATTTATATGATTCGAATTAACTGCCCCGTGTGAACAGGGCTATAGCCTGTACTAGTATCCTTACTTATGTTTGGGTGAGATATTCAATGCTCGGAATCATTACTCATGTTGACGTGGCATATCCAGTCTTATGGCCCTGTCACACTACAATGTAACGATGTCAATGTAGGGAGAACGTGAAAAACGTCGAACTTCTCGGCATAGTATGCAAATTTGGGCACAAGTTGAACGTGGATGCAGCGTAGTGGACGAGAGAGTAACGGCGGTAAGGCGTAGTGATAGTGTCATTCAACGAGAGAGGACAAGGTTATTACGCTCAGGGAACGTTATGTACGTTATTCCATCGCCAGAACTATGTTGCTTTACGTTACCTTACGTTACTTAAGTCATGAAATGGTGGCAAAACGGTAAACGTACGTTGAACGTACGTTCTCCTGACGTTATCCTGACGTTCCCATTACACCGCGTGGACGTTTCCACTGGGTTTAATGTGGGTCAACGTAGTGGAACGTAGTTGAACGTAGTGAGCAGTGTTTGACTAACGTCCATTTAACGTCATTGACGTTCGCTGAACGTGTACAGAACGTATGGCGAACGTAAACCCTTACGTTTGAGTTACGTCGAAAGTTTTGAACAGGTTCAAAACTTTGACGCGCGCCGACGTCACACGACGTAACGTGACGTAGCTCGACGTCAGTCTAACGTCATTCTGACGTCATCATAACGTAACCCAACGTACGTCAACGTAATGACGAAACGTGATCACGTCAGCCTTACGTTTGCTCATTACGTTGTAGTGTGACAGGGGTATTAGGAATCCATATGTGGTTTGTGGTGTTGGACTTCTTATTCACTTCTAATAAATGAGCACTGAAATGTACGCCGTGGCACAGCACAGTGGGTACCTCTGTGTACAAGTCTGGGCTGCTCAGTCCGTTTGGTACAAGCTCTTATACTCAACCAACCATTAACCCGTGCCGGACCCAGGTAGCCTCTGCTAGGCGCAGGTCACAGTGTTGCCAACCTGGAGATACTGAGAATCCTTGAGGTTTTGCTTTGCGGGTGTGGAACCGGAGTGGTGCAACTGCGAGCTTGCTTTGGGGGCGTGGGGGGTGGGGGGGGGGGGTCCGAGGGCCCTCCTCTTATGACTTTAAAATAGGCTATTTGAGAGCATTTCCAAGGGGTTATGGTCTGATATTTTAGTATATTTATAACACTTTTGTTGTTGGTGCCTTTGCGTGAAATTCGTGGGATTTTGGGGTCGATCCGTGACTCGTGAGGTGACTGATCAGAACCTTCCATGTATGTGACTCTCACGGGAATTTCGTGAGAGTTAGTAACACTAACACTGAGGTCAGGACAGAGTGACCCTCCAGTAAGTATGTGTGGGAGGGGGGGGGGGCGTCGATCGGGGTTGTGAATATGCAGGCAGCGCACTGGTGCTGACCGACGGTCACCAAAAGCCTGTTATCACTGCATGTATCGTGGGAGTGCGGCCCGCCCCGCCCTTGTACCAGTCACTGCCGGCCATGTATGACTTGGAGGCGGTGACCTGCCCGTGCTACCAACCCAGTCTACATGGGTGCGTACATCCCGCAGGCAGGCAGGCAGGCAGGCAGGCAGGCAGGCAGGCAGGCAGGCAGGCAGGCAGGCAGGCAGGCAGGCAGGCAGGCAGGCAGGCAGGCAGGCAGGCAGGCAGGCAGGCAGGCAGGCAGGCAGGCAGGCAGGCAGGCAGGCAGGCAGGCAGGCAGGCAGGCAGGCAGGCAGGCAGGCAGGCAGGCAGGCAGGCAGGCAGGCAGGCAGGCAGGCAGGCAGGCAGGCAGGCAGGCAGGCAGGCAGGCAGGCAGGCAGGCAGGCAGGCAGGCAGGCAGGCAGGCAGGCAGGCAGGCAGGCAGGCAGGCAGGCAGGCAGGCAGGCAGGCAGGCAGGCAGGCAGGCGAAGTGGCGCAGCGCGGCGAAGTGGCGCGGCGAAGTGGCTCGGCGAAGTGGGGCTCGGGGCTGTTTGTTTACGTGGCTCATGAGTCTCTGCCCACCCACCCCCTCCCAACCCCCACCCGAACCAACCCCATCACTTCCTCGCATGCAGCACTCCCATCCCTACCCCGATCACCAGGCCCGCTTCAACAACAGTTTCACCGTCACACTTATAGAAAATACCAAAACGTTGACCCAGGATGACCTTTTTGAACCAAGCCTGACTCTTCACACCGGCCCTCCCACCTCTTCCTTCTCCTTCCCGTATACCCACTCTCGCCTGTCCCGCAGGTTCTCACAAACTACTAACAATAATATAAGAGGCCTGGTTTGTGTCCGCTGCTCATTTACAGCAGGCAGGCTGTAAATGAGCTGCGATTTGTTAAGTAAGTGGGTCGCGTGACAGCCAGTTCCATGAGTGAGGCGTGTGCGTGTGTCGGTGAGGGTGGGGGGTGCTCACTATATATGCCGGCCTCGGGGAGTTATCGCAATGCCAGCTGTCAACACATGTACACGTATTATCCTGCTGACTGACAGCGTCACTGCATCATAACTTCAGGCATTTAGCGATTTACACCCCTCCATCCCACCCACCAACCGGAAGTAGTGTTGACATTAATGTAAATTATGACAGAGGAAATATATTTTTCATCTGAGTCAGGCAGTAGCCATATCTGTTGAAGCTGTTAGTGTTATTCGTGGTGATGGTCGCCGCCATACCCCCTCAAGAGGACCTTTCTCTGGAGTTTACGTGGCTGATCTCTCAATTAGTGACACTCCGCAACCTGCGTGATCTTTCCGTGAGTGACACTCCGCAACCTGCGTGATCTTTCCGTGAGTGACACTCCGCAACCTGCGTGATCTTTCCGTGAGTGACACTCCGCAACCTGCGTGATCTTTCCGTGAGTGACACTCCGCAACCTGTGTGATCTTTCCGTGAGTGACACTCCGCAACCTGCGTGATCTTTCCATGAGTGACACTCCGCAACCTGCGTGATCTTTCCGTGAGTGACACTCCGCAACCTGCGTGATCTTTCCGTGAGTGACACTCCGCAACCTGACTGATCTTTCCGTGAGTGACACTCCGTAACCTACTTCTGTTAGACACGCCTCTGTGGAATTTGTGCAGCTGACACTCTGTTAGACACAGCACTGCAGGGTTTGTGTGGCTGACACTTCATAATCTTCCTATGTTATGACATGCCACTGTGGAGTTTATTCATCTGACACTCCATAGTACAGGCACACCACTCTGGAGATTGTGTGGCTGATCTTTCCGTGAGTGACACTCCATAACTTGTGTGATCTTTCTGTGAGTGACACTCCATAATCTGCTTCTGTTTGATATACGCCACTCTGAAGTTGATGTGGCCGATCTTTCTGTGAGTGATACTCCATAACCTGGTGATCTTACATGTTAGTGGCACTCCGTAACCTGCTTCAGTAAAGGTTCTCTCACACCTCAAAGATTTACAAAAGTTGTAATTGTCGCCACATTGACTAGCGCCGGGCGTCACTAGGAAAGGGGAAGGACTGGTTGGTTCGGTATCAGGATAGTGTGACTGAGTGGGATGTCGGATGAAATAGGGGGGCAGGATAAAGCTGCAAACCGTCACAAAGTTGGTGCTATTCCTAATATAACCTTGATGTAAAACTAGGGCCTCAGACCACACCCAGTGAATCAATTAATCAACGAATCAACCAATCTACACGTGCATACAGCGCCTCCTACCACATAGGCCCGTATTGCTGCAATACACATTTCTGTCGACGTGGCTCTTTCCGGTACCTGCCGTAGTCACGAACAAGTTGCTAATGGGCCTGTCACACTACGACCTATGGCGGTAGCGTATGCCGGCGTATGCGGTTTTCGATGATACGCCGGCATAGGTTGGCCGTATACGCTCTTCATACGTCGTCATACACCGAGCCGACAGAAAGGTTTTGTGCCTGTTCAAAATGTTCAACCTATGCCAGCGTATGCCTCATATGTTGCTCATACGCTAGACGTATGATAGGCGTATGCCAGCATAGGTTACGCATAGGTTAGGGGTAGGTCGGCATAGGTTAGCCGTACGTTGAACCGACACCCTCCTGGTGTCTCTGGCGTACTCACAACGTTCTGTAAACGGGCTGTCACACTACGGCGTATAGCCTCAGCGTATACCAACGTATTTGATTTTCAACCGATACGCAGATGTACATTACGCATAGGTTAGGCATAGGTCTATACGTTTTTCATATGCCATCATACGTCGGCGTAGGTCGAGCCGCCGAAACAATTTTTGTGCATGTTCAAAATTTTCAACCTATGCCGGCATATGCCTCATACGTTTCTCATAAGCTAGACATACGCTAGACGTACGCCAGCATAGGTTATGCATAGGTATGGGGTACGTCGGCATAGGTTACTCATACGCTGCTCCTGTCTCCTCCAACCGTCCCAATACGCCGAGTATACGTCGTCATATGCTTTGCATACGTCGATATACGGTAGGGATACGGTAGCCATACGCCAGACATACGCTACGCATACTTTTCATACATCGCTGGAGTGCAAAAAGGTCAGCGTATCTCGACCTATTATCATTTTAAAATTATTTCGTGACTTTACGCATACACCACCGCCATAGGTCGTAGTGTGACAGCCCCATTACTTTTAAACATTGAGAGAAAGTTACAACCCCACTTAACACCCACAAAGCGGCACGCGTGAGCTGTCACCAGCCTTCTGTCAAGCACAGTAAAACAACAGTCTTCTTTCTTTTATTTGGGACTGATACTAGTGATAGAATCGAATCTGCTTCAGCCAATAGTTGGTGTGCATAACATGTAAATTTTGTAATCGTATTATAGCGACGATGCTGAACCCTTCGCACCTCGCTCAGGCCTCCTTCCCTCCTCTGCCCTCTCCTCATCTCTGCCCTCCCCGCCTACCCTCTCCCCCTCCCCTCCCCTCGTCTTTGTGGAACACCACATTCTAACTAGCACACAGCCGCCTACTGTGTCCTACCCGTTCCCTTTTCAGGGCCTAACACCCGCCCATACTGTATGTATAAATATCAACCATGTGTCTATCAGTACAAGACTACCAATTCACGTAGGATCCTTGATGCTTGATGTACCCTTCCTGTTCCACTATACCACCATCGGCCCCTAATCCATTCGAGAGTGCGTATTACCCGCCCTGCTGTAATCACGTTGCTATGGTAACCAATAGTCGTATAATTGACGCGTGTCAGGGGTCAACTATACATTGATCCGAACTGGTCGTATGTGCATATTGACTATATACTCTGCGCTCGTTATTTGTGCACTGCGTTTGCTGAGTAGCTAGCTAGTGCATCCTGTTTTGTAATGCACTGACCAATTCCAACACCTGTCTTGTTTTATCTCATTGCAGGGTAAGTGTCTTCTTTGCCGGGCGAGTGGGAAAACTACTTTGTGTAGATGATCACACTACCGGTAAGTGTCAATTTGAAGAAAGAAAAAAGAAGGAAGAAACGGGAATAAAAACCCATTGAAGAATAATTATTTGTAATGTTGTAAATATGTAGTACAGCGTTTCAACTTCGGGCATTGATTCAGTTAGACAACACTTCTCTTTGTGGTATTTGCTATTTATTGTTGTGGTTCACACAGAAGCCACACGTGCCCTATTGACACCCACTCCCTTTACGACACCCTCCCCATAGGGCTGCTCCAGGGTTACACCAAGGTTACGTCATCGTGCACAATGACCTGTGTGACACAGTCCCGCTAGACGCCTGCAGCGGGTAGTAATACTAGTATACGAGAAACATGGCAGTCGTGGAATATGCCTGACAGAGGCATGCGTAATACTACTACACATATGCAATGTTTCACTCCAGGAGTACAATGCACTACAACGTAACCTAAAAAAATAGCACTATAGTGAAGGGTAGGGCTGCGAGTCGTGCTTCCAACCCCAACATCTTATGCTGAAGCTGCCAACTGGTGTGTTGGGTCGCAGCTTCATTCCTTTCGGAATACCTGTATTAAGGGAGCGGGATGGGTGACAGACTGACAGATTGAAATGGTTGAAGTCTAATGTTGAGTGGTGTCTAATAAAATGCGGAATGGCAGAAGACAAAGAATCGATTGTGTCACAGAAAAAAAGTATTGGCAGACACCAGATCTCACATTCAACGTAAATCCTCCATTAGAAGCCAGGAAAAATAACTACCCTAAACAGGGTGTAACGTATATGAGGACTATCTCCCAGAATAGCAACTCAGCTTTAACTTTATGTTTTATAGCAGCTGGTTGGTTGTTGGAGTTTAACGTCCTGGCAAGATATATGGTCATATCAGGATGGGTACCGACTTGTGACAGTGAACACTCATGGTAACTTAATAGTGCTGCCCCAGTGGGAAATCAGGCTGCCAGCACCATGACTCGCTATCCCACTCAGTCACATTATCCTGACACTGAGCTAACCAGCCTTTGCCCTATCCTATTAATGCTGAGCATCAAGCTAGGAAGTGACAAGTATAAATTTGGTAAGTCATTGGTTTAATTCGACCGGGAATCGAACTCCCGATCTCCCGCACGGGAGGCCTGCGCTCTACCAATTCGGCCACCGCGCCCGGTGGTTTTATAACAGCATGTGAAACTGACGTCATGGTGTATATGAAAAATGAAAAGCAATATAACATAAGCATGGAAAGGAAAACCTGAACCCCAAACTACAGTCTTAATACTAATAGATATTTTTCCTTGAATCAAAGGTGTATGGGAGTCTGGACAAGTTTGAAACCAACAACTAGGGGCAGCTTAAAAATACAGGTACAGCTTCATCTGTCCACCTTCCACCTCCCACCCCTTGATTAAAACACAACACACACACAGCAAAGCCTTCACATCTACTGGATAATTATATCACCAATTGTGGTAACGGATATAACATAGTGTTGGAGAATTTACAGTAGTTTTACTCGCTACTCTCAATAACATCCCACTTCCTGTCGGTAGGACCAAACTGGTTTGAGCATTCTGAAGGCTAAATAATATAAGTATCCCTGTCTCCCATATTGTATTTCTTCCTGCATTCCCACGTGCACTTCCTTGGACACTAGGTACTCACTCAAGCCCTCTAATCCCCACGAACCTCTCCGCTAATTAACTTCATCCGTTAGTACACGTTATATATGTGTGTTACTGGTATTGGAGAGCATATGTAATTCTTTCTCTGTACTGCTAGTGACTAATTAATTAATCGTTCAACGGTGTCCTACTTATCTGATTGCTGCGAGTTTTGTGACTAGCTAGTGTAACGCGGCCCTGGCAGGTGAAGGCGCAACCTCCCAAATAGTACAATTCAGGCTTAGCGCTGACTCTTCCAGAGAGCCGTGTCCTTTGGGACCCCCGGCCCAGCTATAGGTATCGGACCTGAGTCAGTGACAGGCCACATACCACTCCTGATGAGGGACCGCGCATGTGCAGGCTACCTCTGGTCTGTTCTGCCAACAATTCGCCGACAATTGTCTGTTTGTTAGTTTCTCGTCCTGGCAACATCGAAGGTCAATTTAGGACGGCTACCGAATTATGACAACGTACACTCACGGCAACTTTTTTTTATAGTGCTGCCCCACTGGGAGACTTGGCCGGCGGCACCATAACCCGATATCTCACGCAGTCACATTATCCTGATAGTGATACTGTGCTAACCAGTCCGTGTCCTATTATTTTAATGCCAAGCGCCAGGCTAGGAAGCGACAAGTATCAATAAGTCATTGGTTTGACTCGACCGGGAATCGAACCGCGATATCACGCACGGGAAGCCTGCGCTCTACCGATTCGACCACCACGTCCGGTATCACCGATAATACTCCGACAAATCTGAACTCACTCTAACCGACACGTCAGGAATCTCAAAACAAGCCCACCAACTGGCTGTATTTAACGCAAGCTCATGTTGTATTGGCTTTGAGGTTTTGTTGTTGTGACATTATGTTTTATTACTACAATTATATATTGTTGGTGATTTGTTTATAAACTCCACCCGACCAGTAATGGCGGCGTCTGGGCCTCGGCAGGCCGGTACACCTAATCACCTGGAGGAGGCAGCGTCTCCTCGGGACACGCCCTCCTGGAAAGCTGGCTGTACGCGGCCGTTTTGTCACCTCGTTAAATAGCACTTATTACCTTCCCCTCAGACCGGTGGCGCGCCCAGCGGCAAGCCCACAGCGATCAGCGCGACGCATCTGTTCACAAATAATGTGTCAGAACTTTGAATGTGACGCCTGCTAAGACAGTATCGATCGATCGATGTCCTCTGGAATCTGAGGCCAATTGTCGTCTCCCTGGTTCAAGAAAGCCCGCACACGGATGGTTGCTCAATGGGTAGGTGGTCAACGTGAGTCCGATGTGGGCAACTTTTGAAAAACCCGACATGATATGCAAATACGGGTCCAAGTTGGACGACACCGCGGCGTGGTCGACGTGGGTGTAACGACGGTCTAACGTCGTCGGAACGAGAGAGGATGTAGAAGAAATTAATTTGGCGAACGAGATCCTAGCGACATCCTCGCGCGCTCGACATCGTCGACATGATTGTGGCGGGGCCTCGACGAGGCTCTGACGAGGCTTCGACGAGGCCGTAATGGGGCTTCGACGTGACCGTAACAGGGCTTCGACGAGACTCCGACGTCGTCGAAACGACACCGGAACATGGTCTAGTAACCGCCCCACCTGACTTTCAGACGACGTTTCGACCACGTTAAAAACATTCAGACGATGTTCCAACCACGTTCACAAACGTTCGCAAGACGTCAATGACGTTACGGCCACGCTAGACGATTATCAATGACATCGGCGACGATAGCGTGGACGTGAGGCGACGTTGACCTGATGTAGATGACGTGGTCATAATGAGAGCCTAACATGACCGTAACGTGACGCGAACGTCTTATCAACTCGTCGAGCTACGTCAAAGTTTTTTCAACATGTCCAAAACCTTGACGTCCTCCGACGAGAGTGAACGTGATGTGACGAGAGTGAACGTGATGTGACGAGAGCTTAACGTGACTGTAATGTGACTTTAACGTGACCCGAGTCCCGGTCGAGTCAAACCAATGACTTTAAAATTGATACTTGTCACTTCCTAGCCAGGCGCTCGGCATTATTAGGATAGGGCAAGGACTGGTGTGCTCAGTGTCAGGATAATGTGACTGAGTGGGATATCAGGTCATGGTGCTGGCAGCCTGGTTTCCCAGTGGGACAGCACTATAAAGTCGCCATGAGTGTGCACTGTCACAAGTCGGTACCCGTCCTGATATGACCTTAGATGTTGCTAGGACGTAAAACAACAACAAACAAACAAAAATTAACGTGACCCGACATAATGATGAAAAGTCACCCACGTCGGAGTCACGTTGGATATTACGTCTTAGTGTGACTGCACCATAAGCGGTATGCACTCAGATTAAGGCACAAACGAAGACAGGTTGTAAGCAATGTGTACTGGGAGTGAGGCACACTATAGAGGTTGTTAATCAGCCGTGTGCACTGGGATTAAGGCACGATAAAGAGGTTGTTAGTGAGCAGTATAGACTGGGATTAAGTCACGATAAAGAGGATGTTACTGGTTAGAAACAATGTGTACTAACATTAAGGCACGATCAAGAATTTGTTCATAGGCAGTGTGCACGGGGATTAAAACACAATAAAGAGGATGTTACTGGTTAGAAATAGTGTGTAGTAGGATGAAGGCACGATAAAGAAGTTGTTCGTTATTAAGGAATGTGAATTGGATTAATGCAACCACATGTATAGAGTCACGGTGAAGACATTCTCATTACTAGTACTCCATGCCCGTATGCATGACGCGATGTTAGCTTATACTTGGTGTGTTTGCGCTAACACCACTCCTTGCGTACTGAGTGTTCGCCGCTAACCTAGAAATCCCCGCCAAAACCAGTTTTGGCTCGCTAACACCGCGTCATGCATACGCAGGCTATGAGACAAATTGAGTTGTTAATAACCTAGACCATCTCAACTCAGTTTGAGAGAATAATCCTATCCGTGCCAACCCTGCCCAGCGCACTGGTGATTACTAATAATTCCGTCATTAGTAATCTGCTGTAGTTTCCACGATTCAGTCGAAAATAGTTAGTTTTTTGTTTGTTTAAGAAAAACAACACTAAACCGGAGTATAGGACATTATGGGGGTATATGCTATTATGTCTCACTATGGTATTGGGTGACTGGGTGGTCCTTGTCCATGTTGCAGCAGATCGCATTATACACTACGTCACACCCTGGTGGCCGACTAGTCTCTAAGCGCTAACCAGGCCACCTCACCCTTATTACAACCCCGGTACCAGCGGGCAGAGTCTGTTATGAGACGCGCCCGCCGCGGTAATGACCGTGGCATATTGACCACTCTATAATGGGCTGGGAGCCGTATGTGGGGCTGGTTGATGGGATGTGTGTGTGAGGTGGGGGGGGGGCGTCTTATGGAGATGGAGGTGGGCGTAAACTTGTTACATAGCCATGATGACTAGTGGCATTGATCTGTGGACTGTTTACAAAAGGGTGCCCTGCCCTATAACTGCGGGCCTTTTTCACGCACAGTCCGAAATTACCGCGTACACCACAGTCGGACGGCGCACATCAGACCCCCATGGCGGCCACCTAATGCCGGCCACTCATAAGCCTCGGCCACCAGAACACACACTGGGAGATGGCAGGGATGGCCCGCAGGCAAGCTGATCTGGTTGGGTGGGGATGGCATGGGTGCGCCCTGTGGTGGTGGTGGTGGTGGTGTGTGTGTGTGTCGGGGTGGCATTGGTGTGTTATGTGGGTGTGTGTGGGTGGGTGGCACTGGTGCGCGTGTGTGCTCTGTGTGTGTGTAGGGGGTGGCATTGGTGTGTTGCATGCGTGTGATGTATATGTGTGCTGTATATGTGTGAAGAGTGGGGGTTGTAGGAGCTTGGTGGCAGTGTCGTGTGTGTGTTGCATGCGGCTTGGGATGTATATGCTGTGGACTGATATTATGTGAAGTGTGGGGGTGAATGTGAACAATCGGGGGTAGTGAATGTAGTGGAGGTGGGATATTGTGGTTTTGTTGCATGCGTTTGTGCTGTATATGTGTGCTGTCATATGTGTGGGCTATGGCGAGCTGGGGTGTTGAATGTATGGGGCGAGAGGGACAGTCATGGTGGGGAAAGGGGGTATGTTCATGGGTGGGCAGTGGTGTGTGGGGTTAGCAGTGGCGTGTGTGTTGAGCTGTAATATGTGGGATGGGGGTGTGAATGTAGGGGCGAGGGACAGCATGGTGGGGAGTGGGTATGTATGGGTGGGTGGGTGTGTGGGTAAGTGGGTGTGTGTTGAGTAGAGAGCAGTGTGTGTGAATGTGGAGGGGTACTGCGATAAGTGTGTGGTTTGGGGGGGGGGGGGTCGCATATATGTACATGAGTGGGTGTGAGGTGGAGGGTGTGCGTCTGCACCTGTGTGCCTGGGGCGGTGGTTGTAGGGGTGGAGTGTGTGTGCGCGTGTGTGTGTGGATGGGGGGGGCGTTGATGAGAGGGGTGGAGTGAGGTGAAGGCGCGTGTCGGTGCAGGCGAGGCGTGGCCGGGCTGGACAGGTCAGTGATGACCACGACCAGCTGGGTGTACACGTCAAGCATAGTAAAGTGTGTTATCAATATCAGTCGCCGCTACCGCTGGCCACAACTGACCACAACACATGTGTGGGGGCTGGGGTCAGGAAGCCCCACGCCCAACCCAACTTGCCTCCTCACCCTACGTTCCCGATTCTGTATTCACCCCCCCCCCCCCACACACACACACACTCGTCCATTACCAGGCCCTGTTCTGTATTCACCCCTCCACGACCAGGCCCTGTTCTGTATACGCTCGTCCATGACCAGGCCCTATTCTGTATTGACCCCTCCACACGGCCATCCATTACCAGGCCCTGTAAGGTATTCGCCCCTCCACACACTCATCCATTATCAGACCCTATTCTGTATTCGCCCCTCCACACACCCGTCCATGACCAGGCCCTATTCTGTATTCACCCCTCCACACACTCATCCATTACCAGGCCCTATTCTGTATTCACCATCACCTCCATCACACGGAACCCATCCACTCGACCAGTGCAGCCTTATTCTGTATTGACACCCTCCACACAACCCGTACCCATATGTAACCATCATGACCAGGCCCTATTCTGTATTCACCCCTCCACACACTCGTCCATTACCAGGCCCTATTCTGTATTTGTACCTCCACACACCCATCCATGACCAGGCCCTATTCTGTAACCACCCCTCCACACACACATCCATGACCATGCCCTATTCTGTATTCACCCCTCCACACACTCATCCATTACCAGGCCCTGTTCTCTATTCACCCCTCAATACGCCCGTCCATTACCAGGCCCTATTCTGTATTCGTACCTCCACACACCCATCTATGACCAGGCCCTTTTCTGTATTCGCCGCTCCACACACTCATCCATTACCAGGCCCTATTCTGTATTCACCCCTCCACACACCCGCCATGACCAGGCCCTATTCTGTATTCACCCCTCCACATATCCGTCCATGACCAGGCCCTATTCTGTATTCGTACCTCCACACACCCATCTATGACCAGGCCCTTTTCTGTATTCGCCCCTCCACACACTCATCCATTACCAGGCCCTGTTCTGTATTCACCCCTCCATACGCCCGTCCATTACCAGGCCCTATTCTGTATTCGCCCCTCCACACACCCGCCATTACCAGGCCCTATTCTGTATTCACCCCTCCATACACCTGTCCATTACCAGGCACTGTTCTGTATTCACTCCTCTGTACACTCGTCCATTACCAGGCCCTATTCTGTATTCATACCTCCACACACTCATCCATTACCAGGCCCTGTTCTGTATTCACCCCTCAATACACCTGTCCATTACCAGGCACTGTTCTGTATTCACCCCTCCATATGCCTGTCCATTACCAGGCACTGTTCTGTATTCACCCCTCCATACACCTATCCATTACCAGGCACTGTTCTGTATTCACCCCTCTGTACACTCGTCCATTACCAGGCCTTATTCTGTATTCGCCCCTCCACACACTCATCCATTACCAGGCACTGTTCTGTATTCACCCCTCTGTACACTCGTCCATTACCAGGCCTTATTCTGTATTCGCCCCTCCACACACTCATCCATTACCAGGCACTGTTCTGTATTCACCCCTCCATACACCTGTCCATTACCAGGCACTATTCTGTATTCACCCCTCCACACACCCGCCATTACCAGGCCCTATTCTGTATTCACCCCTCCATACACCTGTCCATTACCAGGCACTGTTCTGTATTCACCCCTCTGTACACTCGTCCATTACCAGGCCTTATTCTGTATTCGCCCCTCCACACACCGTCCATTACCAGGCCTTATTCTGTATTCGCCCCTCCACACGCCCGTCCATTGATGCTGTATTGCGAAATCAAGCTGGCACCTAGTTAATAAAACAACTATGAGTAGTCTATACACGAAGGTAATTTTGGTTCAGTGCAGATTTTATTAACCGTTTCAGCGAATGTATGATGTCTTTAAAAACATTAAAAAATAAAAATTACATCGATTTTACGATTAGCATTATTAATTGTTTTATTGCCTGTTTATTTGTCAAACAGGAATATAATTGATAATGATATAAAGTGTACGGGGCATTTGTTACTAATGTGAGTAATAGTATTAGTATCCTAATGTAAACGAACTATACAATGATGAAAGAGGGAACCCACCCACAATTGATGAATAGAAGATGGGGAATAATAATATTATAGTATCAGAGGTTGAGAAGGCTATCAATGATCTAAAGGCAGGTAAGGCTCCTGGAAGTGACCAGATAACATCAGAAATGATAAAAGGACTAGATGAAGTGGGGATTCAAATCATTCATAAGCTAGTAACTGACATCTATGAGACTGGATTTATACCATTGAATATGAATGAATCCATATTTGTACGACTCCCAAAGAAGCTAAAACCAACATTGTGTACTGAGTACAGAACACTAAGCCTGATGAGTCATATGTTGAAGATGATCCTGAAAATAATTTTACTGAGAAACAGACAGAAAATTGAAGAACAAATCAGTAACGTACAAAGTGGGTTTATATCTGGAAGAGGTACACGTGAAGGGATTTTCAATATGAGAATGATTTGTGAACGTTATTGTGAAGTGAACCAGGATGTTTATGCCTGCTTTATTGACTATGAGAAGGCCTTCGACCGAGTCAATCATGAACTGTTAATCAAATGTTTACAAGATATTGGTGTCAATGGCAAAGACATTAAACTAATTGTGAACTTATACTGGACACAACGTGCATTTATAAAAATGGAGCAGGGCCTATCGGATGAAGTTATGATTAAACGAGGAGTTCGACAGGGGTGTGTATTGTCACCATGTCTATTTAACCTGTACACAGAGATGATTTTCAGACACATTGAAGATTGCAAGGGAGTGACAATAGGTGGCATGAACATCAACAATCTTAGATATGCCGATGACAGTGTAATACTAGCAGACAGTGAGAAAAACCTACAAGATATAGTGAATAGAATCAATAAAGCTGGAATACTATTCAACATGAAGATGAATGCCAGGAAGACCAAAACAATGGTTATAAGTAAAAAGACAGATAAACCAAATGTCAATATAACCATAGATGGCACAAACATAGAACAAGTATCCGAATTCATATATCTCGGACAAAAGATTACAAATGATGGGAGATGTGAGGAAGAAATTAAAAGAAGGATAACAATAGCCCGAACAACATTCTCCAAAATGTATAGAGTGTTAACATCAAGTAAGATATTAATACAAACAAGGAAGCGTATTCTTCAGTGTTATGTGTGGTCTACTCTAATGTATGGGGCAGAGACATGGACAATCTCTAAGAAAATGTACAAACGTTTAGCAGCATTTGAGATGTGGACTTATCGAAGGATGATGAAAATATCATGGACAAAGAAGATCACCAACAAAGAAGTTCTCAGAAAAATTAAAAATAAGAAAAGCTTGTTTGCCACTATACAGACAAAGAAACTTATTTATTTTGGCCACATCATTCGTCAGAGTTCAATATACCGTACATTGTTGGAAGGGAAGGTGAATGGCAGCAGAGGGAGAGGGAGACCAAGAACATCATGGTTTACAAATATTTCACAGTGGACAGGCTTGAATTATTCACAGTCTATCAGAACAGCACAACATCGGGACAAGTGGAGAACCATTGCATCCAACCCTCGACTAGAGGATGGAACTATTGATTGATTGATCCTACACGCCCAGCAGTTGGCGCTGTTCATTAGAGCCCCCTTCTCCAGGTGTTTTTCACACGACGCGCACACAGAAGGGCTTTTGACCTTCCACCTCGGCCTGACCAGTATGGCACGCCGACACTCTCGGAGCGCAGTCCACGTGTTGACATTCTCCACACGCGGTGATTTACGCCGGGTCCGTTGCGCATAGCGAGTGCTCGCCACTCGGGTCAGCGTCTTATTAACCTTAATGCTATTGGCGGCGCTGATTGGTCCTTTGGTCGCCCATCGACTAGTGTCACGTGACCTCCCCACGTGACCTGGCCTACATCGCCTGGCGCCTCTCGTTAATAACAATGAAAAGCCACATTTCTCCAAAGTCATTAGGCCCGCCTCCCTCCTTCCGCTGACACGAGCAGCGCCTGGGCCTATATGCAGGAGTCGGTGGTAGCGAGCCGAAACGGTGGTAGCCGGGAATTTCCCGGGTAGCGGCGAAAAGTTGGATGCGCGAGTCGGTGATAGGCCTAACACCAAATCCTTAACCGGTGTTACCTTACCCCTGATAGATAGGAGGTATAGCGAGTGTATTAGGCCCAAATCTATTCAATGCGACCATATTTAACAGAATTAAATACGCAATAAGTGAAATTTCAACAAATTAACCCTAAATTCGAAGCAAAATTAACGTCTCTGCCGCATCGGCGGAGATATTAATGTTTTCAAATCGACGAATGTAAAGTAAACAAATCGCCGCCGCCGCATCGACGTCGCTTTCCATACTGGCGGCGGTTGCTTACATTCGTCGGTTCGAAAATATTAATATCGCCGCCAATGCGGCGGTAGCCTTAATAACGCTTCGAATTTAGGGTTAAATTGATAAATTTCACTTATTGCGTATGTAATTCTGTTAAATATGACAGCATTGAATAGATTTGGGGCTACATGACGCAGAGAGATTTCCCAAATCTATAAATAACTTCACGGGTAGCTCTAATCAAAGTGTTACGCGCTCCTGCATATGACTTGACACAGTTCTCGACGTCGGCGATAGCTACCCGGTAATAGGCTGTAACACCAAAACCAGCTACTCCTGCATACAGGCCCTGGTGAATGGGAACGGCTGGGTGCAGGTCGGGTACTAGTAGTGTGGAGGAGGCGCGGGGGGGGGGGAGTGTAGAGGAGGGGGGGGGGGAGTAGGCGAAAATGATAGTTGATACTCCTAATTATTTCTCCGTCTTTTTCGTTTTAAACACCTGAGACCCCATATTGCAAATAGAAGTTGGTATTTAAAAAAAATATTTCTGAATGCAGTCATTAAAAATGAGAAGAGGTAATAACATTAATTTATTTTCTTATAAAACTTGAGTAAAGTGGACACACAAGATACGTAGTACTAGTATTAGACCAGGCGGGGTGGCCGAAAGAGTTGAGCCTCTATCTCCCGTTATGGTAGATCGTGGGATTCGAATGCATGTGCCCGAACCCTGGTTGAGTGAAACCAATGATTTAAATATGTATACTTGTCGCTTCCTAGCCAAGCACTCAGCATTATTAGGATACAGCAAGGTCTGGTTGGCCCAGTGTCAGGATAATGCGACTGAGTGGGATATCAGGTCCTGGTCCTGGAGGACTGGTCTCCCAGTGAGCATCACTATAAAGTCGCCATGAGTGCGCACTGTCACAAGTCGGTACCCATCCTGATATGACCATAGCTGTTGCCAGGACGTAAAACTCCAACAACCAATCAACATAGTAGAGAAATTTCCAGCCAACATGGGCAGTTCGGCCCTGCGCCCGCAGACTGCCGAAAGCTCATTTGGAGTACCCGGTCTATTTCTGGCCCGATGATAGCGAGGCACATTAGTTATTGGCTGCATTCCCCCGAGACGGAGTATCGAGGTGCTGTACGATCGGAGAGCCCAAAATAACCCACTGCTGAGCTCCCGTGTTATTTACCGCCGACGATTGGGGCCAGTGATTGACTAGCTGCCTGCCAACACGTATTCTAATGAAGCAATACTTGATTAGGTATGTAGTATAACCGATCACCCCATGGTTTGTTTGTGTGTTGTTTGTTGTTTTTAGCATTAAGTAGCAACATCTGAGGTCATATCAGGATGGGTACCAACTTGTGTCAGTGCGCACTCATGGCGACGTTATAGTGCTGTCCCGCCGGTAGATCAGGTCACCGGCACCATGACCCAATATCCCACCCACACAGTCACATTATCCTGATGCTGTGATAATATATTGGTTTGCCTCGGCTGGGATTCGAACTCCTGACCTTCCGCACGGGAAGCCTGCGCTCTACCGATTAGGCCACCGCTCCGGTCACCCATATGGTAATGTGCCATGGATGTTGTACGCGGTCCTACACGCAAGTCTGTTGTACTGATCTGAGTACACTCGTGCAGCTCGCTGGGTTGGATTTGTTGGGGCTTTACCGACCAGCAACATCATGTATCAGAGCGGAGACGGAGTTGTGACAGCGCACTGGTGCAGTCGTTATAGTGTTTCCCTCTGGGATGCTATGTTGCCAGCATCATGATCCGATATCTCACTCAATCCCATTCAGTCACATTGTCGCGACCCTGTACTAACCTGTCGTTGTATTATCCTGGTAATGTCGAGCATCAGGCTAGGTAGGTATTAATTTGGTAAGTCTTTGGTTGGATGAAACCCACGAGCTCTATCCATTCGGTCGGCCATTCTCGTCGGTAGATGTTACAGGGTACGCACATGAATGGGTGTGGCAGTGTGGCGCCAACTGGTGGGAGAAACCTATAGGCCTTTAGACCTGGTGTATGCTGGTATCAGCGAGTCGTGTGTATATTATCATATACTAGTACCTCCGATTACCCAGAAATCCCGATGCTCTAGCAATCGTGGGATGAGAGGTAGAGCTAATGTATTATTAACGTGAATAACTAATAATATAATATCCACTTTGAAGTATACAAATTCTTAAGCTATCAATACTCAAATGTGATGCTAATATTATTTAGCATAGCACCAGACCAAAACACTACGTCTCCAACTATTACCGTGTGTGGTATATGTGTGTATGTGTGTTTGCGTGTGCGGTCCTTTATGTCTCATTGGGCTACACTCGGATAGCGCTGTTTGTGTCGAGCCGGGTCGGTGCGTTGTTAGTGTCGGGGGCCCGTCGTGCCGGCCATGGCGGTGTGCACAGGCAGACAGGAAGACGGGCGTCTGGAGGGCGCCTGCCCGCGTCCGCTGATGGACGCTGTACACGCGACGCGGCACCCCGCCCGGGGGTCGTGAGCAAAATAAGAAAGCGCCCAGCATTTGATACAGTGTCATAGTCGCTGCGATTGCCGGCGGCGCACGCATGTATATAACTCGCTGATCACACCGCCGGTACCCGGTATGTAGATGGGCGCCGGCGTCTAGCATGGCGCCAGACGCCGGCGCCGTGAGGCCACAACGCCATGCTTTTAGCTGAGCAGTGCCTGAATGTTTGCGTGAACTGGGCCCCTGTCGCTGAGCGCCGGGTCTCGGCAGGCCGGGTGAGGTGCTCACGGCCGTTAGATATCCAAGCCGCCCTCCCCGCCCCGGGGACAGACATTTCCCGCTTTAATTATGTACCACCACGAACCAGGTGGGACCGCGGGGGGGGGGGGGTGACCTTTCACAATAGACCGACATGTGGCAACAATAGGACTTGCTGGCTTTAGAATATATAAACGACTGGTAGGTTTGTTGGTACTATCACTCCTATGGTAGGGAGCGGGACGTAGTTCAGGCTGTAGCATGTCCACCTGTGAAGGTGTTGATCATCCTATCGATCCTTCAGTAGACACATTTGCAGTTTGGGCTATTTTCCATTCCAAGCAGTGGTCCACAACTGGTTCATCAAAGGATGTGGTATGTGCTGTCCTTTCTGTGGGAAAGTGCATATAAAAACGCCTTTGCTGCTTATCAGAAAGAATAGCCTATGTGGCGGCATCGGGTTTCCTTCAAAGAAATATGTCAGAATGATGTCCAATAACCAATGATATGAAAATCAATGTGCTCCAGAGGTGTCGTTAAATACAACAAGCTGTACTTTGGTTGGTTTGTTTGTTGTCAGGTTGTGGGGGAGGGGGCGGTATGGTGCGTCTTTGCAAATCAGGAAATCTAAACAAGCTTGGGAGATTTGTCAAATTTAATATTTAAGTCCATTTCATTGGGTCAAATGTATAATAGTTTGCCGAATACATAAACGCATTTACTTGTAGCCATTGACATAATTCGGCACAACAATGTGCACTATATGGAGTGCAAGATGGAAGTAAATTTACGAATTTTCATTTGCTTTCAGATTTTATAACTGTTGATAAATGAGTAAATTAGACTTGCATATGAAGGATTCAGGCGTAAAAACTGACAAATGTATCTGTTTTCTGTGAAATAGAATATTTGAAATAGAATATATTGTGCTTTCCAGTTAAATTCTATCATGTTCAACTTGAGAGGATATTATATAGGGGATGTGGCAGCTTCTCCTTTAAAAAACCCACATTTGATGATCAGAATGACGGCTGCTTCATGCTCAAGTGTGGCACTGGTAGTCATGGTGTTAGTCATTTCAGCCCGGGTGGAGTTTGTCGGTTTTTGCACCTGAACCATTGGCATATTTCCATGATATTTAGAACATTTAAATTAGATTATTGTTTGATACACCGTGTGAGCACATCCATCATTGAACATCAAACACATAATTAGAGACGTTAGTGCAGAGATCTCGTGGGGCGGTGCGTGATCTCGCGGAGCAGGTGGTACCCACGCTATCGCTGGTTCCCATAGGGAAGCTGCACCTAGTAGGAGCAGGCAGCGCTATCCGAGTACACGGAGCATGTACTCGATGGTGGTGTCGCTATATGTTTATCTCACCTCAAAGACCCAACCCATGACATACAACCCACCCTCCACCCACCAGCACCCCAGCTGTGTACACTGCTCACACCCCCTGGCGGCGGGCGGCAGCACCAACCTGCGCGCCCCCTTGTGAATGTGATGCAGACACACCTACCTTCCCGACACTGCCTACCAGACACTCAAACAGACCCAGTTAATACGCAAACACACCGTGCCCGCCCTCCAACTTGTACACCCTAATTGTACACCGTTGTGTTGCGCGTTGGTCTATGCCCCCCCCCCCCCCCATACACACTGCCCTTGTGCCCCGGTGGCCCGTCCCCTCCTGGAGGGCAGGGATCGACCACATGTGGATCTCGTTAGGTGCCCGCCAGGTGGCACCCGCCGTAAATAGCTCTCACCTGAAGCGTCCAGGAAGTTTATACAGTGACTGCGGCTGCATGATGTCCAGAAGTCTCCGTCAGAGGAAGCCATTGGCAGACGACAGACGCTGACCTACGACAGCAGCTAGAAACCATGTGATGTTCATCCCTGCCGGCGACTGGGGCATAGAAGATGCAGCGATTATATATAATTTAGTCCGATTTCTTTCACTCGATTACATACTGACTGGGCGCGGTGGCCGAATCGGTAGAGCGCGGGCCTCGCGTGTGGGAGATATAGCTATCCGATATTACCTCTAATTATGACCAGAGAACACTTTTGTAAGCAGTTATAAACAACTGTCTCTCTACTAATCCTATTACCGTAATGCCTGTTAGTGTTACCAATTGGCAGCAACTGATACTAGTGATACTGATAGTCAGCCGGCTGTTTGCCTTACATGGTTTTGAGTCCCCAATTCGACTAGTTGCTTTCAAATTACTGACTTCTCCTCCAGTGAGTGTAATTGGAGTTCTACTTCTTATCAACATCCGATGTCATATAGACCTATTTCAATGTTTACTAACATTGTGTATGCGCGCGCAGTTGGCTACAGAACGAAGGCATACTGCCATTGAGTTTGCCGGTACACGCAGTGCAAAACGTTTATTTTATTCAAAATTAATAGAAATGCAGAACCCTAACCTTATAAATTTAATATAATCTATTCGTTGAATATGTTTTCTATATGTGTACCAGGCGGTTTGTCTCTAGGTCGTGTGGTTTTAGAGATATTTCACTTTTTCTGTATGAAGATTGCCCACAGCCATTGACAATGCATTGAGTTTGCCGGTATGCGCTGTGCAAAACGTTTATTTTATTCAAAATTAATAGAAATGCAGAACCCTAATCTTATAAATTTAATATAATCTATTCATTGAATATGTTTTCTATATGTGTACCAAGCGGTTTGTCTCTAGGTGGTGTGGTTTTAGAGATATTTCACCTTTTCTCTATGAAGATTGCTCATAGCCATTGAGTTTACAGTTTGACAGTGTGTCGTCCTGCAGCCAAAAGGCGCACACACTGACCTAGATACCCGTGCTGACGTCACATGAAATAGGTCTATAAGGAGGTTAGCCGACTTGTGATAGCACAGACTTAGGACTTCATAGTGCTTCCCGTCTGGGATGCCGTGCTACCGGTATCACGATTTAATATGTAACTCAGATACATTACCCTGAGCCAGACAGCCCCCGCCCCCCCCCCCCCCCTATCCTGGTAAGGCCATGCGCCAGGCCACGTAGAGAGAAAAATCTATTTTGTAAGTGATTGGGTTTGACTCGGTCGCGTTCCCCCTTCCACACTGGAAGCCAGCTGGAGCTCTTACCGATTCGCCCATCCCGTCCGGTCCAGTGGTTGACGGGAGGGACGCTGTGTGTGGTGGTAGCTAATAACATTCTTTTTCCCTTTTGGTACTCCATATCAGTATCAGGTCTCGTCCCCACCACACAAACCGCGACACTTTCGCTAGTCCTCTGCGGTGTTTACGGCCACGTATCATTGCACGTGCACAACTAACAGAGTCTGTTAATATCCTACTCGCTAACCACAGCGGAGGATACATAGCTATTTATATACACACTCGGTAGAGCACTGTTGAATAACTTCACCTCCTGTAGCTGTGTTTACCCAGGTCTTTTTATATAAATTGTACCGTCTCTTGGCATGCGTTAGCTTCTAGAGCGGACAAAGACAGATTGATAGAATTTAGCTACAGGGTAAAGCACCCTTAATGTCTTCTTGAAAGGGAAAATTGAAACTAAACTCGGAGACATGCTCTGGCTCTCAATCGATATCTTCATAAAAGTCAAACTTGAAACTGAACTCGGGGATATATCCTCGAGGTCGATTCCTGAGTCTAGCTATTTCACATTTACTTAACTAGTTAACATACATACATACATACATACATACATACATACATACATACATACATACATACATACATACATACATACATACATACATACATACGTACGTACGTACGTACATACATACATACATACATACATACATACATACATACATACATACATACATACATACATAGTAAAATGGTGCAATATAAACATTAATTTTAACTACGTCTGGGATGAGGTGGTGGTGGGGAGATAGCATGTTACTCGAACTAATTAAAGAGCCATTGTGAACTGGAACTAGTTCAAATTAATTAGATTAATTATAGGGGTGTTGTGTACTGAAATTAATTAAATGACAGATAGTTAATATGATAAGTACCAACATATATCATTTAAATTAATTTTCTTAAATAATATGGAACTGTTTTGCCACGTTCACACTATTGTGAGCCGATTATTAAAAAAGACAAAAGCCACAAAGAAGCTGTGACTGTGTGAGTGTGGCCACCGAATGCGTGTGGTACACTGGTAGTCTCATCTCAGTACACACGGGTTTAGCGCTATGCAAGGCGCTTCAGCACTACCCGGTCAACATATTTGTCTGCCATTTTTAAGTCACCTCTCCCCTCATGAATCTCAATCTCGTTTCTGGTTTGTTGGCATGAATACGATCTATGCTTGGCTTTGACCGAGGTAATGAACTGACATAATGAAGTGCGACAGACAGGGACTGTCACTTGGGGGCTATAGATCTGTCGCTGTTGGTCTATGGCGACAACCACCTGTTGGCAATTGGCGAGACATTAGGGAAAAATGGATATTAATTGAGCTGTGTGGTAAGTAAGTCAGCAGGCTGACTTCTTCGCCGCTGACAGAACTGAGATCAGAGCGGCGCTAACTATAGGCACGAGGTCGTCGGGGTCCCGTTGGTGAACAGCCTGCATGCTTTCACACACTGTAATTGCTGCCAGCCTATCTGGTCTGTTACGCCATAATTCAATTACAGTGGTGATTACATCATCTCTGCCTCCCTCTTCCTCCCAAGTGTTCTGTTTCGTTATTGAATAATGTATTTTTTTCATTGATCGGATGCACCAATGAGAGGGATCTGTATAATTGGAAGTTTGTATTCAGGATATTAATAGCGCAACTTGTTGTCGTTTTAGTAGCAACTTTAGCCACACACACGCATATATATTATAACATATACAGTAAAACCTCTCTAAGTCGACCGACCATGAGACTGACTTTAAGTGGTCCATTTAGGGAGGTGGTCGGTTTAGGGAGGTTTTTGATTATCATTATAACGGTATTGTATGAGCGATATTTTGGGATCCAAATAAAGTGATCGATATAGGGGAGTGATCGATCTGTGGAGGTGATCGTGAGAAAGGTTTTACTGTATTATTATGCATGCATGTATACAATTACAAACATACATACATACATAATAGTTATTAATACATACATAATACATACATAATGTGTGATATAATCTATTATATAAATATAAATTGGCGGGTGAAGGTATTTTATAATAATGATTATTTATTATTCTACTATTTTCTATGACTGTTTCTTGTGCATGCTATATATTTGCTGCAGGCCTGTATGCTGCATTGCTGCGCCTACTCCCCCCACCCCTCCCCACCCACACACACACACATACTATTGACCACACTTGAGCTGCCTACCTCACCCTCTACACACCTATTTTTACTTTATACATACATAATACATACACAATACATACATAATACATACACACACACACATACACATACACATACGCATACACATACACACATTGCCAAGTTTCAGGTCGGCTCGTGCAACAGTGGGTTGGTGAGATATGGCGTGAATGCGTGAGGACTGTTGCCCAAGTGGTGGTTGGTGTTTGCTGCACGCGTTCATTAGTTACACAAGGCGCACTGCTCACGGTTCTACATCTCCCCGCCATCAGCCTGCACCCTGCTCACTGCAGCGTGCCGAGTGGAAGATAAACAGGTGCTCGGAGCAGTTCCCACACGCTAATGCGCAGCCTGCATAAACATACACCCCGACCACTGGCCCGAGTGTGGAGGTGGTGCAGTGCGGCGGAACTGTTGTTACCGCGCACCGCTCAGTCCCCACACGGCAATGCAGCATCGCAGGCTGCACGCTGCAGCACACACCTACACGCAGCAAGCGGCACACAACCCAGCTACAACAGTTTGCTTACGTTGTCTCACCCACTACCGACTGCTGGCACAGCTTGCGAGTCATCCCAGGTTATTATGATTTGAGTCAATCTTGATGCGTCTTGATCCGCGATTGGGTCTTTACAGCGCGCACGCGTGTGTGTGTGTGTGTATGTGTATGTGTGTGGGTGGGTGTATCGATGGCTGGATGGCTGGTTCGAACCCTGGTCGAGTCAAACCAATGACTTAAAATTTGATACTTGTAGCTTCCTAGCCTGGCGCTCGGCCTCATTAGGATAGGGCAAGGACTGGTTGGCTCATGGTCAGGATAATGTGACTGAGTGGTATATCGGTGCATGGCTGCCTGGTCGCCATGAGTGCACAGTCACAAGTCGGTATCGGTCCTGATATGACCTTAGATGTTGCCAGGACGTAAAACTCTAAGAGTAAGAGCCAACCAACCAACTTTGACCAGACGTGTTTATTTATACCCGTTCTGCGATACACGATTCGTTTATCCCCAAGGACAGCTCCCCGTCCTAAGACACCACCCAATCACGCTGTGCCAACAAAAAACACTACTCCAATTAGTGTAAACAGTAGACTCCCTGCACTGACAACAATATGACTCTGACTATGGCTTTGCGGAGCTACATATCCATTATTTACACTCTCCCATAATTAATTAGTGTCCCGGAACATGACTGATGGCATCTGTATTGAGGGTGCACTTCCTACCCTGACTTATACGCCCAACAAGAGATACTGGTCCGATATTAAATGTAGTCACTGGTCTTTTTTTATGTGTGTTTTATAGTTATACTTTAATTCTCTTTTGTAATGGACGTGATACTAAGCGGTTCTTTTGTACTAAGCCGTTGTCTTTTTTAGTGACAGCCGCAAAGCAGATTTTAATATGCATCACACTCCCAAAGGCCCGGGCGAAGGGCCACTTATAGACATAAAGCATTTATTAAATTATCAGCTTTCAGAATTGAGTGATATCGAACAAGCTCAAACTCCAATATTATATATATAATTATACACATACACACACCTATTCGATGGAATATGGTGTAACTATAAGACAAAATTCCCCCAGTGTGCGCGCCGACAGCTATGGGCGGGGGGATTCCACCATGACGCCTATGGAGGAATAATAATAAGTATATGTTCCCCCAGCATTTATACTTGTATAATATATATATATATGGAGTAGGAATATTGACATATGCGCACCCTACTACCACAGCAATTGCCAGCCATTCACTTTGTATGTATGTATATCATCATCATCATCATCATGCTGTCGGTCGCGATGCGACAAAGACTGCTTTCATTACTTGACTGCCCCTCTCCATTTAGCTCTCTGCTGTGAGAGTGATGTCCATGAGTCGGTCTTAATGTCTCTCAGCTTCAGGTTTCTCTTGATGGTATCCTTGAACCGGAGACGAGGGCACCCTCTCTTTCTGTAACCAGCAGACAGTTGAGAGTAGAGGATCTGCTTTGGTAGCCTGTCTGATGACGTCCTCATGAGGTGTCCAGTCCACCGGAGATTCTTTTTGATCAGAAGATCTTCCATAGAGGGCAGCCCCGTCCGTTCGAGTATTTCCTTATTTGTCACTTTGTCCTTCCAGGTTAGCCTCATGATTGAACGCTGATGTCGCATCAGGAAGGCATGCAGCTTTCATATTTAATGAAAGCTGCCTGCAAAAGTGTTGATGTGCTGCTGGCTTTTGCAAGTTACCAGCGGCACTCTCTCGGGGAGCAAATAGAGGTTTCACACCAGCAAGAACATGTCCAGACAGGCGCAAAACTATTTGCGCCTGCAGTGGCTGGTTGGGAGATGTTGGGAGTTCCATACCTCAACCGCCCTTGATGCTGCCACAGTGACATGGTTTTCTGTTCAGGGTTTGCTCCCTTAGCCTTCGGTTCTGTCAAGAACCTGTACCACAAGGCAGTGGTTTACAACTCTGCAGGGCAGGGGCGTCAAACTCCCTGAGGTATTGCAATACCTGCATACCACTGTATATACATACATATATACATACACACATACACACATACATACATACATACATACATACATACATACATACACATACATACATACATACATACATACATACATACATACATACATACACACACATACATACATACATACACACATACACACATACACACATACACACATACACACATACACACACACTTAATGGCTGGTAATTGTATTTCTGTAGTAAGTTGCGCATATGTAAACACTCCTACTCCATCCCTGTGTCCAGGTAAACAGAATTGTTGCATTATTCATCCAATTTGGACTAACACGAGAGGTAGTTATCATGAACACATTACTTACCTACTGTAACATTAACACTACATTAACACTACATAACCGCCTCCCAGAAGTACGCGGTCTGCTTATGTTATACAACGTGCGCAGGCGCATGCGCTGTGAAGCACATGTGTGCCCGGCGAGGTGGGGTGGGCGAGGCTATGAGGGTGGAAAGGGGTGAAGGCAGACAGATATCGACCAACTCTCTTCACATGAGGTTTCCAGGTCTTGTTGTCCTGGGGAATTAGATGGTTGATATTGCTGGTGTGGCCGTGATGGAGGCGCGTGCACATTAAGTCCAATAACATGGGGCAGCAGAGTTAATCAACTGTCACAGGGATAGTTTCAGCAATACATACATAATTCAAGATGGTTTGAGAAACCCAATCTCCTCACTTCTTCTCACCGTGCAGACATATGCATGTGCACGCACACCCATACATTTACATACCCCCATATACGTACATGCATACATACATTTACATACATACATACACTTACATACATACATACATACATACATACATACATACATACATACACACACACACATACACACATACATACATACATACATACATACATACATACATACATACATACATACATACATACATACACACATACACACATCCACACACACCACATCCACACACAGATCTACATCGGTGCATACATCAACGTAGACATTCAAATACCTCACATTATCACATGTACTTACACCACACCACACACATATCACATACACTACACACATCACACATTCACAGACATGCACACAGCAGACGCAAACACATAGTTTACAGATACCACACACCACACATCACACATCACACATCACACACCCCACACCACAGATCACACACCCCACACCCCACACCACACACCACACACCCCACACCCCACACATCCACACCCACATCCACATCATCAGCCCCACCAGCCCCACACTCGCTGGTGGTAAATATGGACGCGGCGAATATAGGGAGCCTGGTACTGGAAGGACGCATCGCGTCTGTCTGAGAGCTTCTATGTGTGCCGCCTCCCCCTCCCTACTCCTGGGTACCTGACCCACTAACACGCCACCCCACCTGACAGGTATCTGGGGTCAGACAAGGGGCAGGGGGCAGCCAACCCACGCGGCGCCCGCCGGGGGGGGGGGGGGCAGGGCGTGTAGGTGGGGGGCTGACTCCAAGCCGGGCATGGGTTTGTGAGCGATGAGAGGGGGAGTTGAGGCTACAGCGTTGGGAGGAACTAGGGTGAAGAGGTAGAGTGTAGGGCGGCGAGGTGGAGCTAGTCGGGAGTGGTGGGTGAGGGAGAGGGTACGAAGGGTTAGAGGTGCCGCCTGTCAACGACTGAGGGATGCTATAGATAGAGGTTGCAGATGTGAAAGGGCGTGAGGCGGGGTTTGGACGGTTAGAATGAAGAGTGTGGGGATGGAACTATGAAGGTGTACACAAGTCATAGGGAGATGTGCGTTGTGGTGCAGAGGAGAGCAGTGTGTGAGTGTAGGGTGTGTGGGTTGGGTGTAGGGGGGTGCGAGACGATAGGTATGAGGCTATGAGTATGAGGGAGTGGAACTCACAATGTGCGACTGGGAAGATGAAGGACAACGATGGCATGGACTAAATGTGAGGGTTGCTGGAGATGAAACAGAGGTCAGGATAGTGGCAGGTTGATAGAGAAATGTGGATGTAGTCAGCAGCAGGAAGTGGGGGTGGGGGGATTGGATAAAGGCGGCACTATAGGGTCGCCCACGTGATGTGCGTTCACGACGAGCATGGGGAGTGCTCCGTGATTGGAGCAAATGTAAGAGTAAGGAGATGGAATCGATTGGACAAGCACAGCGTTGAAGTACTGTACAGCGCAATGCAGTGTGGCTGAGGGCAAAGAAGTGCAGTGAAGTGCACTACATTGTGATACAGTGTAATGCAGTGCAGCGCAATGTAGTGTAAGTCTATTGAAGTATTGCGGGTGAAATGTTGAGAGTGCAAGTATCGTGTATTGAGGGATACTTAAAAAGTTAAATAATGAGTGCAGGTGTAATGAGTGAGGGAGTGCAAGTATGGTGTGTGAGGTACATGTCAACCAGGAGGGTGGTTGAGATGGCTCTCAGTATAGGTATCGAGGGACATGTCAACAAGGACTACAGGTGAGATGGCTCTCAGTATAGGTAGTGAGGAACATGTCAACAAGCAATAAAGGTGAGATGGTTCTCAGTATAGCGTATTGAGGAACATGTCCCAACAAGGAATACAGGTGAGATGGCTCTCAGAATAGCGTATTGAGGAACATGTCAACAAGGAATATAGGTGAGATGGTTCTCAGTATAGCGTATTGAGAACATGTCAACAAGGAATATAGGTGAGATGGTTCGCAGTATAGTGTATTGAGGGACATGTCAACCAGGAGTGCAGGTGAAATGGCTCTCAGTATAGTGTCAAGAAGGCGTGCCGGTGAGATGGCTCTCAGTATTGTGTATTGAGGGACATGTTAACAAAGAGTGCCGGTGAGATGGCTCTCAGTATAGTGTATTGAGGGACATGTCAACAAGGCGTGCCGGTGAGATGGCTCTCAGTATGGCGTATTGAGGGACATGTTAACAAAGAGTGACAGTGAGATGGCTCTCAGTATGGTGTTTTGAGGGACATGTCAACAAGGCGTGCCAGTGAGATGGCTCTCAGTATAGTGTATTGAGGGACATGTCAACAAGGCATGCCGGTGAGAGGCTCTCAGTATGGTGTATTGAGGGACATGTTAACAAAGAGTGCTGGTGAGACGGCTCTCAGTATAGTGTATTGAGGGACATGTCAACCAGGATTGCAGACCCTCAGCTATATCACCCACACTCCTTGTTGACATATTCCTCAGTACACTATACCAGCCTTATTCCCTCTGGGCCCGTATGCATGGGCTGGTGCTACACGTAGCCGGTGCTACACGCTAGCTCTGGCTAGGAGGGGCTTGGTGAATTAGGTCAAACGGTATGTACCGATGTCCAAACCGGTGCGGATAGCTAACCGTGTACTTATTTATAGATTTGGGAAATCCCTCTGAGCCTGTTGCCGGCGAGCACCGCTATTTATTTTGTGTACATTCGTCGATTCGACAATATTAATATCACCGCCGATGTAGCGGCGGCGTTAATATCGGCGTTATCGGTTCGATTTTGCGGTTAATTTGATAAAATTTCACTTTTAGAGTATGTAATTTTGTTAAATATGATAGCATTGAATAGATTTGGGCCTAATCGGTACCTAACACCGCCGGGCACCATCTAGCCTTGTTATTGCTGAGCCTGTTCCCGGCGAGCACCGCTATTTGTTTTGTGTACATTTGTTGATTCGACAATATGAATATCGCCGCTGATGTGGTGGTGGCGTTAATATCGGTTCGATTTTAGGGTTAATTTGATAAAATATCACTGTTAGAGTATGTAATTCTGTTAAATATGATAGCATTGAATAGATTTGGGCCTAATCGGTACCTAACACCGCCAGGCACCAGCTAGCCTTGCTATTGCTGAGCCTGTTGCCGGTGAGCACTGTGGCGGGCGGCGGCGGCGATTTGTTTAGTTTACATTCGTCGATTCGACAATATTAATATCGCCGCCGATGTAGCTCCGGCGTTAATATTGGTTCGATTTTAGGGTTAATTTGATCAAATTTCACTTATTGAGTATGTAATTCTGTTAAATATGATAGCATTGAATAGATTTGGCTCTAATATATCAGCGGGCGGCACACTAACCGGCGTGGCTTGCAGTTAAACTTGACTTGAAAGCAGGGTAGCTTAGCCTAGGCTACGGTCGGCGGCTAGTGCTGGCACCACCTCACGCATGCGGATTTTCCACCGTTAGCCGTGTGGTGCCACCCTAGCCGCGGTTAGGGCGCTAGCACCAGCCCATGCATACAAGGCCTGATTAACCATCGGTGAGGGTGTGCCTCACCACACTCTCACCGGCTCACATGAGCTCACATGAGCTCACACCAGCTCTCACCAGTTCTCACACACCTCCTCTCACCACCTCTCACCAGTGCGACACACTTCACAGCAATGTCTTCCCGAAGTGCTCTTGACAGCAAACGTGTGAGCTGAGAACCTTGTGTGGGGGTGAACTAGTCATCCCAGGCTGGTGAAATGTATGAGTGAAGGGACAACTGGGCGTGCGACTGAGGACGCTCTGCCCGCTCCCGCTGTAGATATCGATATCGTCCACAGATACGGTTTCCACCATTGTTAGGATAGCGGAGAAGCTACGACAACACGGAAACATGTGGGGGTGGGGTGCAGGGGGGGGGGGCTCGTGACGCATCATCCTAAATAAAAGGTACTGGCGGAAAGTAGGACGAAAAAGCAGCTCCCGCAAAAATGCGCTCTGAATAAATGAACACTGGCTATAAACAGCGTGCTGCCTTAAACAGTATTAATCTGGCGCGTGCTGTGAATTCTAAGGGCACAGTCGGTCAACTCTGCCTTAACATTGTCACTACTTTCTGGTTTCGGGATTCAGTGTTATCAGATAAAAGAATGGTTGTTCACCCGTAGCCGACTGGCTTTGGTAGCATGGTTATTCACGAGTGAATTGACCGACTATTAAGTTTGCAGTTATACCACTGTCCACCCCCCTTGCTCAGACTTGGTGGTTACCATAGGAACTGTAGAGTTATCAAAGTTGGATAATCCCAAAGTTTTAAAGTTTCTGCCCTGTATTTTTAGATAAATATAATAGGTTCATTGATATAATCTACTTTACTTTAATTTGGAGTAATCGTATTCATAAAATGGCTAGCTTTAGCGATATTTGAAGTGAAAACATGTCAAATATATATTAGTAGGTGTTAACACTGAAGTTCTGACTATCAACCATATGCTTTATTTATTCGAGTACAGCCGTATAGCACAGGAAGACCATACTTCAAAGATACACTGGTACCCACAAGACACTGGATGTCACAAGTTTGCATATCATAACAGGGTAATACAGGAGCACCAAGTTCACAGCTATACTGGCACCCGTGTTGCATTTTTCGTTTGCCCAATTTTAGTGCACAAGTTTCATCAGTGACGACTTCTATTACGTAAAATTAACATTCCTTCTAGGCAGCAATACATATTTATTGTATCAAAGTTGGACATGAAATCTATGCAGGTGCTTTAGTAGTTAGAAAATTGTATATCTTCTTCAGATTATGCAAGTCGGCGGTCTAGCTTGGGGTTTTCAACTGTCTCTACTAATAGGATTAGTAGAGAGACAGTTGTTTATAACTGCTTACAAAAGTGTTCTCTGGTCATAATTAGAGGTAATATCGGATAGCTATATCTCCCGCATGCGAGGCCCGCGCTCTACCGATTCGGCCACCGTGTCTGGTCAGTATGTAATCGACTGAAAGAAATACGGACAAAATTATATATAATCGCTGCATCTTCTATGCCCCAGTCGCCAGCAGGGATGAACATCACATGGTTTCTGGCTGCTGTCGTAGGTCGGCGTCTGTCGTCTGTCAATGGTTTCCTCTGACGGAGACCTCTGGACATCATGCAGCCGCAGTCACTGTATAACCTACCCGGACGCTTCAGGTGTGAGCTATTTACGGCGGGTGCCACCTGGCGGGCACCTAACGAGATCCACATGTGGTCGATCCCTGCCCTACAGGAGGGGACGGGGCACAGGGGCAGTGTGTATGGGGGCCGAGGGGGGCATAGACCTACGCACAGCACAACGGTGTACAATTAGGGCGCACAAGTTGGAGGGCGGGCACAGTCTGTTTCCATATTAACTGGGTCTGTTTTAGTGTCTGGTAGTCAGTGCCGGGAAGGTAGGTGTGTCTGCCTCACATTCACAAGGGGGCGCGCAGGTTGGTGCCGCCGCCCGCCGCCAGGGGGTGTGAGCAGTGTACACAGCTGGGGTGCTGGTGGGTGGAGGGTGGGTTGTATGTCATGGGTTGGGTTTTTGAGGTGAGATATACATATAGCGACACCACCATTGGGTACTAGCTCCGTGTACTCGGATAGCGCTGCCTACTCCTACTAGGTGCAGCATCCCTACGGGAACCAGCGATAGCGTGGGTACCACCTGCTCCACGAGATCACGCAATGCCCCACGAGATCTCCGCACTAACGGCTCTAATTATGTGTTTGATGTTCAATGATGGATGTGCTCACACGGTGTATCAAACACTAATCTAATTTAAATGTTCTAAATATCATGGAAATATGCCAATGGTTCAGGTGCAAAAACCGACAAACTCCACCCGGGCTGAAATGACTAACACCATGACTACCAGTGCCACACTTGAGCATGAAGCAGCCATCATTCTGATCATCAAATCTGGGTTTTTTTAAGGAGAAGCTGCCACATCCCCTATATAATATCCTACTCGAGATGAACATGATAGAATCTAACTGGAAAGCACAATATATTCTATTTCAAATATTCTATTTCACTGAAAACAAATACATTTGTCAGTTTTTACGCCTGAATCCTTCATATGCAAGTCTAATTTACTCATTTATCAACAGTTATAAAATCTGAAAGCAAATGAAAATTCGTAAATTTACTTCCATCTTGCACTCGATATACTGATATAGTGCCGAATTATGTCAATGGCTACAAGTAAATGCGTTTATGTATTCGGCAAACTATTATACATTTGGGGTTTTCAGGTGGTACGCAGATGGAATATTAGTTATTACGCTATTGGAATAAAACACAGTGGAATAATACGCTATAATTATAAAACATCATATATTTAAATTGTAATATAGCAATAAATCTCAGGTGGTACGTAGCTGCATATCAGGTGGTACACAACTGTATATCTGCATATATGGAGCTAGATCCTTGCAATTTTATTTGGTGTCGTTCTAGGTGCGATACCAACTCTACCAGGGGGTGAGGGAGGGGGTGGGGGGGGGGGGGTGCTGGAACACTTGGCTGTGTGATTTGTAGCGCTAACTAAAACACAGGATTTCTTCGGCCCAGCCCAAGAGGGCACGGCTCGTGTTGCTGGTTGCTACATACAAGCTCGATGAGATTCACCGCGCTGTCCTGACCCAATGAATGACTCACAGGTGCTCGCATTAGCCGGTGAGTCAGTCGGTCACGTGGGTGTAGCGCGCAGTCAGACCCAGTAACCCAGCAAGTCGCAATGAGCTGAGGTGTGAATTCACGCGTGTTTTTTTAACACTGCTGAATGAATATACATGTATACATGCACCACGTCACCAGCCCAGTGCTATGATAACCCTTTTTGCGGGTATCAGCTGTGGTTTTGGTACTGCGCCAGTTACATTCATTCTGGTTCTAGAGGCGCGTACTTTGTTGCTATGGTTTCCTGCTCGCGCATCGGCATTAGACGCCGGCAGGTGGCGCCGCGTGTGTCTACAGTAGGTAATGGGATGGCGATGGACGACCTGTCATTACTCACTATATAAAACAGCGGTGTAAAAACGCAGGCAACGAGTGATACAGCGCAGCAATCGACACGGCGCCGTGTGTCTGATACCGGGCGGGATATACGACTGTACGTGTAATGTAGCCCCTCGTTACGTGGCGGGGAGCGAATTGCAACTATCACTGGGGCACTTAGGGTTTCACACAGGCAGGATGGGTATTCACGCGTTTGCCAGTGTCTAAATGATGCTGATAAAGTATTATGTATGTTCATATCCATTGCAATACCTAACGATATGCCCTGCGCAGTCTGATAAAACTGATATCAGACTATGCGAGGTCCGATATCACTCTTTAATATTTAGCTACGGATGGTTATTTCTTGAAATACATTAAAGTTAAAGTTTCTACTAATCATAATGGCCAAATTTAAACACTGCTTCAGTAGTCTCCCAGGTATTCGGGAAAGGGATGGTGGGAATCGGTAGAGCTTGTTGGAAAGGGATGGCAGGAATCGGTAGAGCTGGTGGAAACTTATAAGTTATAGGCAGTATGAGTAAGTTGCTGCCAGTGGATGACTTGCTTACTGAATAAGTCGACCTACACTGCCAACAGACCCCTTATGCTATATAATGAGACCCATGTGCTTTATTGACATAATAATTAATATTAGATTTGAGTCCCTCTGATCTCAGAAATATGTATTGACCCTGGCTACACCTTAAGCAATATGTGTTTTCTGAGTCCCGCTGGTCCTTCAAGAAGACCTGAAGCTGCGGCTCAGTATGCTGGGTCGCAGCTTCAGCTTGCACACCACAAAGGGGGGGGGGGGTGAGTACCTATACGTGAAAAGGTATTTTATCTATCTGTCACTAGTGTCAGGATAATTTCAATGAAATCTATGTTCGAAACAAATGTTTGCCAAATTTGATCATCGGGATGCATATATGATAATAAGCAAAGTGAGTTTAAGACATAGGGTTATATATAGGGATTGCTCTGGGATTGGCACCAACCCGAACTTACTGTGTGTAAGTTAGTAAGCTGAAGCTGCGACCGGGGGCCAGTGGAACTCGGAATACCCCTATTTTCATTTTAGAGTCCCTTTAGCTTCAAAACTCATATCAGAGAATAGTTGCTTAATACCACCAATACAACTTCTTAATTGCTGTCGTTTACTGGCCTTCAGAATGCTTGCAGTGACTTTCTGCGCATATATTGATCGTGGTAGATTGCCTTCTTGGAAATCTGTTCTTGGTCCAGACAGCCCCATAGAATCGATGACAATGTAAATTATGGAGGTCACAGCGCTAGGCTGTGAGGTCACTGTGATTGTAATGATTGTAGATTACAATTACAGGCACATATCGACATCCTCTGAGAGTTGAGAGAGAATGTCACAGGAGCATAACTGGCTTATGGGTTAATTATGATATTGACTTTAATACAATAGGACATGTCAACAACATGTTCTGGTCCTTCCTTGGTGTATTAGTTTGAACATCTAGTTATCGATTAGAGTATTTTGGCGATATTATGCAATAGTTATTTGTAATGGGGACCTTTCATGAGCCATTTCTCCCGCTATACACTTGGTGGCAGCACCCGTTCCCTGTCCAAGTCGGCCATCATGGTTGGATAGAAGGGTGTAGGTGTGTGTGTTGGTGGTGTAGGTTTTGGGGGGGTTTAAGGATGTGGTGGGGGTGTAGGTATGTGTGTGGTGGGGGTGTAGGTGTGTGGTGGGTGTGTGTGGTGGGGGGTGTAGGTGCGGTGATGGTTTAGGTGTGTGGTGGGGGTGTAGGTGTGTGGTGGTGGTGGGGGTGTAGGTGTTTGTGGTGGGGGGTGTGTGGTGGGGCTGTAGGTGTGTGTGGTTGAGGTGTAGGTGTGTGTGGTGAGGGTGTAGGGGTGTGTGGTGAGGGTATAAGTATGGTTTGGTGGGGTGTAGGTGTGTGGTGTAGGAGTGTGGTGGTGTATGTGTGTGGTGTGGGTGTAACGGGTACTAGGGGTATAGGTGTGTGGTGGTGGGTGTAGGGGGTATAGGTGTGTGGTGGGGGTTTAGGGATGCTAAAGATTGTGAGGTGCCGCTCTGCAAGACACCCCTACACCTCCACCACAAACCACCTACACACCCAACACACACCATCAACCCTCACCACACACACCTACACCCCCCCCACATCCCTAAACCCCCACCACACCCCTACACCCGCACCAAACACCCCTAAATCCCCATTCACCCCCACCAAAATCCTCACCACACCCCTACACCTCCACACCACACCCACCACACAAACATATGCCCCCACCACACACCTAAACCCCAACCACACCCACCACACCATATCCACTCACCACACACCCCTACACCTCCACCACACACCTCTAAATCCCCACACACCTCCACAACACACGAGACCGGCATGGTGCGCCATCTGACGAGAGAGTGATGCAAACTGAAAGGTTCCCATTGGGTGAATGAAATATAATCTAGATATCATTACAACAGTGTGGCTTACGAAAACCACCCCATATATTTATATATATATATATATATATATATATATATATATATATATATATTTATATATATATATATAGTTGCTTTTAGTTGATTCATACCAAGGCAGTTTTTGCTCGGATTTAGCCTGGGTTGTCATTCACCCGTTACTCAGGATAGAGGTGAATCTTTTATCTGCCGTTAGACCACTGCCTCAGGGCTGACAAGGATGTACATTTACCCCCCTCCCACACACACACACAAAACTGCAATAAAGATGATTCAAATTAACGTATTTATCATATGAAAAGCTATGTTGCAGGAAGGTGATCGGTTGCATTTCACTGTGGTACTATGGTGGTGCTGCCTACAGATGCCGCTTCAAACAAGTGGTGCTGCCTGCAGGTGGCGCTGCCCTCAGATGGTGCTGCCTAAAGGTTGTGTTGGCTGAAGGAGGTGCTGCCTAAAGATGATGCCCTCAGATGTCGAATCCTGCAGGTGGGGCTGCCCTCAGATGATGATGCCTCAGATGGCGCTGTCTGCAGGTGGTGCTGCCTGCAGGTGGTGCTGCCCTGAGATGATGATGCCCTCAGATGGCGATGTCTGCAGGTGGTGCTGCCTGCAGGTGATGCTGCCCAAAGACACACGTGGTGCTGCATACAGGTGGTGCTACCTGCAGATGGCGCTGCCTACTACAGGTGACGCTGCCTACAGATAGCGCTGTCTACTGATGGCGCTGCCCGCAGGTTGCGCTGCCTTCAGATGCCAGTAGTGCCAGTTGACGGCTGCTGTTCCAGCACGCCCAACCTGTGGCGCTGCCCCCGGCGCTCGGCCTGCCGGCTATCTGACCGGCTCATCATTGATTTGGTCGCGCTGATGGACACGCAGCACGCTCAGGGGCGTGTACCCTCCCACTGCTCGCCCCCTGGCCGCCCGCCCCCTGTCAGGCCCCATGCCTAACCCCTGCCGCCTCCTGACCGCCTTCCCCAGCTGGACACTCATTCACGACCCGCCCCAGGCACCGTCACCAGATCCGTTGGGCGCCACACGACGGGCAACCGGCGAACTAGCCTCGCTGCTCTTGAGAGCGGGTGTGGGTGTGGGTGTGGGTGTGGGTGTGGGTGTGGGTGCGGGTGTGGGTGCGGGTGGGGGTGTGGGTGCGGGTGCGGGTGCGGGTGCGGGTGCGGGTGCGGGTGCGGGTGCGCCGGGACCAACGCACAGTTGCTTCCGCTCGGTTCATTTTACGATCCACCTTTTGCCATACAATATTTCGAGAGAAATGGCTAAGATTATGTGAGGAATGAATGTCGGCTAATACATACATAGATACATAGATATATAGATGCATGGATACTGTCGTGGGGGTGATGAAAATGGGAAATATTGCGCCTAGAGCAGGACTCGAACCCACATCTCTTTGCATTCCGGGCCAGTGTGCTATCCATTACACCCCCTAGGCTTCCTGATATCACCACACTACCCACACCTACCTGTCTATGTGGTTACTTGCCTGAGAGGTCAGTGCATACCACTACAATACATAGATACATATATGCATAGACAGATAGATACAGAGAGGTACATACATACATTCTTACATACATACGTACGTACGTACGTACGTACGTACATACGTACGTACGTACATACATGCATGCATGCATACATACATACATACACACATACACGCATATACGCATACACACATACACATACACACATACACACATACACATACACATACACACAGTAGCGATGTCGTTTCTGCGTATTCCTTGTGTGTGTAAAATAGCTCCCTTCTTAGAACATCATATTAGACCCCCCCCCCCCCCCCCCCCCGACACACACACACACGCTTCCCCAAAACCATGTCTCGGACACCGCCAGCGTGTATCCTTGATAACAAGTCACGAGTTGTGTCAACCTACATGATGCGGCAGGTCAAACGTCAGCGTGAATATGATAAGACCACATTCCGTGAAACCCCAAAAATATGCTCGCTATCTGCCGTGTACCCACCAACCACCCACGGACGCGGCGTGATTCACGCTGACACGGTGTCTGAGGAGGTTCAGAAGCGCCGGGCCGGTGGCTGGGCCGGTGTAGGACGTTCAAAACACTACCCTGTTCAAAACACTACGGTACTGTTTTGAACCTACATAGATAGCGTTTTGAACCTAAGTTCAAAACACTACTGTTAAGTTCCAAACACTTAAAACACTACCCAAGTTCAAAACACTATCATGACCAGCTGACCCTGCTGCAGTGTTTGAGGCATGTATTAGTAGTATACGCTGATATAGTGCTGCGGCATATAAACCACCTATTAGCATACGCTGATGGTGCTGTGGCGTTTGAAGCACTACATATTAGTATATGCTGATTGTGTTGCCGCGTTTGAAGCTTACATTATCAGTATATGCTGAGAGCGCTGCGGCGTGTGCACCACATATTAGTATACACTGATTGTGCTGCGGCGTTTGAAGCACATGCTAGTAGTATACGTTGATAGCACTGCGGCGTGTGCACCACATATTAGTACGGTATACACTGATGGTGCTGCAGCATTTGAAGCACGTATTAGTAGTAGGCTCTGCGCTGCACACTGCCCCAGTCTACTGCACACTGCCCCACTTTACTGCATTCTTCCCCACCTTACTGCCTACTTACCCCACCAGGCACAGGGCCTAATTGGTAGAGCTTGGGCCTCGCATTCGGAAGGTCAGTTGTTTGGTTCCCGGTAGAGTCAAATCATGCAATGACTTAAAAATTGATACAAGTTTATCACTTCTTAACCTGGCCCTCGGCATTAATAGGATAGGGCAAGGACTGGGTGGCTCAGTGTCAGGATAATGTGACTGAGTGGGATATTGAGTCATCGTGCTGGCAGCATAGTTTCCCAGTGGGTAGCACTATAAAGTCATGATGAGTGTGCAGTCACAAGTCGGTACCCACCCTGATATGACCTTAGATGTTGTTAGGACATAAAACAGCAACCAACAACAACAACCCCTACTGCCCCACCTTACTACATACTGCCCCACCCTACTACATACTTCCCACCACTATTAAGCATTGCCCCACCCTACTGCATTCTTCCCCACCTCACTGCATACAGCTCCACCCTACTGCAAACTGCCTCACCCTCCTGTACACTGCCCCATCCTACTGCATTCTGCCCCACACTACTGGCAGCACTATAAAGTCATGATGAGTGTGCAGTCACAAGTCGATACCAGTCCTGATATGACCTTAGATGTTGGTAGGACAGAAAACAGCAACGAACAACAACAACCCCTCCTGCCCCACACTACTGCATACTGCCTCACCTTACTGCATACTGCCCCACCCTACTGCATACTGCCTCACCCTACTACAAATGAAAATGAATATACAGCAATTATACAAAAACATTTAGAGTAGTGTTTTGAACTTAAAGGTAGTGTTTTGAACTTAAGGATAATGTTTTCAGTGTGGCCACAGTAGTGTTTTGAACCTACCTTCAACTGGGTCGAAAACACTACCGTAGTGTTTTGAACCCAGGTTGAAAACACTACCGTAGTGCTTTTGTGGGGTAGGGTTTTGAACTTACTACACCGTGGCCAGGCTGGCGTAAATGATCGGGTTGATAAGGCAGCGACCGGCACCCGCATGTTATCAATAGCTTGCCCGACTGGCACTGCCGGCCCTGGCTGATTAGAACAATAGGAGTTACGGTTTATAGTGCCGGCACCTTGTGGGGCCCATTGATCAGGGCATCTGGATGTGTGTGTGGATGTGTGTGTGTGTGTGTTGGATGGTGGGTGTAAGCGTGCCCACATGGCAGTCGGTGTTAATTTGCACGGTAACTGACTCAGTGCATTTGCAGGGATGAAAGATCTCCGCGATTTCGCGGATTTCCGGGATTTTTCCTGTAGATATAAGTGTATACTAATAAGTTGCACCTGTCCTGATATGACCTTAGATGTTGACAGGATGTAAAACTCCAACAACCAACCAACCAATACGTTGTTTCACGCTGCAGCACCATCAGCGTATACTAATACGTGGTGCAAACGCCGCAGCACTAGCAGCATATACTACTAATGCCTTCACGGTGCAGCACTATCAGCATATACTACTAATACATGCTTCTAACGCCGCAGCACTATCAGCATATACCGATATGTGATGCAAACACCGCAGCACTAGCAGCGTATACTACTAATACGTGCTTCAAACGGCGCATCACTATCAGCTTATACCAATATGTATGAAATCCGACTTCGGGGAATTTTCAGCAATTCCCTAACAATGCTAAGCCTATGGGAGAATATCAGCATTTCCGCTTTTTCCCCAGAGACCACTTTCACCCCTGATTTGAAGTGTGGCGTTATGCACACATGTGATTTTGATATAGGCCAACCCTATTCCTATAGCCGATCAAAGCCCAGTGTTCTTGCACCCTTTCTTGCATTACACTGAGAACTCTGACCAAATGAATTTCATTGTCTACAGTTTCATGGTGGTCGGAGATCTTAGACTGTTTAATAGTGATTGTCATTGTCAAACAAACAACAAAATTCGTTTAATCCTTATCACAAATTAGTCATATCGCCCTGGCCTTCCAAAAGCGAGCACCTCATTATCTGTTTGGTTCGTTTATATCTTGCTAGCCCCATGATCCGATATCTTATTCAGTAACATTATCCTGTTGCTGAGCTACCCAGTCCTATTAATGCTGAGCATCAAGTTATGTGGCAACACGTATGAATTTGTGTAAGTCATTGTGTTTGGCTCGGTTGGGTTTCGAGCCCATGACCTCCCACACGGGAAGCCAGGCAGTGCTCTTACAAATTTGGCCATCCTGCCCGGTATCAGGACTCCAGTAACTCACGGTCACCACGCACCAAGTGGAAACCCGCCATGATAGTTTGATGCCTAAAATTGCAATCCATGTGATCAAAAGGAAATGTCATTTGAAATGTCATGGCACAAAACAAGATGAATTAAATTAAAAGGTGAAAGTTGTGCGAATTGATTAGAACAGTAGGCATATTTTTGGTGGTGATTTTGGTGTTGGGATTAATTTGAAGTCATCACAGGGTAGGATTAGTACCTAGTGAGACCAGACAGGATGGCCGAATGAGTTAGAGCGGACGTCTCCCGTGTTGGTAGATCCTGGGGTCGTGGGTTCGAACCCTGGTCGAGTCAAACCAATGACTTAAAAATTGATACTTGTTGCTTCCTAGCCTGGCGCTCGGCATTATTAGGATAGGGCAAGGACTGGTTGGCTCAGTGTCAGGATAATGTGACTGAGTGGGATATCAGGTCATGGTGCTGATGACCTGGTCTTCGAATGGGGCAGCACTATAAAGTCACCATGAGTAAGCACAATAACAAGTCGGTACCCGTCCTGATATGACCTTAGATGTTGCTAGGACGTAAAACAACAACAAACAAACAAACAAACAAGTACCTAGTGAGAGGTGACATGTAGTCATCTCGCCTCAGTTTTCGTAATTTATTTAAATGTGAAGAGCCTTATTTGTAACATATATGAATACAGAGCTGTAACCGTGGTTGCCGTGGTTAGCTCTAGGGATGATGATCGTAAAAGTTCTGCCAATACATAATATGGTGGTTTGCTTGCATCGGTACTAAAACATTAAAATTGTATACTTGTTTTATTGGCTTTTTATTGAGAGAGTGTTTTACTCTTTCTCTTACTCTCAATGAAACACTCCGCATGCCGTTTTATACGCTGGAACCTGTTGCCCTCCCTCTACACACACACACACACACGCACGCACCCACACAGATGCACACACGCACCCACACAGACGCACACACACACACACACACACACACACACACACACACACACACACACACACACACACACACACACACACACACACACACACACACACACACACACACAGAGGGCACGGCGTGATGAAAGCTGCGCACAGATGGCACTGGTCCAGCTTCAATCGTCAGCTCCTAGATGATATCAAATCCAGCCATGCTTGTCTCAATTTTTGAACATTTTGCATTCATGCAACGTCTCGACTACAGAGGGCGCGTCGGGTACAATAGTAGCATTGTGTCCTCTTTGACTGTCCCTCTGATGATATGACACCCGCTGTATCAGGACAACATTAGTCTAGATGCAGCATTGTGTCCTCTTTGACTGTCCCTCTGATGACATGACACCCGCTGTATCAGAACAAAATTGGTCTAGATGCAGCATTGTGTCCTCTTTGACTGTCCCTCCGATGACATGACACCCACTGTATCAGGACAACATTGGTCTAGATGCAGCATTGTGTCCTCTTTGACTGTCCCTCTGATGACATGACACCCGCTGTATCAGAACAAAATTGGTCTAGATGCACCATTGTGTCCTCTTTGACTGTTCCTCTGATGACATGACACCCGCTGTATCAGAACAACATTAGTCTAGATACAGCATTGTGTCCTCTTTGATTGTCCCTCTGATGACATGACACCCACTGTATCAGGACAACATTGGTCTAGATGCAGCATTGTGTCCTCTTTGACTGTCCCTCTGATGACATGACACCCGCTGTATCAGAACAACATTAGTCTAGATGCAGCATTGTGTCCTCTTTGACTGTCCCCCCGGTGACATGACACCCGCTGTATCAGGACAACATTGGTCTAGATGCAGCGTTGTGTCCTCTTTGACTGTCCCTCTGATGACATGACACCCACTGTATCAGGACAACATTGGTCTAGATGCAGCATTGTGTCCTCTTTGACTGTCCCTCTGATGACATGACACCCGCTGTATCAGGACAACATTGGTCTCGATGCAGCGTTGTGGTAGTGGTCTATCGGCTAAAGGCGACTGGAGCTCTTCTTCTCTTCATGCTTTTAACTCGTCCCCAGAGATGCATCTGCCCTTTGTCTGTAGTCATTATCCATATTAAAGTAGTTGCCATCACCTCCATGCAGATTGACGTCATCAGCGTGGATCAAGCCTACGCAGGGTCGAACTCTTCACATTTGTCCCCATGTGGTTGCTGAAGACCTGACCACACTGAGAGACAACTCACACATTTATTTATAGATTTTAGTGGACATTGCAAATTGTGAACTTTTCTTCTTTTTATTTAAATTGGTGTTGTTGTTCGTGTCAACTAGGAATGTGCTTTAAGAGTAACTATTCATGTCGCACACATTTGTCATATTATATATGCAGTATAGTAAATGAACAAAATAACACACACACAAACCACTTTAACGTACGCAAGCAAATAATTAATGTGTTTAAAATGTTTTTCTGTATTTGTTTAATTTAGAACCCCCTTACAACATATGCTCCGGGCCCTGCACTAGTTTAATCTGGCTCTGCAGAGACTAAACTCGGAGTGCAATGGTTGGCCCTTCCCCCTCCCACCACTATCACTACCGCCCCCGCACCACCACCACCACCTCCACCATCACTACCATCACTACCAATGATTACCAATCACTACCAATCACCACCACCACGACTACTACCACTACCATAGTACCAATATAGTACCAATATAGACCTATTTCATATGACGTCAGCATAGGTATCTAGGTCAGTGCACGCACCTTTTGGCTGCAGGACGACACACTGTCACACTGCAAACTCAGTGGCTATGGGCAATCTTCATACAGAAAAAGTTAAATATCTCTAAATCCACATCACCTAGACACAAACCACTTGGAACACATGATATAGAAAACATGTTTAACAAAAAAATTATATTAAATTGTTAGGTTAGGGTTCTGGATTTCAATTAATTTGGAATAAAACTGACGTTTTTCACTGCACATACTGGCAAACTCAATGCATTGTCAATGGCTGTGAGTAATCTTCATAAAGAAAAAGTTAAATATCTCTAAGTCCACACCACTTAGACACAAACCGCTTGGAACACGTATAGAAACATCTTTAACAAAAAGATTATATTAAATTGATAAGGTTAGGGTTCTGGATTTCTATTAATTTTGAATAAAAGTGACGTTTTGCACTGCGCGTACCGCCAATCTCAATGCATTGTCAATGGCCGTGAGCAATTTTCATACGGAAAAAGTGAAATATCTCTAAAACCACACCAACTAGACACAAACCGCTTGGAACACATCTAGAAAACATGTTTAACAAAAAGATTATATTAAATTGATAAGGTTAGGGTTCCCTATTTATATTAATTTTGAATAAAACTGACGTTTCACACTGCGCGTATCGGCAAACTCAATGGCAGTGTGCCTTCGTTCTACAGCCAAGCTGCGCGGTCATACACGATGTTTACAAACATTGAAAGGGGTCTATAGTACCATTGTACCAACCACCACCACCACGCACGGTTGCCATGGGCATGCCTGTACGTGTGAGTATGTGCTGTGTGTCTGCACGCGTGTAACACACAGCACACCCCGACAGCTGACAGAGACCCCGCAGTGGCACGCACCTCGGCGACAGCGCCCACTCTGTGGGTCTTGGTTCCACGCCCACATGATGGGCTGTGCGAGTGATTGAGTGCAGTGAGCAGCTCACCGCTCACAGCGCCACATGTAACCCGCGGGGAATGGCGCATTTCACGCCCAGAGCAGACCGGGCTCCTTTACTACACATTTTTCACAAGTGTGTGTGTGTTTTATTTTTGTGTGTTTGGCTTCTTGTGTGTGGGCTTGTTTCTTGACCCCAGTAAATTGTGTTGGTAAACAAATTAAAGGGTCTGTGCGCGCGCACTTTATGTGTATGTATATATGTGGGATTACAAAGCGCGTCCTAAATATCTGTTATTTGGTCAGAACAAGGCTGGACTCGTCAGCACACAAATCACCCCCCCCCCCCCCCCGCAATCCACCCCTTGCACGCCGGTGATTCGCTCGCTCTGTGTTCTAGGACACAGGCATTGTGTTGGCGGGTCACATAACCTGAATTCCCACGGGATCTGGTAAAGGACAGAGTGGGTTCAATTTTGCGGTCGGCTTATAATGCCCCAGCTCTTGTATTGATGTTAATCGCTGGCCCTCGTGGCCTGCTTACCATCATAATGTTAATCCGCGGCCTGCCCAGCCGGGAGGGCGCCTGCCCAGCGCCGGCGCATTACACCATGTCGGGCGAGTCTGGGAACCAACCGCAGGCCGGGGAGCTGGTTTGTTTGTTGTTGTTTTATGTCCTAGCAACATCTACGGTAATATCAGGACGGGTACCGACTTGTTGGTTGGTTGTTGGAGTTTTGCAGCCTGGCAACATCTAAGATCATATCAGGATGGGTACCGACTTGTGACAGTGCGCACTCATGGCGATTTTATAGTGCAGCCCCACTGGAAGACCAGGATTCTGGCACCATGACCTGATATCCCACACAATCACATTATCCCGATACTGTGCTAACCAGTCCTTGTCCGATCCTATTAATGCCGAGCACCAACCTAGGTAGTGGCAGGTATCAATTTTCATGTCATTGGTTTGACTCAGCTGGCAGTGGGAGTCAAATTCCCGACCTTTCGCACGGGAAGCCTGCACTCTACGGATTCGGTCACGGCATTAGCTGCGTGACTGTGACTGAGTCCGGCTGCGAATGTGTGTGGTATTACCGAAACACATGACTAGACATAAGTCTCAGTGAGCCAAGTGATTTCAAATGGCTTTCAGCCTTCCGCACTGCATGGTCCATTTGAAGTTGGAGCGCTCCGCCACTCAGTAGGATTGAGGGCTTTAAAGATATTTTTTTTCTTTCTCCATAAATATTATACAATAAGCTATTCATTTATTGTTTGCTATTGAGCTATGTTCTATTCACTACATATAGTACAAGTGCCATTCGATGGGGGCAGAAAATGTCATACTATCAACATGATTAAGCTAGTGCATTACGGGGGAGGGGGCAATGCAGTAACTTGTTTGTATCGGGTATCATGACGCTTGAGTGCCCCCCCCCCCGCCCCCCACACAAATACCATACCGCTTATTTATTTAAATCAAAATTTTTAACCGAAATAGGCCAAATCCAAGTAAGGAAACAACCTGCCAGACGACGGAACCAGACCAAACCTTTCCCCATTCAGAGCAAACTAGCCGGTATCCAGGCCCCTCAGATAACCACCCACCCTGCCCAGCGTGGAGGAAACATGGCAGATGGCGATTATATATATGTTAAGAGTTTTTATTTTCATCTTCAATGACAAAAAAAAGCAACCCACAATAGCATCAACGAAAAGAAATCTCACAAGTAACTCAATGAAATAATCAAACATTAAGCTCATAGCTAATCTTGTTATACAATATTTAACCAAAATGCGTTCAATAATCTTCGTTAAATTAATTAGTAAATTACACAAATAATTGTTAGCCGGCTTGAGCAGCTCGCGAGTTGGTGATGGTACAAGAAAGCGACGCCAGGCGGCGCCAGTGGTACGACATATCCATAACATATAGTGTGTGAAATAGTAATTGATAAACAATATAACATTTCAGTGGCTTTGTTATTTATAGTCACATAATGAATTATAGAGCACATATATGTTCAGACTTTAATGTACTGGATGTAAGTCCTGTTGCAACCAAAGTTACACCCGTGTTGGCTAAGCCTCTGCGTGAGTGGTTAGATTTAAGCGTTAAAGCCGTTTGACAAATTGACTGGATGTTTGCTTTTGGGGCTCTCCTGCCCAAATGGATCTATTCAGAACTCGCATATGCAGCTCTTAAAGCCCACCCTACATGTTCCAATTTGTGTAATAACACGCCCGTTTTATATTTCTTGTGGGATCGGCTGGGCAGCGTCGGCATACAGTGGTGTCAGGGGTGAAATGGTGCTGGGTCGGGGTGGAGTGGGGTGGAGTGGTAGTGTTGGGGGTGGGGTGTGGTTTGGAGTGATGATGTTGGGTAGGGTGGGGGAGGGAGTTGGAATGATGTTGGTTGAGGGTGTGAGTGCAGTCAGTGGGGATGGCGTGGTGATGTGTGGGAGTAGGGGTTGGAGTGATGTTGGGTGGGGGTGGTGTGGTGAGTGGTGATGTTGGTTGGGGGTGGAGGTAGAGGTGGAATGGTGATATTAGGTGGGGAGGATCGATGGAGGAGTGGGTATGGTAGAGAGTGTTGGTGCTGTGAAAGACGTATCAACACCTTGAGTCCTGTTATGTAACTGACTTTATTTACCTTAGTTCTCTCTGACGTCATCCGGTATTACATTGGGTGCGTTCGGGTAGTCACATATCTTACATCTCCCTTTCTCGATAATGATTGTTGAACCAACAGATATTATCCCTATGTATCCCGTCCGCCCCTACCACGTATATGATATGATACATGTATTCATTTGTTTACCCAGTGCGAACATAACATGACATCCCCTTTTGTACTTAGTTGCATACACATATATATATATATATAAATCTTAGCCTACTACGTACGATACGCGAATTTGACTTTATTGAAACATGAAGTGCACACACATACTCTCGTTTAGCGTCGCTGATAAGAGTATGTCATTACCATCATTTTATTATGATATGATATGGGTGTGTGTGTGTTCCTCTTCATAATTAATGCTAGACATTGAAAACATAACGGTAACTTATGATAGATAACTCACTTGATGTGTTCACGATGTGTATAACGAATTCAATACACGTAGCGTCTACACGTTTATCAAAACTCGTCTATTCTTATCCCTTGAATATTGCGTCCCTTCTTAGATTGACCCAGTGAACGGTGCGTCACGTGATATAAAGCACCAATGAACGGTGTACATAGCTCTATGACGATGTGACGTGGTCATTTGACCTAATGGACGATGTTTTACGTATTACCTATTTGGAAACGATTAGTGGGTTTAACGGTTCTACCGTATCGTGAAACGTAAGGTAATTGTGTTTTTGTATGTTGTAAATTTCCTTCTATTGCTACGCCCCTCTTATTATTTACTGTCGATTGGGGACACTTATAGATGAATTTCCGATTTCTTCTCAATGTATTACCGTGTTCATTTCGTATACTGTAATCCCTCCTACTAGTGTTACTCGTGTCTACAATTTGAGCTCTTTTCCAATCATTGTTTTGATCTCGGTACCTGACTTTGTCTCCTTTTTGTAATACCGGTTGTTCCTTGCCCGCCTTTTTGTCAAAATATTTCTTTTGTGTCGTTTGTCTCCCTTCCATTTCATTTAGCTTAGATGTTTGTACTGTCGGTTTGAGTTGATTGTTTAACACTGGAAGCCGAGACCGTAATCGTCTCGACATCAATAGCTGAGCTGGCGATGCCCCTATCCCTTCTAAAGTTGTGTTTCTATAATTCAACATGGCTATGTCAATGTCAGTATTATCTTTGAAGCACTTCTTGATCATGCGCTTGCATGTCTGGACATATCGTTCAGCTTGGCCGTTACTTTGGGCGTGCATAGGATTCGTAAAGACTGATTGGAATCCGAACAACTTAGCAAACTCTTGAAACTCACCACTCGAAAATTGGGGACCATTGTCTGACACAACATATCTTGGAATCCCATACCGTGCAAAAGTTTGCTTTAGAACACTTATAACAGCTTTACTTGTCGTTGCGAACAATTCTATAATCTCAGGAAACTTAGAGTAATAGTCGACAATGATTATGTAGTTTTTTTTATTAACATGGAACAAGTCTATCCCCACTTTGTGGAATGGCACATCTGGTATATCATGACTTATTAAAGGTTCTTTAGATGGCATGTTCCTAAATTGTTGGCAAACATTACACCGCAGGACAACGTTTTCTAATGTGCTCATTAATCCTGGCCAAAACACTGTGTCCCGAGCCAACTGTTTACTTTTTACCACGCCCAAATGGGCCTCGTGTAGCCTCACCAACATCTCTTTATGCATGGATTTAGGTATAATGATCTGTTCACCTCTTAACATCAGATCATCAGATGTGGTAATTTCATCCTTAAACCTAAAAAATGCTTGAACATCAGTGTTTAGTAACTTGTTATTTATGTGCCAACCCTGTATTGTTAGGTCGCGTACCTTCATTAGTGTTTTGTCTAGTTTTGTTTGAATTATAATGTCCTGGATGATATCAGCATTACTATCAACGGCTGCCACAGAAATGTCTTTGTCGTATAGGTCGTCCGGATTTACATTGGACGTATGAGCTCTTGACAAGGTGTCTGCAAAAAACAAATCCGTACCCTTCAAATATGTCACTACAATGTTATAATTTTGTAATCTCATCCGCATGCGTTGCATGCGGGCGGACAACGAGTGTATCGGTTTTAGCATTATGGCTACCAAAGGCTTGTGATCTGTTACAACAGTAATTTCATTTCCATAAATGTAGTCATGAAATTTATGACATCCGAAACATATGGCTAAGAGCTCCTTTTCGATCACGGCATAACTCACTTGAGTTTTGTCTAAAGCTTTGGACGCCATAGCCACAGGCAAGTTGTTTTGAAAAAGTGTTGCACCTAAGCCAAACTTTGATGCGTCAACCTGTAGCACAATATGTTCTTTACCGTTAAAAAATTTCAAAACAGGCGCAGTCATCAATAAATGTTTCAGTTTCACAAAAGCTTCTTCATGTCTTTCTTCCCAATGCCAACATACGTTTTTCTTTAATATTTCTCTTAATGGCTTAGTTATGTTTGCCATGTTTGCCATGTTTGGTATAAATTTATTTACATAACCAATCATGCCCAAAAACCGTTGCAACGCCGGTTTATCAGTGGGACTGGGCATGTCCACAATGGCCTGGACCCTATCTTCGTTAGGTTTAATACCCTCTGAGGTAATTACATGACCTACGTAATTTACAGATACTCTGCAAATTTTCGACTTCTTGGGGTTCAGTTTCAGGTTTACATGAGCTGCCCTTTGCAATACCGCCTCTAAGCGTGTATTGTGTTCTTCTATTGTACTCCCGTGTATCAGAATGTCGTCGGTCACGACATGAACTCCAGGTAATCTCATCAGGATATTATTCATTTCCTGTATGAAGATGTCCCCAGCTGTCTTAATGCCAAATGGGAGTCGAGTAAACCTAAATCTACCCCATGGGGTGTTGAAGGTACATAGCCTGGAACTGTTGTCGTCTAACTCAATTTGCCAGTACCCGCTATTTGCGTCCAACACCGAAAAATACCTGGCCCCATGTATAGTTGCAATTACTTCTTCCACTGTTCTAACTGGATAAGGGCCTCGTAGAATTGCTTTGTTTAAATTTGTGGGATCTAGACAAATTCTTAATTTATTAGGCTTACGTACAATAGTCATTGAATTCACCCAAGGAGTAGGCTCATCCTGTTTGACTATGACCCCTAACTCTAACATGCGTTTTAATTCTTTCTTTACATCATCAATAATTGCCAGTGGGATTCGACGTGGAGGGTCAATGACAGGAATGATACTTTCATCAATGTAAATTTGGGTATTTACTTTAATTAAACCGAGACCTTTAAATACTGTTGAATATTTTCTTACCAATTCTTGTGCTGGCCTGTCACCTTCCACGGTATCTACGACGTTCAGGCGTGCTAGAAATCCTAATTCTACACACGACTGTTTCCCTAGTATGGCACAACCGGCATCTGTGACTTGGAATTTTAACCTGTGACCATTGACATCCAGAGTAACCTCGCCTTGAGGTCGAATTCTATGACCGTCGTATGTCACTAGATGACACCTGGAAGGGCTTAAACAAACATTACGCATTGTGTTGCACATCCTTAATGGTAAAATATTCGCCTCCGACCCAGTGTCTAATTTGAATCGGATTACCTGTCCATGTACCTCAAATGATGAGTACCATAACTCACTGTTCATCACATCACTTGTACACAATGTGCCTACAAACAAGTCAACATCATCGTCGCTCTCCGATTTTGAATGAGATTGTTGATCAGTGTTGTCATTCGCGACGTCAATCTCGTACACAGGTGCGCCTCTCATCGAGTCACGTTGCACTCGACATACCTTGATGAAATGTCCGATCTTATGGCATCCCATGCACTCTTTTCCCCGTGCTGGACACATCCCCTTGGCATGGCCGTATCCACAACGGCCACATTTGTTACTTGACTCCCGAGTTGCTGGTCGCCCTCGACTTGTTGGTTGGTGTAACCAGGGTGACGCGCCTCTTGATGTCCGTTCGCCTCCACTGTACCTTGTCATGACCGTGTCGACTGGCTGATCCTCCTTTGGCGTGACTTGAGCAGACTTATTTTCGCTTAACCGACATAGTTGAATGCATTCTTCGACTGTGAGGTTAGGCGATTGTAACAGCTTGTTGCGTAACGTATTGTCTTTTACACCGCAGACAATCCTGTCACACAGTAACGATGATTCCAGTTGACCGTAGCAACAGTATTCGATCCTGTGTTTTAATTCCCTAATGTAGGAATCCATACATTCATGCGATTGGTTAAATGAGTTAAACTCGTACCGTACAACGGTGATGTTTGTCTTCCCCTCGCAATAATGCGTGAAGGCGGCTATGAGTGGGGCGATCTTGTCTCTTTCAGTGATTTCCGTCGTGAATGTTCTGTATATTTTCTGTGCCTCTGCGCCTGCGACATGCAGAAACACGCAGCATTGCACTTTCTCCGCTTTCGATGAGATACCTGCTGCTATGGCGTATATTTCATATGATTGCAACCATTGTCTCCAGTTTATTGCCATTTTCTCATCCAGGTTCAACGGACCTGGAGGTTTCAATCCGTGCAACGCCATTGTTCTTCCTTGCAATCTGACACCATGTGAAAGACGTATCAACACCTTGAGTCCTGTTATGTAACTGACTTTATTTACCTTAGTTCTCTCTGACGTCATCCGGTATTACATTGGGTGCTTTCGGGTAGTCACATATCTTA
>CM059186.1:63689455-63695090 GCA_030323885.1 Branchipolynoe longqiensis | reverse complement strand
TCTATATATCTGTCTATCTGTCTGTTTCTGCCTATATGTCTGCCTATCTATCTATCTATCTATCTATCTATCTCTGCATATATATTCACCGAAGTATATAGTACACGTAGCCATGACTACATTCGCAGAATGAGTTGCCGAGCAGCTCGCTGTAACTGCGCGGGGGTTGACTCATCTGCTCACACCCGTGGGAATAAGACCTTGTGTGGGCGGTTCCCCTCTACTCTACAACCCATCACCACATCCACACACACCCATACACACCCACACAGTACACCCGCTTCAGCAACGTACCAAGCATTCATTTTAAATATATCCTTATTTTAGATAATATTTGCAAACACATGCTCACGATAATAAGACAATAACAATTTTGTTTTAAATATACTTTTGTTTTAAATCATGTAAATCTGCTATCCCGCGCATTACATTATGTAAACTAAGAAGTGGCGGTGTGGGTGTAAATCTGTTTTCCTGCACAAAGCATGTACATCACGTAAACTAAGAAGTGGTGGTGCGGATGGGTGTGTGTAAATCTGTTATTCTGCGCAAAGCATTACATTATGTAAACTAAGAAGTGGCGGTGGGAGTGGGAGGTGTAAATGTGTTTTCCTGCGCAAAGCATGTACATTATGTAAACTAAGATGTGGCGGTAGGGAGGGGGTGGTGGGGAGGGGGCGTATTGCGTAAAGAGCATGTCCCCTTGCGGCGAACAGATAGTGAGCGGAGCCCACCAGCATCGGACGGAAAATACTGCCCCCGTCTGTGTGGTGTGTTCACGTTACGGCCCTGTCGCCTTCAATCGGCACCACCAAACCCACAGCGTGACAGACACCATCAACGTCGTCATCACGACGCAAGTGCTCGCTCGTGGAGCGTCAATTTGTTATTTATTTCTGTGGAATCGTCGCTGACTTGTTGGTGAGTCGGGTGCAGGACGCCTTCTGCTCAGCATGTCACTCAGCATAGCCGATCGGGTCAAGAAAAAGAGGGAGTGGGGTAATTTACCTCCTCCGGATATTATAAATGCGCCAGGAGGCAAAGTCTCTTTAACATGGTGACTCACTGTCTGACCCCCTCCTCCAGTCACCCGCCCAAAATCCAACTTCAAAACCTACTAAACAAATAACAGTAATATTAATAATATTAATTTTTTTATTTTAGCAGGTGTATATGATCAAAATTCTGACGGTAACACGTTATTTAAGACCAAACCCTAAGTGTGCTACATACTTTAAGCACATTGTATGATGTTAAAAGTCGCATAGTCCCATGGTTTTGCCGTTTTTTTCTTTTTTTAAGAGAATATTTTTAATTGATCGTTATACTTGAGCTTACTTTACTTTGAAGTAAGCTTACTTTGAAATGGCTAGCTTGGGCGATATTTTAAGTGAAAACATGCCAAATTAATGTTACATGTTCTGCCACTACAGGCTTCAGCAGTAAATTTACACACTATTCTAATTCCTATTGTTCTATTAAATTGACTCAGTACCCACTTCCATTGAACAAATGCCTAAAGGCCCTGTCACACTACGACGTATGGAGTTAGCGCATGCTCAACGTTCGAAGATTTGCCAGTACGTCGCCATTCGTTGAACTTTTCAGCGGCGGGGGGTAAAAATAGGCGTATACACAAGGTACACACAACGTACAAAATGTATGCAGAACATGTCTCTGACGTATTGCTAGCGTAGGAGAGCGTTCATGTGCCTCGCAAAATGCTCACGGAACGCTGACCAATGTTACATACATTACTCCATCGCTAGAAGTACGACATATACATTAAATACGCTGGAGATACGGCAGGCATACGTTCGAAGTACGCTAGGAGTACGTAATGCATCCGTTGGCAGTGCGCGCATGCAGGTTCCCACCGGCTGAACGTTCAGCAACGTATACCAAGGTATCCCTAACATACTCCCAACATACACTGACATATCCCGAATATACACGCAGCGTACGTTCAACGTACGAGCCACACATCGACACATGTTGGAAATTTTGAGCATGCACAACATTATTTTGGATCCTCGGCGCATGGCGACGTAAGACGACGTATAACAACGTATCCGATGTGACTCGGCTGGGGTTCGAACCCATGACCTTCCTTACCACCCGGGAAGCGGGTGCCCTACTCACCCGGGGGCATTACAATAAAGCCGATCACTAATATCATACCAGACGGGGTGGCCGAATGAGTAGAGCGTCCGTCTCCTGTTTTGGGAGATCGGGAGATCCGAACCCATGAGTTTGTGGGTTCGAATCCTGGTCGAGTCAAACCAATGGCTTAAAAATTGATACTTGTCGCTTCCTAGCCTGGCGCTCGGCATTATTAGGATAGGGCAAGGACTGGTTGGCTCAGTGTCAGGATAATGTGACTGAGTGGGATATCAGGTCATGGTGCTGGTGGCCTGGCATCCCAGTGGGGCAGCACTATAAAAGTCGCCAAGAGTGTGCACTGTCACAAGTCGGTACTCGTCCTGATATGACCTTAGATGTTGCTAGGACGTAAAACAACAACAAACAAACAAACATATGATCTCAGATAACTGATGTAAAACTCAGTCAATTTGATTCGATCCAAAAAATGGATGCGCGGCCGACGACTCCATGTACGACGGCAGAACACCCAACTCATCTTGTCGGCTTGGTTGCGGCGAGGTGTGTGGTGCTCTTGGTTGTGTACTGGATGCGAGATGGGAAGGGTGTATGTGGGTGGATTTGTTTGTTGTTGCTTTATGTCCTAGCAACATCTAAGGACGGGTACCAACTTGTGACAGTGCGCACTCCTGGCGACTTTCTAATTATGTCAGTCTATTGATGTCCCACTGAGACACCAGGACCCGTGACCTGATAGCCCAGTCAGTCACATTATGCTGATACTAACCAGTCCTTGGCTGGGATTAGCACTACCGACCTTCCGCACGGGAAGCCTGCACTCTACCGAGTTGGTCACCGCGTTCGGTGTATGTGTCGGGGTGGGGGTGGGGGTGGTGGTGGGGTTCTGGGATTCATCTTCGGGTGAGATGCCGGCCGGTCTGAGTGATTGTGTATTTTGCAGACAGGAAGAACACCGAGCCGCATCACTCAGACACACACACACACGCACACCCACGTACATGCAGATAGGTGTACATTCACACCTACAGACAGAGATATGTTTTACACAGGGTGGCGATAAAATGAAATCCCGGTGACAGGCGGCTGTGTTGGCGGGGTGTTAGAACTTGCTCCCGTCGTTGACACCCAGCCTGGAGTTTTACTGCCTGTTTACAGTCCATCACCAAGCGCCACCTGGCCGCCACCCCTCACACTAGTCACAGGTGCGACAGCAGCCACAGGTGCACCAACAGGGCCACAGGCGGCGCACCCTGTGGTACATCACTGATCAGAGCCGCCCGGGAGGCACGGGCCAGGCACACACACTGGCCCTTTGTTTGTTATTATCAAATCGTCAAGGTTGTAAAGAAAACACGCAAAGAGAGCGTGTACCACACTCCCAGACTGACGGTACTGGTGGTGATGGTGTGTGTCTGTGTGATAGGGGTCGAGAGGAAGAGGGAGGGTTTGTTTGTTGGGGCGTTACCCTCCTAGAAGTATCTAAAGCCCAAGTCACACCTACCCGGATCAGGGGCCGGACGTGCCCCGGACCATGATCCGGTGTGGTCCGTGGTGATCAAGCGTAATCCGTGACTCATCAGTACTGGTCCTTGGTGATCCGGTATGATCCAGCATGATCTGTGGCTGGTCCTGCCTCGTCCAGGGTCCGCCCCGGATGTTTTAAAATGTTTAAAACATCTGGGGCGATCCGGGCTCGAGCTGGCATCATCCGGGATGATCCGGGGGTGGTCCGGGTAGTCCGGGAGTGCTCCGGGGGTAGTCCGTATACCATCCGGGGCCACAGTTTAACCCGGACCAGCCCCGGACTAGCCCTGACATAGCCACAGACAACTCCCGGACTGCCCGGATAAGACCCGGACAAGCCGGATGAGCATGGATTAGCCACGGATCACCATGGAGCAAGTCCACTTCAAGTCCGGGACTACTCTGTGGAGACACCGGGTAGTCCGGGGGGTGGTCCGACTCAGTCCGGGGCGATCCAGCCTCTGGTCTGGGGCTAGTCCGGGGCTCATCCGGGTAGGTGTGACAGCGAGGCAAAATACAACCAAAATAGCGATTTTGTCCAGGGCTGTCTGGGACAGTCCGGGTCCGGCTCAAAATCCGGGGCGCGTCCGGGTAGGTGTGAGTGGGGCTTTATGTCGTATGAGAACGGGTACAGTGCTGCTGGTACCATGATCTGATATCCCATTATCTTGATACTGAGCAGACCAATCCTTGCTCTACTGGTTCATTGCTGAACGCCACGCTATGTAGCGATAAGTATTAATTTTGTGGTGATTTATTTGACTGGGTAAGGGTTTGAACACATGACCTCCTCCGGGATTAGAAGTCAGCCAGTTCTCTCACCGATTCGACCATCCCGACCAGGAGAGGCGGAGATGGATAGAGAGCGAGGGAGGGGAGAGACAGGGGGATGGAGAGGGTGGAGAGAGTGAGGTGGGAGGGAGGAAGAGGAATGGAAGAGGGTAGGGCTTGGCGTAGGGAGGAGATGGAGGATTCATTGAATCAAGAATTTGGTCAGCGCCGTCGCACTGGTCTTCCAGCCATGTGACATTACAGTTATTTACAATATATGTAGTCTGATATTGTCATCAGCAGCTGGCTCAATTCAAACGAAATAACAATTTTAATCATTCCAAGACTTACATGTGGTATGGTTTGATAATTCACATATAAGATAGTTATTATATGTTGTGTAGGTATGTGTAGGTATGTGTATGTTTACATATTTTATTGAAACAAATTATGAAATTAAGATATTGCAATAGCGGCAGCAGCAGCAGCAACAGCAGAAAGAACAACACGAATTGGGTGGGCTGAACTAATAGCAATGCTTCAGTTAGCAGGCGGTAGGAAACTTGTGTGTGGTGACACAGAGCATGTTTGCCGAGGTGATGGGTAAACTGGAATTCACTAAATAAACCAGGTTACCTAGCCACAGCTGGGGGCTGGAGGCAGTCATGCGAACTGCCCTCATTACCCAACTGGCACAGATCCAGAGAGCATGTCGCTCAGGTAGTGACTGCGGCGCCCCCTGTCGGGTGATCTACGCTGCGCTAACCAAGCTGTCTGGTACATGGATGCAGTTGTTGGGGAAAATATACACTCAGTTTTTATACCTCGATTATCCTAGAATTCCTTTGCAGCTAGGCCAAAAAACAACAATACTTGTTTCTCAAGCATTGTAGCGTCAATTTTTCAGTCCCGTTCAACTCTTTTTATAGTAGCAATTTTGAAGAGAAAAGAAGGTAACACAAATAAAAGGGGGGGGGGAAGGTTTAAAAGAAAAAGATTGAAAAGAAAAATGGTTAAAAAGGAGAGAGAATCTGACCAGACCAAATTACAAAGACTGCTCCGGCACATTTATTGGGATGTGTTTGTTGCCAGGGCTTTACATCATAGCAACATTTACACTTGATTTTGCAATTACATGACAACTTTTTTGACCAAATGAAAATACAATTTTTAAAAGCCAACACTGCAAATTTCTTGAAGCAAATAACATTTTTAG